>JAWNPN010000028.1:4480000-4937500 GCA_035047485.1 Drosophila peninsularis
GGTTTGGCGTCCGAGCCGGCGATGAGTTGGCGGAGGTTGCCTGGTTGGGGGGCAGGCACCCCTGGGGATTCTTAATGTACATTTGCTGCATTACATTTTATGATGGCTGTTTGGCATTTCCGTTTTAAGTTTTCCATTTCCGCTGCACAGCAGCAACAGCTATGCACAGATTTTTGCATTTAATTATTGCACGCTCACACAAACGCTGAGCAGTGTGGGTGGGAGCCAGAGAGCTTACAGGCTGCCCGAGTGTGTGTGTGTGCGGGCGGGCAGGAAAGCCCTTAATCTGTCCTTTCGTTCAAGCTTTTGCATATGCAACAGAAATAACCAAAATGCATTAACAATTAGTGGGGAGCCGGAGTAAAAAACGCAAAAGAAAATTGAAAATATCAATTTGCATGCGATTACAAACGGACCATTACGAGATCCTCACACATAGCATAATAAAATGCATATGCACACACGCAAAGAAATGAAAATATTAATGTTAAATTTCAGGCTACAAAAAAATAGAGAGAGAGCGCGGGGGGCGAGCGAGAGTCGTGCTGTGATTTGCATATGAAAAAATATACCGTGGGAAGCAATTCAATCTGTGAAATTGCAAATGAATTTTCAATTTGCACAACTTTTCCAAGATAAACTTGGAAAATTGTTGCCACAACTAATTAGCTGGCTGTCAAAAAGGCAAACACTTTTGATATTAAACACAGCAAATCTCCTTCTTACACACACTGAGAGTCACTTTGGCCTGTCAGCTACCTTCGCAGCTGCTGCCAGTGGCGGCGCACAATCTTTTGGTTGACATGTTGCGCATTAAATAATTCACATGCAGCTGCCGTCTGCTGCCTATTGCCAGTTTTATGCTCTTTTTAATATACCCTCTGCACATAAAAAATGGACGAGAATAAAAGTAGGGTTGCGCTGACTGAGGCGTTGTTGGGGCTCATAAGCCGAGGAGGCGAGAGATCAAAAAGAACATGAAGTTAGGTATACAGAGATTGGCTGTGATATAAAGAGTTATATCCAGATAAGAAAATCTCTGAGGTTGAAAGAGCACAACTAACTCAATCTGTCTCAAAAGAAGCAAGCGCAGAGCCATGCTGCTTGCAGATTTTCTCAGTAAAGTATCCACGCAATCCAGTCATGAGCTTTTGCCCATAAAGTAACTAAACGATCAGGCTGCTTAGAGCCATCCAGAGCTTTGCAAAGGCAAGCTCAGGCCAGCTCAGGTCAGCCCAGGCCAGCTCAAGCCAGCTCAGGTAAGCACAGGCCAGCTCAGGACAGCTCAGGCCAGCTCAGGCCAGCTCAGGCCAGCTGAGGCTAGCTCAGGTCAGCTCAGAGATCCACTACATACTGCATAGACAGCTGAGATTCATAAGCTTAGTCTTAAGAAGCATCCTATGCAGCTACAACGTAAAAGTATCAATATATCAAAATCAATATCAATATATGCATCATTGCCCTGCTCAATTATAGGGTATCTCTCAGTTAACCGCACGCTTGGCTTCTAACATTTGTTGTTTTCCATTTTTTGTTGTGTCGTTTCTTTGTTGGGTTTTTGTTTTATGGCAATATTGCCAGCTTGATTATAATGTTTATGCGAATTACGCATACGCCGCGTGTTACAAAGCTGGGATTGGTAGCATTATGTTGACAATGATGAGCGGCACTCAAGTCAAAATGTTGCTAATTAAGTGTTAAATCATGCCGAAAATCTGCCCATTCAGCGTTGGGCGCTCAATTTGAAAGACACACCCACACACACACACATAGGCATGCGTATGCAAAGTCGGAACGGGTACTCATTCATATGAAAACGAGTGCTCATATAACAACTGCCTGATTGCCTGACAGGCTGACTCAGAGGCAGCCTTTAAGCCACGCCCAAGTAGCACGCACTTTATGCGCAAATGAACACGCATTCACACTCACACACACACACGCAGCAGGAACTCATTTATGAATATGCTACCTCATGTCATGTGTGCACAGTAATGTTTTTTTTTTGTTTATTTCTGCTTGTTTTTTTTTTTGGTTTTTCGTTTTTATAGTGCACTGGCGGAAAACAAATTTTGGGGTATCAGGTGTTGACAGTGCGCTTGGTAAATATTTTTAGTTGCTTTCATAATTTATAGTGTAAAGTGTCGAAATTAAGAGGGAATTCAATATAAATGTATATAAGATAACGCAGCGCAGGCTGCTCGGCCTGCTTCAATAGGACTTAAGCACTATGCGCCCGCCTGTTTATGAGCAGCTTAAGTGTGTATATATATAATATGTAATATAGATATAGTCTATATATATATAAATATATGGCTTTATTCATTTTCACTATGCCACTTAGTTGGCCATAAACGCAAGAGCATTTAATTTTCGTTTTGCCGTCAGTTTGTGTGTTAGAACTTTGCTTTCGAAAGATATTGCTGTAGTTGTTGTTGTTGTTGTTGTTGATGTGCGCCTGCTGGCTGCTTGCTGCCTGCTTACGCTTTTATGGCCAATTTGAAACTCATTTTATTACGCGGCTACAGCAGCAGCAGCGGCAGCAGGAAAAGCACAACAGGAAGCGCAAAAAAAAATATGTTGCCTACTTTTTTGGGCAAACATTTGCCCTCTCACTCGCTCGCGGCGCGTGTGTGCGCGCGTGTGTACTTAGCCGAGCATCATTAACATTTGGCCTTAGCAACGTCTTTGGCTGCTTTTGTCTTGCTTAAGTGAAATCTTCTTAATATGTTGTTAACAACTCATATGGGGCTTAGGCCCTTTAGCAATTTTCATTTTCATTTCACCTTTTGTCTTTTGCTAGGCAAAATGAAAACAACAACAACAAACTATAGCTTAACATTCATGTTCAATTTTTTGCCGACTTTTTCGCTCGTCATTGCTCTGCTTCTTCCCTTTATTATTAATTTTTTTTTTTGGCTTAGCAGCGTATATTATTTATAGAGCATTGGGCTGCCCCCGCCCTCCGCCCCTCCTCCCCTCCATCTGTCCACTTGGCCAAATGGCTGTGAAGTGGCAAATCTGCGTTGTAATGTGCATATATAATTTTCCCTACTAAGGCATACACACGCCGTGCTCTTGCTCATTTTCTTTTCGTTTAACGCTTCAATGAATTTTGTGTAAGCATATTTTGCATTTGCCTTCATTTTTCTCGGTTTTTCTTCCATTTTTTTTTTTTTTTTTGATTATGGCATAGGATATTTGAATATTCCGTGTGCTGACTGAGCCAACTGCAAAGTTGAGCAATTTAGTTATCTAACACGAACTTTTAACTGTTTACGACCTCAAAATTTTGGCTACTTCAGCTGTGGAGCTCCTTTGCTGGAGCTCAATTTGGGCCAAATTGGAATTTTTGTATTTGGGTATTTTTAACACCTTCAAAAGTTGGCTTTAGTGTCAATCTATGAGTTAATATTGCATAAATATTTAAATTAAATGCAATTTATATGCAAGGCTCTGCAGTGTGGGGCTGTCTGAATAGTGCGCATAGAAGGTGTGGGGTTCATAAATAATAATAGAATTTTATAATTAAATTAAACTTTCATAAATATATAATAAATTTAGAAAAATTACATAGGGCGTTGATTTGGATGTGATATGATTATAAAAAGTGTAAACAAAAAATAATTAATAAAAATAAACATTTCAAAATAAAGGAATATATGTATTTTATAATGAATTATTAAAAAAAAAAAAAAAAATTAAAAATAAACAAATAAATCTATTAAACAATTATTTAAAAGTGCAATAAATAATAATAAAATAAATTTAATAAAAGATTCATTTAATAATAATTTAATTATTTAATTAAATAAAAATGAAAAAATATTAAACAAATATTTATATAACATAATAAATTAAATTTTTAAATAAAAAAAATTATGTAATAAATAAAATATACCAAAATATATTTTTCTATGTTTATGTTTATTAATTATTTAAATAAACAATTAATAATAAAGAAATAAATCTATATTAATTATAGATTTAATTATTTTATAATAATAATTAAGGATTTAAAAAAAAATAAATAAGAAATCTAATAAATTATATGTGTTTTATAATTAATTTAAAAATTGCAAATATCTTAAATAAATAAAATATAACGAAATATATATATATTTTTATAAAATATTATTATATATATGACGTGTTTCTCAAAATTGATTTTATAGTAAATTTATTTAAATTAATAACCATAAATATAAAACCAAATTTTTTTGGTCTCAATGATTTATAATATTTATATTTTTTTTATGAATTAAGTATGTAAATATATAAATAAATAGATATATATTTATATGGATATATATATTTATGTATGGGAATTTCTGAGGCGCTTTAAACTATGCAACGGCTGCAGACAAAGTGAAGGAGAGCACAAAGAGGCGCTAGTTAGCAAACAGCCAGAAGCGTCAACTTTTTCTTCTTCTTCGGCTTCCCTCTATATGCACAGCTGTCTACATACACATACATTTGTATGTATGTAGATGATATGTATTTGATGTGTATGTAGCCGTGGTGGGGTGCGATAAAGTGCTCGCTGTCAGCTGTCTGCGTGTCCTTAGTAAAATTATTAAAAAGCTTGCTTTTTAGACGTCTTTGATTTGATATTAAAGCAAATACTTGAGGTGCAGACGGTGGGCAATGAGATTGCGCCACTGTTGAATTTATAATGTAGCCAAGCCAAATAAATTTACGGCAAATGTCGAAAACTCATCATCATCATCAGTAGCAGCAGCAGCAGCAGTAGCAGCAGCAGTAGTAGCGGGGCATGGGGAGTTGAAGTTAAATTTGTTTGGGCCGCGGAAGCAGCGCTTAGTCCGCCTGATGGGAGTTTAATCATCAATGATTGAAATGGATTTTAGCAACCGGAAATGTAGCGCACGTTTTGATTATTGCGCACACGACGCGTTGCATACAGAGAGAGATAGAGAGAGGGAGACAGAGACAGATACTAGGGCCAGCGGCTACGTGCCAAGTGCTGCTCGTGGCGGAACGTGTGCCAAAAAGCGCATTCACCCGACAAAATGGCTGGAAGGCTACAGAGCTCAGCGCTAATACCGCAAGCCCCCGAAAGCGCGTGCTACCTCAACCCATGTCAAGTGCTCGACTAACTCGAAATACTCGCATAAGTAAAATGCACTTCAGCCACCGACGGCAATTAGCAGCGTTTTAAATGGTTTTTTTTTATTTTTATTTTTTTTTTGACTGGCTTGAATTAAGTCGTTCCGTGTGATAGATGATGTGAACTTTAAGTTTTCCATTTTTGGCTCACTGACAGCTCGCCACGTGCCACGCATCGTAAGCAGTTCCAGCCAAATGGTCTCCCGCACTTTTATGCGCTTTATGGATGCTCTCTGCAATATGCAAATCGAATCATAAGCCAACGAGCAATGTAGCTCTCTCTGTGTGCGTAGCACTCTTATCCGCAACTCAGTAAGTCACTTAGTTATGCTAACTCCTACTCAGATGTACACTTACAGCTCTCTCTCTCTCTCTCTATATATATATATATATGTAGTTGTGTGTATATATGGATATGTGTATTTGCATATGAAATGATAATGGCTTATTCTTGGCTGCGACATGCACTTACCTCTGATTCGATTTGATTCGCCTGCTGCTCTTATCTACTCTACGATTGCAAGTTTATCCATTCTGGAATCGTTGAATTCTCCATTCTCCATTCTCGATTCTCGATTGTCAAAGCACAGTTATATTCTTATAGTAGTTAGTGTAGGTATATGTAAGCAGACCTTTAAACTGCGTCGTTATATTTTCTATATCTTTTGACCTATATTCCTATTTTTTTTTTTTTTTTTTTTTTTTTTTATACTGAAAGCTGCTTTATGCTTCTTCACATAAATTAAAATTGAGCTTTGTATCATTTTGACAAATATTTTTTTTAATATTTTGCAAAGAGGCTTTAACAGAAAATTAGAAAAAAAATTTCATCAGGGTAGCTGATGATATTCCAAAGTCAATTTTAAATAACTCGCTCAATTTGGCCAGCACAGTTACCAAATTTTTTGTATAGACCACAAAATTGGTGTTTTTGAAGAAAAAAATTACTAGCCTAAGATATGTAGCTTTATCTTTGCAGGAAAAATCTAGGCTGGAAGCTTACTTTGATGCTAGATCAACAGGCGCTATAAAAGCTGACAAAATATTAAAAATATTGTTTATATTCTTAGGTTAGTTAGGAGAACTACATTGAGAACTGGAACTAGTTCGTTCCACTTGCCTTCAGATATCCATTAAATAGCTGTAGTTCAAGCAGGTCAAACGCAGAAGTTATAGCTGAATAAAAAAATTGTTAAAAATTGTTCAGAAAGCAAAGCTGTTTTCATTAAAATATTTACTTCAATATCTGTGTCTTATGAGATTTATCTAACACAAATGTATCTAAGACTCGCATAATTTGTTAGAGTATCTCATATCTGTGACGCCGTGACTTGGCTCCTGCTCTTGTTGTCAGCTTAGTCTAATGACAGCTTGTCGCACTCGCTGTGCGTATTTACAGCAGAGACGGAGATAGTTCATGGACAATTTTATTGCAGCGAGCGCAGCACGTTCACTGTGGATAGAGGGCAGGGGCAGGGGCAGGGGCAGAGGACAGAGAACGCATTAATTTAGCTGCTTTTTGTTTGCTGCAGGTAACAACGCTGCCATAAAGCAGCTGCTGTGAGCTGTGAGCTGTAACAGCATTGTTTGCGCTGCTCAGATTTGAGTTGTCATTTGGAAGTGGCCGTGGAAACAAGCATAAACTAACCCTGTCTGTGTGAGTGTGGCATAAAAATGCTCGCCGTTTTTCTTGTTTTGCAATTTAGAAGTCATTCACTTTGGCCGGAGCGCCAAATGAGCAACGAACTCTCAACTTAGCTAGACAAGCAACCACAGCAACAACAATGGTAATCAATGCCAGCACACACACACACACACACATAGACCTACTGTATGTGTGTGTGTGTGTGTGTGTGTGTGCACAGTTCGTTGTCTATTTTATTGTATTTTAATTTTTGTTATTTACGCCAAGCTAAGTCAGTGTACTTGCCGCATGTTATATCGCTATCAGCTCTCTCTCTATCTCTCTCTCTCTCTCTCTCTCTTTCTCTCCCTCCGTCTCTGTCTGCGGTTAGTGTCACCCAAAGGGATTTGTACTTTAATTTCTTTGCCAATGCCAAAGACCGCCCACAGTTGCCGCAGCTTCTTAGCCGTGGTGTGTGTCGGATTCGCTGTTGGCTTTTGCGTCAGGTTCGTCTTAGCCACGTTTGCGCTCGCGTGTCAGCGCCAAGTGTTGCGCCATAAATAAAGCTCGTTAACGGCCTGTAAATTGGGCACTGCGCCGCATTTTAATGTAAACTTTAAGGCCCCAAAAAGGTTTTGAACGCCCGAGGTGGCCCAATAAACACTCGCCTTTAATGCTGTCCCAGCTAGCGGAAGTAGTTCATCTAGTTAACAGTTCATTTGCCAGCTTATTTACTCGGCTCTATTACAGTTACTTGAATTTGTTTCAGTCTAACATATATAGCGGATTGAGTTTCGTTGAGTGTCTGCCTTCGCTTTAAGGAGCTTTAAGGCCAAGCTTGTTTACACGCTCAGAGCTCGCTTAATGCATTCGCATCAATTGGCTTTGTTCAATAAACGCTAAAAATAGTTTCTTCTTTGGCTTCGCCTCTTTTGTTTTGTTTCGTTTTTCTTTTCTTTTTTTAGCACTGTTTTGTGGTGCCGCCGCTTGGGGGCGGGGGCTGCTGCGGCTTCAGTCTCACAATCACAATCACAATCACACACAACGCACAGCAGCTGCACCTGGACTTTGCTCCATTGGCACATTTCCATTTCAAAGCGAGTGCCGTCGATGTGCCAGCAATAAGGCTATCGCTTTTCCTCTCTTTGTTTTTCCCCACTCTTTTCTGGGTGGCGCCGCTGCAGCTTTAAGGGGCGCGACAGCATGAAAATTCCATCAATTTCGTCAACTGCTGCACACGCGAAACTCGTCTTGATTTAAACAATATTTTTAGTGCCCGCCATGCAAATGAGTTGACAGCGCTTAGCAAATTGATGGCACATTTTTTGATTGCATCAACACATAGTCTTGCTTTCAGCTAAGTGGGCCAGACATGCAAGGCCCGGTGACACGTGAGCTTTTAGTCGCGACTAACATAGATATCCTGTAGTCACTGCTGGGGGCTTATGTGAGCCAGACTCTAGGCCCGTCTGCTGATAGGGACTTGTATTCCATTATAAAATATAATTTACGCCGTGTTTTGCCCCACTCAATGCCCCTGATGAACACTCAGATTATGAATTGAATATAAAAACTGCCAGCAAATAGTAGAGAGTGCCTGAGTGCGTGGCTTTCAAGTATCATGCGCTGAAAAGTGCATAAGGCAAGTGCATATAGAACAAAAGTTGTTCAATAATTAATTTCACGTAGTAAAGCCCATAAGTGGAGCCAAAGTGCAGTTGCTGCTATGAAGTGCGCAGCCTGCGTGCATGTGTGTGTATATGTGTGTGTTTGTCTGTGTGTATGTATGCACATGCATATGCATTTGAGCTGGCTCTTATGCAAGCAGCTTTCAATGATTCAAACAAGGCTAAGGGTAGCTTCAAGTCGGGTACACCCGACTCAATCACTGTAATTAATAATATGCCACAGAAGAGTGCAGACATCATCATCAATGTTGATAATTTAGCTGAAAGCGCCATAAAAAATAACTGTTAAAATATGACCAATGTTAGCTTTTATAGCATTTGTCAGCGAAGTTTAAGCTTTATTACTGGATTCAAATATTTTCGCTTTGAATTGCAGTTCCCAACTGCGTAGTGAAGCGAACGAAACTCCATTGCTCTGGCAACTGTCTTTGTGGGAATGCAACAGTCTGGCAACTTTTTCAATAAGCTGGCAACGCTTTTGCATTATTTCAGTTGACTGCAGGAGCAACTACCGTTAGCTTGCTTTATTGCGAAATTCTAAATACAAATATTTTCGCTCTATACAAATGTCGCAATCTTTAAGCTTTCGCGCAGCAGAGCGCGAGCGAGGGCGCGACAGAGACGGAGATAGTTATGGCTGTACTGTCTGCCCTTTCCCTCTCTCTCTCTCTCTCTCTCTCTGGCATGCTGCTCAAATAGCATTTGTGAGCACCTTTGGGCTTCTGTCAGACTTTTTAATAACTTTCGACTGTTGCATAACACGGCGCGTTCTGCACATTTTTGGCTGCGGCCATGGTTAGGGTTTTAGGGGCGGCGGCGGCTGTGCCGGTGGCCAGTGGGAGGCGTGGCTCAAGCGAATTGCATTGCAAATGTGTGTGGCCCAGCCTCAAATTTGGGGCACCGAAAATGCTGCTGCTCCGGCGTAGTTGGGCCAACTAAATTTTAAGTCTTGCACCAAAAGTTGGCGACTTAATAATTCACGTTGACTTTAAAGCAACAGCAACAACAGGAGCAACAACAGCAACAGTTGCTGCTGCGACAAAAGTCAAAAAGTTTTTTAAATTAGAAATATATAACGGAACGAAAACGAGCAGCGAGCGAACAGCACGAAATGAACGGTAAATAAAAGAGGCCGCAAAGCAGCAGGCAGTAGGTGAGCGAAAAAAAAAAAAAAACAGATCTAGTTCTGGGATGTATCCGGCCACAGCACACCCTGTCGCTCAAGTGCAGGCTTCAAACTGGCTAGAGACTTGCTTTAAATTTGTTAATTAGTGTTCTGATTTGATTGGACTTTATTTATTTTCAGATTACCATTTTTTATTGAGAATTTTTTTTTTTTTTTTTTTTTTTGAGAAATAAATTTTTTTATTGAAAAATTTTATATTTATTATATAAATTTGATAAAGTAATATAAAATATTATAGCATTTTTCTAGCATGAATATATAGTAAGCCTTAGCTAATACTATCCTCTCCCAAATATATATACTCTATAGAAAATAGTTTTTTCTTTCCACTAACTGGTTTCATCAACTGTCTAATCCTGTAAGTTGTTGTGCCTAACACAAACTTTGTCCATATGCCATTTAGTCTCATGTTTTATTGAGAGTATCGGAAAGTTGCGACAATTCAGGTGACTTTTGTCACTTGTACACACACACACACGCAGGGCAGCTCAGGTATGCCTGCCAGCGAAACAACAATAACAGCGAGCAGCACAAAAGTTGGTTCCAGTCAATGTTTACCACCTGGCTGGGGCAGGTAACTGCGCCCCCCATTTGTATGCTTGTTTGTGCGACAGTGTATGTGTTGGGGAGTAGGCTACTCAAAGCCAGCACAGAGCAGAGGCAGAGGGAGAGGTAGAGGGAGGTGGAGGCTGGCAGGCTGTGCGGCAGATATATGTAGCTGCAGATGGACTTTAACATAGCGCCAGCGGCCAAAAAAGGCCCCACTAATTTGGCCATTATGGCAACACTTGTCGCCTCGCTGATGTTGCCGTCGCCGTTGCTGTTGATGTTATGGGCGTGGCCGTGGCACCTGTTGCGGTCGGTTAAACTTTTAACTTAACTTTTCGTGTACAAAAATTGCTTCTTTTTTTTTATATATTCTTTTGGGTGTTGCCCTCGTCGTTGTTACGGTAATGAAGCAATTTTTGCTGCTTGTTTGTTTACTCTTCTTTTACCCATCACACCTGAGTGGAAGCAGTCGTCTGACTGCGCTGCGGCCTAGCCTGTATACGCGTAAAAGGAATTGATTCCTGGTATGGCCTTGTGTGGCTTAAGAAATTGAGTTTACTTTGTTCTCTTTATCACTTGGTCCTCACTCTCTCTCAGTCTCTCTCCCACCCTATCTCATAACTTTCATGCACTCAGAAGGCTTACATATTGCCTTTCTATGCGATTCTCAAGCTTCATTTGCTTAGATTATGTTTTAGATTGTCTTTAAGCTGCCTACAGGATATTCGCTAGTCGAGCTCGCTGCAGCTGATCGGCTGACTTTCATTTTGGCTTAGTTCAGGTGTTGTGTGTGCACACAGCGTTCGTGTTGGGAATATTAAAAGGGTATAAGCTGTAAAGTATGCTATGAAATTTTGTGCGCGTCCAGATAATTGATAAATTATGCAAAAAAGTTGCGCGTTGCGGAAATGCTGTCCAAGGCAACAAGAGCCTGCCAAATTTGGTCCAGTGTACTGTGTGTGTATGTGTTTTCATGTATTTGACACACATAAATCGAAACATTTTGATGGCAGCCTGAGAGTGCCATGAAACTGAAATCGAATTATGATTATGTTCCACTCGCCTTCGCTCTGCTCCGCCGCTGTCTGCTTGTGACAAGAGCCGCCCGCATTTCCCCAGGGGCGTCATAAATACAGTTGATTCGACGCAGCTTAAACACTCGCATGCTTTCAACAAACATGTCTCTAATGTGTGTGTGTGTGTGTGTGCGCGTGTGTATTTTACTGCATATCAACGGATTACAAAACGCCCATAAAACGCGAGATTTGTAATTTATGGCATTTGTTTTTGATATCCCTTTGAAATATTATAAACCCATACAACAAGATACAGTTTGTTCCATGGCAAAGTTATCAAGGATTTGTATATTTTCATATTTTGATGCACTGCGCTGATAGGCTTTGCTTTGTTTTCCAAATCAATCTCTCACTGAAGCTCGTTGGATTTATTTAGTTTTTTTTTTTATTTATTTATTTTACAGTCCGAATCGCAGCTTAAATCGAGTTCAATCAGTTTTTATTCATTTCTGCTGTGTCCTTACCTTTCTCACTTCGCCTCTGTTGTTTTAATGCTAACGATTTTGATGTGTCCAAACCGCAAGGAGTTTCCTTTGTGCGCTTTTTAAATGAATTAAATGTTGACAGAGCACAATAAATGGGGCGAAAAGAAGAATTTGCACAGCATAACCGTGACTCGAGCAAGGCATTGTATACCCTGTAAAAGGACAGCGACCGACGCATATAATACACATGCTTCAAATCTGCTGGGATTTCCTTTCAAAAACTGCAAAGCATGTAAATCTTGATTATGATATCACGTAAATTTCAAATAAAAAATTTCTGAAAAATAAAATAAAGTATGAGAGACAGAAGAGCGGGTAGACCACGTGACCGAATTATATAATAGCCTCGGCAAGGGCAAAACACAGCAAAGATTTCGAGCTGGGAATTCATTTAAAGCAAAAATGTATGAAAACCTCAAACCAAAAAAAAAAAGAAAAGAAATATTTTAAAAAATCTAGTGGTAAAGGAAAAACCCGACGGTAGTTCGACGTCAAGTGCTGGGCGTGGCACTGGCAGTGTCACTCACACTCATACGCCTTCTCATCAACAAAAATTGCAGATACATTCGCTTTGTAGTGGTTTCGCTCTTCATTGGCCTCACCGTCAATTTAATTTGCTTTTTAATATGCAAAGGCAATCGTTTTACTTTAATTGCCCAGCACTTGCACTTGCACACACACACACAGGCAAGAGAGAGGGAGAGAGGGAGAGAGAGGGGGAGGGAGAGCAGTCGAAAACTTAATGCACTTTGGTAGCACAAGTTCGTGCCCCTAGATGAATCTCTTGAGTCTTTAGCAGCCATACATATGCTCAATAAATATTTAATATTTGCCATGTCACATGAGCTATTGTCTTGTATAATAATTAATAATTTATAATTTTAATTATAATTTTATAATTTTTTAATAATAATTTGTCTTATTCTTTGTCAAATAAAACAAATTTGGGCTCTGCCACATTTCAGCAAATATTTATATTAATTTTTTGAAAAAGGGCCTAAAACAAAATTACTTAAAATTCGTCTTTAGTATATCTCGCTTTGTCGCAGCCTCGCTGGACTGCTTTAAGTAAGTGGATAGCTAATGAGTTAATCAGAAATCCAGCCCGGCCAGTCGTCAGTCAGTCAGTCAGTCAGTCAGTCAGTCAGTCAGTTGGGTGGCTAGTGTAAAATGTATTGCATTACAACAGTTTCTTAATTGGATTTTGAAGAATTTTGTGCTTTGGGTGCCTGTGTGTGTTATCATGGAATTTGTTTTCAGCAGCTCGTGGGCGGGATATAGGTGCCGGGTGATCATTAGTCCTTATTTGTTTGGCCTGACGCAGTGTGGAGTATCAGGTGTTGCTGCCTGTGGTGTTGCGTTGCGTTGCGTTGCATTGCGCTCGGCTGCCCATGCTTGTAATTAGGCGAATGCAATTGGACTATACTTTGAGTTCAATTAGTAGGCAATGCGTTTGCTTGCAGAAACTCTATATTTAATTGGTAGCCATCAGCCGCTGCCCGAAAGGCCAAAAGCCAGCTAATTATCAATGTAAACTCAGTGGTAAGGCTAACGCGTGGGAGCAGCGCTAAGCCTTAATAGTCTGTTTGCCCATTGACAAGGCATTCGTAAACATTCCCACAAAATACTAAGCCAAATAGCGCACTGTAAATACCAACAACAAATAGTGTTTGTCCATTTGCGTTTTTGATTGGCTGCCAGAAGTGGGCAGCGAACGGGGGCGCAACATTTTGGTTCGGCCAACTGGCATTTAGGCCCAATTACGCCGCGCGCCCGGCCCGTGGTGTGCCGGTGCTGCCATGCGCTGTCTAATTAATTTCAACGCCTTGTAATAATAAATACGCTGACGTGCGCCAATAATTAATGACAAAATATCCAAGCGCTACGCATGGCGCTAAATTACATTTTCATTTTCAATTAAGTTCGCTGTTGCTGGGACAATCTGGCGTATGCGCAATAATCAGCCAGATAACAAATTGTTGAAATGCATAAATAATGACGCTGCAGAATTTGCTGATCAAAATTATAATAGAATCTGGATTAGTTGCCTGATTGAAGATAGACTGTAAAATACATTTATTTTTGTATTTAAATAACTTTTGCAAGTGCTGAAGGCTTGCTGATTAGTACTAGATTGAGGCTGATTGAGGATAAATTTAAGAAAAAATTCTTTTAATATTTTAAGCAACTTTAATAGCTTCTCAAAGCTTTCCTACTAGTTCTAGATCATTTGCAGATTGAAAATAATTTTTTTTTAAATATTTTAAATAGTCTAAATAGTATCCATAGCTGCTCAATGCTTTCTAACTAATTCTAAATCATCAGCTGCTTGAAGTTAAATTAATAAAAAATTATTTTAATATTTTAAATAACCTTAACAATGTCTTAAAGCTTGCTTACTAGTCCTAGTTCATCAGCTGCTTGAAGCTAAATTTATAAAAAATTAATTTTCTTATTAGTTCCCCCATCTAAAATATTATTAAATATTTGCGCAAAGATTGTGTTTTGAGCCCAATCAGAGCTCAATTATCAATTACCAATTGCGTGGCCAAATTGCTGCGGCAACCACTTAAAATGCGAAGCCTTCTTAAAAATGCGTTGAACTTGAGCGTTTCAAGGCCGCCCGGCGACCAGCCCAATGTCAGCCACGAGCTCAAGCAAAACACGAGCCGCGCCCTGCCTTTGCCACGTCGTCAATTCGTCAATGCGCCCTCCCCTCCCCTGCCCAGCCCACTGCTGCCCCTCACACCACTTAAGAAAGAACTTTCACAATTGCTCAACTTATCAACGCGAGTGTCAATAGCGCTCAAGTTATGGCCGTGGGAACGGGAGTGGGAATGGGAATTGGACTTCAAATGGCCATGCCACTAAAGCTGAGGGCGGGCGCGCGCGATATAGCTGTCCCGGCTTTATGGAGCATGGTGGGAATGGCTTCATAACTGGCACGCAATCGACTAGAACAGAAAAATGGCCTGCGAAACCCTCATTAAGTTGTGGCAAACAGCAAAGGATAGGCAAATAGTTGTTGAAAATATTTGGCCCACACCCAGCCCCGCCATTTCCAATTTCTCATTTGTCATCGCTCTCGCTCCATATGCCCATGTTGCATGTCAGTGAACTTTTGCTGTGGCGCCAAGAACTTCCGGGTGAACAATTTAGTGGGCTGCCGCATTGACTCTACGCCCAGCTCAAAAACTATGGCTAAGCGGCTGTGTGCGTGTGTGGGTGAGTGTGTGCTCCTGGCCATGTTCGTTGCAATTACATTTGGCAATTATTTGGTTTGCGTCCCCATCGAAATTGTTTATTAAAACCTTTAATAGACCACTTTGGGCGGAAAATCAATTTGAATTGCAATGCGCAGGGATCTGTCTGTATGTATATTGCATAATCTTGGCAATTTGATAAGTTGCTTTGGGTATGGACTGAAATAAATAGATGCGGACGGATAATGTAGGCGGAGCCATGACCTTCTGCTGGCCGTTAACGACGGCCGCCTTCGGGGGCTTATACTCAAATTAACTCAGCTGCTCGGTGCGGGCGTGCGAGGCGAGGCGAGGCCAAGGAACAGACAGCGCTGTCTTTTACCCTTTCGGGCTAGGCCACATTTTTGTTATTTTTTAATTGTGTGCGTTGTAGGCCTCTCTCTCTGTGTGTGCAAGCCTGTTGTTGCTCTAGCTGTTGCCGGTGGCTGCTGCTCATTTCAGTGCCGGTTCTTTTGTGAGTCCTTCGCCCTTTGTTTAACTAGACCAGACCGAATCATACCACATCAGACCGGCCCAGACCCGACCAGACCACACCAGACCAGACCAAACCAAACCAAACCAAACCAAGCCAAGCCAAACACAAGCAAAACCCAGTCCAGTGGCCCATCAGAGCCATCAACAATCCATCCCCAGACCATTTGTCAGGCGCTTTGCGACTGCGTTGTTTCTTTCTGTCGAGAGCTAAAAAGTTCACAGTTGCACGGGGCAGGTGTGGGATGCCGCGGCTGGCAAAAAGGGGGTGGAATTATGCCTTAAAAGCAAAACAAAGAGCATACAAGAAACCGAGTCTAAAACATTTTCTAACAATGCCCCCAGATACCCCACACACACACACGCACGCACACACACAGACATAGGAGCCGAGACGAAACTTTGCCAAAATGAAAATAAATAAAATAATATTAGCTTAAACGGTTCCCTTTCTTAATTTGAATCTCATGCAGAGAGGCCGGCATACACTGCTAACACAGCTAGCTGTACAGGGTATCAGCTCAGCTCAGCTCAGCTCAGCTAAACTCCGTTCCAGTCGGAAACAAACGCATTAATATTTAATGAAATATAAATAATACATTGAAACAACTGACAGTGGGTTAAGGCAAAGCGAGCTGAGCAGCTGGAGAGGCGCACTGAAGGATGTTTGGGTTGGCTGTTAAAAAAAGGGACGCTCAGGGTTCTCTGACCACATTCAAAGTAGCAGCAGCAACAACAACAGCATCAGCATGGCCATCAACATCAGCATGAGCATCAACATTCTCAGCGATGTGGAAGCCATTGTTGTTCTTGGCCATTTGCTTTATTGTCTGTTGGAATATACACTAAACGAAAAATGAAATATCGTATCGATTTACATTTGCTTAAGTCCAATTATCTGTCTATTAGCTTTGATAAGATATTGCAGCACTTCTCAAAGTACACAATCTTAAATAATAGAAAATATGCGAAAAATATTTTAATATAATTTAATTAAAGTAAATTAAATTGAAACGCACTTCGAGTGTGAGCTATGAGCCTAGAGATTTCCTTTGTTTAGTCATATTGTTACCTGGAATTCCTTTGAACTGTCCTCAGACAATGTTGTTTACAGTGGGAGCGAGCCCCGCCTAGCAGGGCAAATATAGTTCGTTGCCATCCTGGCTGCTCCACTCGCATTTCCTTGGCTTGGACTGGACTGGACTGGGCAGTCCAGAATTTCATTAGTTAAATGGAAAAGCAATAGCTCATGGTCGAGCAGTGTCGTATTATGGACGCTTTGCATCTGTCAAGCGTTAAGTGAACGCATAAATCTGTAAAAAGGCCGCTTATCGCCGGACTTAATTAAGACTTGGGACTCGACAATTTTGCCAAGCCACAACTTTTAATTTCCGAGCTCGGGCGGTTCGTGGTCTGGATTTGTGTTGCAGCCAAGTTATTGGTAACAAGGAACAACGGCTGTAATGACTAGGGACAGTAACCGTGACAGTGAAAGTTAAAATAACAGTAACAGTAACAGTAACAGTAACAGTAACAGTAACAGTAACAGTAACAGTAACAGTAACAGTAACAGTAACAGTAACAGTAACAGTAACAGTAACAGTAACAGTAACAGTAACAGTAACAGTAACAGTAACAGTAACAGTAACAGTAACAGTAACAGTAACAGTAACAGTAACAGTAACAGTAACAGTAACAGTAACAGTAACAGTAACAGTAACAGTAACAGTAACAGTAACAGTAACAGTAACAGTAACAGTAACAGTAACAGTAACAGTAACAGTAACAGTAACAGTAACAGTAACAGTAACAGTAACAGTAACAGTAACAGTAACAGTAACATTACCTTTAACAGTAATAGTAGTAATAACATTAACGTTAACATTGACATTAACAGTACCAATAGCAATACCAGTTACAGAAATATGAACAGTTCGTGTATCAGAGTTATGCTAATGCCAACTAATACAGCTTCAATCCACTTAACTGCACTAGTCAACATAAGAGCAACATTTAACTAACAGTAACTAATATAGAAAAGGGCTGCTTAGTCGGTGTTTCCGTTACAGCTACTGTAACATTTATGAACACTGTTGTGGTCACTGCTGTTGCGGCTTGTGGTGCATGTGGCATTTAGTTCTAAAGACCCTCAAAAGTATGCTATACAAATCAAATGTCCCTTTGTGGTCATTCATGTGTGTGCGGCAATTTTTCATTTCTGTCTGTGAGTGTGTGTGTTTGTGTGTGTTTGTGTTTGTGTTTGTCTGTGATTGGCCTTGCTTTATTTGTTTGCTAATGTAAATTGGTAAATTACATGCCAGCTAAATTTACTCTTCTACAGTTGACGAATGCAGCCTTAATTAATTAGTCAAAGTGCTCGAGTCCAACCAAGAAAAAACACAACAAAATTATACAAAACAAACGCAAAACTCGCATGTCATTTGAAAATGTGGCTTAAATTGTTTGCATGACTTGCGCAAAAATATACGCAAGCAGACAAAAAGCAATTTACATTGATTTTGTACTGATCAATCAATTGTTATTTCGCACACAGAGGCGGGCACTGAAATGCAAACAGGACGAAATGACATTTACTTTTCGAGCAAGTTAAGGCTTAAGTAATTGCGAGCATATGTAAACCAATCTAGGCTCGATTAAATGTACGAATAATTTACATTTGTTTACAATTAGTTTAGGTTCCACAAGAATGAGAGTGAGAGAGAAAAGGCTGAGTTAACATGAACTTTAACGGGCAGTTTAATGAAAATCATTGTCAAATGAAAATGAAATATTTTTCTTCACTTCAAACTTATCGAACTCATTGAAGCGCGCCCAAAATCCATAAAACTGATCGAATCTTAACGGGCTATCAATATTTATAGTAGGCCAATTGCCACGCTACTCGAGGAAGTGTCATTAGTGGAGAGAGAAAGATATATATATATATATTTATATATATATATATATTTTATTTATTTTTTTTTTGGTCAGTTATCGAAACAGTTGAGCTTAAATGCTTTTCATGGAGTCACCTTTCGTACGGTTCCCCTTAGCTGGATGCAAATAGTGGGCTGAAGAGCTGCGTTTGGCTGACACTCGAGCTGAATTATTGAGTGGCATTGACTACGTTCACAGTTGTCGATTGTGAATGAATGATTGGCCGTCATTTGAATTGTAAAATGTGCACTCGATTCGCTGAGTCGAACGATTGAAAATTGTGTAGCTTATCGCTAGCTGGCAATGCGAGCATGCCTGACTGCCAAATACTCTCGCCATTCAGTTCGATTTATAGAAAACTTTTTATGCTTGAATGACTTTTTTGATACTTCATACATATTCAACGAAGCCGCATTGTTATGTACAGTTGTCATAGAGATGAAATCAAATTGGCTTTGGCTTCGGCTGCTTCTTGGGTATCTATATATATATATATATATATATATATATGGAGTCTTCTAGCTGTTAATGTCCATAAATATGCGACATGAGCCTGCGGCTCTGATGTTTTCTATTTGCTTTGATTTTATTTCTCTTTTTGATTTGCTTGATTTACCTTATTGGCTGCCCGAAAAAAGACGAAATAATTTTATTTCGAATTTGTTTTTATTTATTTATGTCTTTTGCTGTTTCTGCTTCAGTTTTTGTTTTTGTTTCGTTCCGTTTGTTGTATTCTCGCTCGTACGTAATTGTTCCTGTTTGTGTTTTGCTTCAGTTGACTATGTTGACGACAAGTCCCCGGGCATATATACGCCGTGGTCAATGGGCGGATGCTGGGCAGGGAGGGTCGGCTAGGACACTTCAAATGCGCCTTTGCGCCGCTCGTGCATGATTGCCAGACGCCCGACAACTTTGGGCACATTGCTCATACGACGCGTTGTCCTTGCCGTCCTGCGACTAAAGTCAAATAAGAAAAATAATTCTATTGGCCGACGGCATCAGCTGCTGCAGGTGGCCAAGAGTCTCAATGGTCTCGCCTATTAAGTAGCCCCTGTTTTTGATTTATGGCTGCCAATGAACTGGGGCCCCTTGGCATCCCCCACTGCTGCTCTCTCGCTCTGACTTTGGCCAATTTGTAAGTTTATTTGCTTATGCGGGTGCGCCGTGGCGCTCGCATGCCCTGGACGTTTAACCCAGCAAAGTCAAATAACAACAAGACCAAGAGCCAAATAATATTCATTCAAAACTAATGATGTGGAAAATAGAAAAATTGCCTGCAGTTAGCTGCCATACGAGCAGGGCGCAAGCCAGCTCCATCAGCATCAATAGCAGCCGCAGCGGAAGCAACGGAAGCAGCATTGAATTGAGATTAAGACGAAGTTTTCATTTACTCTGCAACATTTTCTTTTTTTTTTTTTAGTCACTTGTCTATGTCTGTGCCACTGTCTCACTCTCTCTCTCACTCTCTCTCTCACTCTCTCTCTCTCTCTTTCTGCCCTGCCCACACAGACAATCCCAGTGTAATCTCTGCCGCTCTCTAGCTCTTGCCCAGCCAGACAATCGCTGTGTAATCGCATACATTCCAAGCTGAGCTCTTTTGCAATTGTTGACACGGCCGAAGCCTTGTTTTCTATAGACCTAATGGACTGGGTGAGCGGGTGACGCCCTAGTGTCAGCAGCCTTGTTGCCAAGTTATTGTTAACTGTTGGCCACACTCAAATAGGCACACAAAGAAAAGAGATTTACAATTGGGGACAACTTTAAATTTTGTCAATTCAATCAATTTAATTTATTTATATATGTTTGCGAACTATAAATCATATTCTTCAGACGTCGCTTGATTGTTTCTTCTATAATTCATATCAGCTCCAATCAGGCTTATGGGCAAAAACATTACGAACAAGTGGAATTGGCCATCTCAAGTGTAAGTAGTTTCACATTGCCGAGATGCACGAGGGAAGCGAAAGCATTGGCAATTTGGCACTTGATGCTGCGTCCATTAGACGCAAAGTGTTTCCTCGTGGCGCTGCGAGCAGCGACTGCAGAATGAACAAATAAACAAAACTTCAGTCAATGTGCCTCAGCGATTCTGTTTTGCTGATTGATTTTCAAATGTGCGCAATCAATAAAACAAAGAACAGAAAGCGAGCAGCGAGCAGCATAAAAAATCGAGAGTATAACAAAAGCTCTGAATCAGTTCCGGGCTACACACAATTTTGTGACGTCACGTGTGCTGAAAACTTGAATAAATATATAATAAATGTATAACAAGCGGTCATCAGAATAAATATGAATATAGCATTTATTATGGCTCTTTGGCTAATTTCTGTTTCGAGTGCCTTGCGGACCCGAGCCGCATGCCACAACAAGTGCCGCGATGCTGAGTAGACAAATTCTTTAAAGCTACCCTCGTATGACTGTGTGTGTGTGTGTGTGTGTGTTTCAGCCACATTTATCTTGTAATACAATCAATTTCGATTCAATTCATATTCAATTCGTTTGACTGTCAATGAAGCTGACAAAGTCCTGCAGCACTTTGGGCTGTCAACACCTTTGGCTTTGCTTTTGTGTTTTATTTAAGAAGTCGTTTGCCAATTGAATCGAAAACTAACTGAATGATTGACATTGAACGATCTGAGTGAAATATATATATTAAAATATGTATAAGCAACAGCAGCCTGTCAAGTCAACAGGTCTTAAGGCTGATATATCTATATATATATCACTTATAGTTCAGTTTTTAATACGCCCCCAATCAAGCTTTGCTGCTGCTTCCATTTCACACTATTCCCCATCTTAACAGTGGGACAAATTTTTAAGTTTTCAATCAAATACGTTTGCTCTTTGGGCAGTCGAGGCAATCTGCTTGTCATCAATTGGCAATAATTGAATAAGGCCATAATAAGTGCTGCTTAAGCCCAGTCAAAACACATCAATCTTACTTATCAGCCATAAAACAATGTTAGTATCCATACAAAAACTTTATATATATATATATATATGAATGCACACTCAGATATATATATATATATATCACTTAAAGCTTATCTTATCTGGCAGCATAATATTAATTATTTTATTTTTTTGCTTTATCCACATTATCTATCAATTAGCTGCCAAAAATTCTCGTTGGATGCCCAAAAATATTTGTTCTTTTTTCGTCTCTGTCAAAGTTGCTAAATTTTTAATGAATTTGCCATGGTGAACATTGCAGCAATCAATTTACGTAATTAAAAGTACATTTTTCTTGTTCCACTTGAGCCAAGCAAGAGATTCAGTCTAGATATGTATACCCTCGTTGAAGTTGTCAGTCAGACGAACAGGCGCTGGCATATGTTATATGTATATGTATATGTATATGTATATGTGTGTGCAATATATACTATTTATCCACTTGATTAGTCAATGAAATCAACTGTGTTAGTGTTCAATCTTGATAACTGTT
This sequence comes from Drosophila peninsularis, assembly GCA_035047485.1. NCBI lineage: Eukaryota > Metazoa > Arthropoda > Insecta > Diptera > Drosophilidae > Drosophila > Drosophila peninsularis. The sequence continues at coordinate 4,501,852 of JAWNPN010000028.1, forward strand.
AAGTAATTAAAGACTTTCCAGATTTATCTGCTCTGTGCTGCCAACGTGCACTGCATGCGCTCCTTTGGTGCTGAATATTTTATGTTTTATTTAAGCTAAAGTCGTAGAATCTTTTTTCTATAGAACTCTGTTTTGTACTCTTTAAAATAAAACAAATTTGAGCTCTGCAACATTTCAGCAAGTATTTTTAGCAAATTTGTGAAAAAAGGCTTGAAGAAAAATTGCTAAAGAAAATTTTGTCCTCAGCAATTGTGAATATCTCGCGCAATTTGGCAAGCAGAGTTACTAAATTTGTTATTTAGGCCACGAAATTGATATTCTTTAAGAAAAAATAGTTTGCATATAATTATGATCATATAAGCAGTCATCTATGAGCTCAGCTGCCAGGGTATGCCAGCCTCGAGCTATCTCGCTCGCGCTCGCTGCTATTGTTAATTGAGTCAAGTGCTCTCATTGGCATTTTAAATATTAATATGAGTACGTATCTTGAGCCACTCGCACTCACACTCACACTCACTTTCCAGTTGTATTCGCTTTCATTCACTTAGTGACTCGCAATTAGCTCGAAATGCTTGAAGCGTGCCAACAACTTTTGCACTTTGAGAATTGTATCGACAAGTCGAGAGAAAGTCATCGCTATCCCATTAGAAATTGGGAACTTTTTAACAAGTTGCGACTCAGTGTCCAGCCCAGTTTGGCTGTGTCGCAGTACAAGTTGGCGAAGTTTAAATGTGTTACAAGGACAACTTTAACTTTTGAGCTTAACCGCTTCGAATCGGTGCTAAGCTCTGTAAGTACCATTACAGTTAGTCAGAGTTTATTTAGTTAAGTACTTTGTCACGTCCAACTTGGCTGTAAATTTGAATAGTTTCCATTCGACCCGACCCGATTCGTGATTTCAGAGATTTTCGCTTTGTTTTTCTTTCCATTTCACTCTTCCGCGCCAACTTCAACGTCAATTAAAATTACATTTTTCCCGAAACTAATTAATGTTGTATGAAGTATGAAAATGTTTTATATTATTGCTTTTACCTGCTGAGAGTTGACTGCGGGCATAAATGAGGTTGGGCGGCAGAGGAACACTGACTGTGGAGTGATAAGGACTATACAATATATAGAATGAATATAGCATAAATTTGCTCATTATGAGTATCAGTACAAAGGTATATTCTGAGAAGATAGCGATAAGCGATTCTGCGAATGCAAAAGCCGACTACAATGCCCGACATCAGCAACATTTCTAACTTCTTTGATATATTCGGTGGAAAACAGTTTCTGGAAAATTTGCGAGTCGTAGTGGCATAAACCGATTACGGAGAGCCTTTGCCTGTGATTGGGCCAGGAGTATATTAACCGGAATCGATTAAATTCTGTAACAATAGCAGCTCCCTCACACAGACAACGGGTTTATGCCTGACTCGGACAGCGACTACTACAATCGAAGCCAACCTAAGGTATTTGTGTGCCCTACGACCTTATCCTGCACCTGTGACGAAGTGTCGAGTTGCGTATGATATTTCATTTATCTCAAGGCACAGCTGAAAGGAAGAAAAAAGCGTAGGTGCTCGTTGAAGGGTTGCGTCTTTGATTTTCGGCTTGGCACATCCGTAAGCTGAGCATTTGACATGTTTATTGATTTCTGACAATGATACGAAACGCACTCTGTGCCGTCAATTGTGGAGCAGCACAGGGACTGCAGCCATTTGACAGTTGACAATTTGTGCCTTTCTACAACTCTGCTCTGCCTCACACCCTGCCCTCTGCTGTGCAGCTCAAGGTGCAGTTGGCAAATAAAAAAGTTTGCTGAGGCGAAGGCAGCCTGCTTGCTGCGGAGGCCGTTTAAGTTTCAAGCCTGACATGCAGCTGTTACAGTTGAGGGAAAAAGCTATCAACGGCATAGCACAGCCATCAAGCGGCTGTGGGCGTGGCATTGAGAGGCACTCGACAATGCTTCAGAGTGCGTTGGCCTGTGCGGACAGACAGGCTGTTGTTGGCTGACTAGAGGGGTATATTTATGAGAGAGAGAGAGAGAGAGAGAGAGAGAGAGAGAGAGAGAGAGAGTGAAGGAAGCTGAAAGTATTTGAGATGGATTAATCGATTGGTTTATCGATTAATCGTTAGCTCAACTGCTAACTGTTGCCCAGTAAATTACTGCAAGAACTGTTTCCCTCTCTCCTCTGCCGCCTACAGAGCATCTGATAGTCGTCTACACTCCACTTGCATACACTTTTTTCGCTTTGCCTATGCATATTTTTTCCCTCTCGCTTTTATTTTGCAACTTTTTGTCGCTTCGTGTGGGCTGCATTTTGGACAAGTGTCGCCTGCCGCTGACAGCTTCATTGCACCTGAATAGTCTCTGGTTGAGCTCGACGATTTAACGAGCTGCTTCAGCCTCAGGGCGGCGGGGCGTATGCGCAATGCTGATAATAACTATACATGTGTGCTTAGGGAATGTGCGCGATTTTAATTGCAGGCGAGAAACTGAGAATTTGAAAGGCATCCACGCAAGTGGAAACAGCTGCAACAAGTCAAGAGCTGAGCACGGAGCAGCAACTGTTGCTGCCGCCGCACTCGACTAATAGCCTTGCAAATATATTTTATTGCGAAGATGACGCCATTGTCTGGCGCCGCATTGTTGCGGAAACGGAAGCGAGCAGCACCTGCTGCGCTCCTCGACCAAAAGGCTTTTGGCCTGCATAAATCATGGTGTGTAAGCTGCTTAGAGTCGCAACCGCAGGCATTTAATAAAAATATGTTGGATTCCGGGCGAAGCTCAGTGCATGCAACAAATGCCTCAAATAGGGGCACAAATATGCCTGACCTTTGCTGCCGTTGCTAAAAATAATTTCTATCACGAATCAAAATTAAGTTTTGCCAGAGCTTCAATGCAGTCTCTCGCCAAGTATTTGTGTCTCTGCGTCGTCTGCCCTCATAAAGCAGTAATGCCTGCCACACAGACAAAAGTGCTCAAAATGAAGAAAACAACTTTTCTTCTCACACACACACACACACAATCATACAGCTCTGATTAGGGTGGAGCAGAAGTTTGCTGCGTGGGAGTTCTGCGGGCTGCCTCTGCCGTTGCCTCGGCTGGAAGCACTCAAGACCCATATACAAACATATATATCTATATATATATATCTATATATACACGCATAAGAAATTTTTAAATCGAAATTGCAATTTTTGTGGTCTGCTAAGCGTTATAATAGTTACGAATTGATGGCAAAATGAAAATGAATTTAGAAACGAATGGACGCGTGCTGCAGCCCAGCCCTGAGTGGGCAGGCGCCTTGTGGCAGGCAACACGTATATAGAAGCATTATTGATCAGAAAGCTGTTGACAACTGCTGAGTCACACGCAATTTGAAACTCATGTAACTAATTTGCTGCATAATCCGATTCATACAAAGTTGATAAATTGATAAGCTGTTAGTTATATTCAAGTGGCTGTAATTTGGGCTTTATTCGTTTCGTGTATGGAAATTCGCAAATATGCAAAAGCAATTCATAGCTCTTGCCTAGACTACGACCTGGAGATGATAAAAAAAGGTAGCTGAAGCTGGTCCAATCTGATGAGCGAAGCAGGGACAAAGGCTAGCTGCAGCTGTCGTCTGCTGGCCAAAGTGCCTCAGAGAGTTAGATTGGTAGAGAGATAGACAGAGAGGAAGAGAGAGAGAGAGAGATGGACAGATATAGCGAGCAAGAGTGAGAGTTTAGGCAAGCTCAAACTGAACTGATGCAACGTTGCTCTGCAGCCAGCCTTAGTTCACTCGAACCTTAGCTCATGTTCGGGAGCGAGCCACGGCGATCAACGTTTGACATACAAGAATTTTGTGCTGCGCAGTGTGTTGCGTGCTCAGCTGCCTGGCGAGGCGGTTTACTTAGAGCTCTTATCTAATAATGTCTATTGCCATGGTTTCGCCTGTGCCCATGCTCAGTTGCTTTGATGTTGGGCATGGTCGTAACTGCCTCAATGCTCACTCGCAGTCCACTCGAGGAGGGCAGCCATAGCCAGCTCATGCTCGAGACTCGTGTTGCCATATAGAAGTTCTATAATTCTATTTGCTGAAACACACATAAAGCTGACTCAAGAGCAGCAGAGCGTCTATTTTAGACAGAGCTGAAACCCTTTTTCATTATTGAAAAACATAAGCATTAAACTTCACCCACACACACACACACTCTCTCTCTCTCTGCCTCACAGCAGCTGCTATCAGTGCAAGTGCAAGTTATTGTCTAATCGCCGAGCTGCAGTCTAGAGTCAGGCATTTCCGGCTAGGCTCAGAGCATGCTGATGCGTAGTTTTTAAGCTGGGCAACAATTTTATTCTATTTTTTTTTTCTATTTTCTGTTCGCTTTTATTACAATTCAGGCGAAAACGCCATTAGCCAATTCCAAAAATAATTTCTAGCGGAATCAATTCCGTGTAAAGGGTTTTTCATATGGATTAGCCGAGAGCTTTTAAGTTCAGCTCGGCCAAAGGATTTCATTTACTTTATTTACGCATTTGGTCAGCACGCCGTAGGCGGAATATAGTTCTCCGGAATTACATGTGCTGACGTGCAAATATAGTTGGTTTTTTTGTGCTGGCAAATGCAATTATGAATAATTAAGGCGAAAGTTGGTTTGCAGCTTAGCTCTAATTCATAATTCTAAATATATTTGCATATGCGACTCTATGCACCTATATGCCCGCCTCTACACTGTGCTAGGGCGACCACAAATACCCTTAAAGCATTAAAATATTATCCAGCGGTGGGCAAATGCGAAGCCGAATTGAGTTCGCTTCATTATGCAAATGTTGATCAAACTTTGTCGACAATTTCAAACAATTCGTCAAATGTTTTTCTAAGCAAATTCCAGCCATATGCATGCGTGTGTTGCCTGTGCAACGGAGCTCGTGTGCACTGCATGCATATTTGTCCAATTTGATTGTATTTCATAATATTTGAGCACGTTGACAGGACGCAAGTCTGCCTTTCTCTCACTTTGTTTGCTTTGCGAAATGAAATTTCTTTACAATCAAGTGAAAACCTCGTGCAGATGCAGACCTGACCAGCCAGCAGCCAGCAGCCAGCGGCCAGCGGCCAGTTCACTTGAGCTATGCAAACCTTAGATAGAGCTATACATAGACCTAATGCTATTTGAAGTTGCAAAATTTTAATGAACGACCAATTAGCAAAGCTGATAAGCATCTGTTTGTATGCATAAAGACTAGTTTATTATGAGTCTGGCTGTCGCCTAATAAGGCTATTTATAACCTGAAGAGAAAGTGCAGAATGGTGGGCAAAGCTGTGAAGGAGCGTAGCCGACTGAAGTCCGCGCCGTAGTTTGATGATAAAGTCTTTTTGAAGAGCTGCAAATATGTGAAAAATTTATTTTTTAATATACATATTAATATTTGAAGCTAAAAATTACAAAACATTTACTTCACTTATTTTTTCAACACCAAAAAAAAAAAAAAAAAAAAAAACAAATAAATAAAAAATATATTTATAAATGTTTATTTATTTTAAAAATCATTTTTTTTTTTTGTTATTATTTTTATTTTTTAATATATAATGTTTTTATTATTTATTTACTATTATTCCTATTTTTAAAATTAAGTATTTATTTTTTTCAAATTATTTATTTTTTATTTTTAAAATTATTTTTTAATTATTTTTTTTTACGCTATTTTTTATAAATTTTTTAAATTTATTTTTTTTTAATTATTTGTTACTTTTTTTATTATTATCCTCAGGCTGAAAATATTAATAAAATTACTAAATACTTTTATATATCACATTCACTCTAACTACAGGGTATCTCGCCGTCTAGCACTTGCAACATTTCAATGAAAATTGTCTAACAAAATATGCAGCATATGAAATTCTTGGAAAATGTATTTTTAGCCCAGGAATGCGCAGCAGCCAAAGGGCTGCGGTAATCGCTCGATTATATCGAATTCGCATTGCGATTGCCGTTGACATTCAGATTGAAATGCCGCTTATCAGCGGAATGAGCCTTTGTGGTCAAAGGCATCAGACTCGAATATCGCTTCGTATATACACATGCAAATTTTGCTGCCAACTGCTGGGTCCCTGGAGCCAAGTGTTGCCAAAGACGCTGTGAGTCGAGTCAAAAGTAGCGCATTCAAAAATTCCCATATCTAATCAGTCAAGTGCTCATTGCGAAGGCCCCTATGGAAAGTGCCTATGCACACACATATACACATATACGTCGGCTTCAGAGCTGCTGCTGCCGTCATGTAGTGTGCTAAAAGCATATTAAGTTGGTAAACAAATTGTTGGAGCGCACAAGGCAATTGCATACCCTGCTGCATCTCTGCGGCTGATAACCAGCAGAAAGATGCTCCAGAGACCGTTCTTAGATAGCATCCAAGTGCTCAAGTTAAACATTATTTAGCCCGGGCCAATAAGGCGCCAGCTAATGTCATTTGGCAACTGAGCTTTAACAGCAATTTCGAAACGAGAATCGAACTTTTGCTACCTGCTATGAGGGCAGCTCTGAGTCGGCTTGGGTATTTAGAAAAATCTCCTGTTTTTGGCATATAAAAATGCCAGAAATTTCATTTTGATTTTTATTATATATTTATTAAGTTTTCGATTTTCTTTTTATATATTTTAAATTCTGTTCGCATCGCCAAGTGCACAAGCGGCGCTGTGCCCCTTCCGAACGTAGGCGCCCACACCTTGTCAAAGCACATTTCATGCAGGTGTGTGTGCGTGTGTGTGCGTGTGTGTGCGTGTGTGTGCATGTGTGTCCTTCTGCGTATATGCACTGTTGTCATTCGGTAGATGTCGATAGCAGGAGCAGTAAATATAAGTGAGCCACTACAACGACACAGACCAGCAGCAGCAGGCGCAGCTCAGGCTAAATTGCTTAAAAATGCCTTTGACCAGGCCCTAAGCGAGCCAACAAACCTCACAGCTGCACCCACACACACACACACACACACACACACACACACACAGATTTGGTGCACAAACTATACAAAATTATCCACTGGATTTTGTGTGTAGCCCGAGGCTGCAGACAACGTTTGACCACATGTATACGGGCGGGCCATAAGCCAAACAATGTCCTGTGCAAAGGTCGCCGCATAGCTCAGGCCATGGCCTAAACGTAGAGAGCCTTGCGGATGACAAGCAACGTTTGCTAAGGATACAGCCCAACACAGGCGAGGTATACTTCATATATATGTATATATGAATAGGAATAGCAAACGATTTCCTTTGATTTTGCTTTTGAGCTCACAAATTGAATCAAAATGCTGCGAGAATTGGGAGAATTCTTAAGCATATTCCCCATTAATTTGCAACTTTTTATTTTTTTGTATTTTTAATTTTGAAAGTATTTATGTATTATTCAAGTGCATATATTACGTAGCCTTGAGTTGGCAGGAGTCAGGCCCATGTGTTGCCCGAAATGTTTAATTCATATCATTTCTAATTTATTGCCTCGAAGTGTTGCAATAAATCCTAATTGGCTAATGCCGGGACTTGTAGAAGCGAAACTTTTGTCTCGAGTTTGAAACGAAAGGATTTTCGTTTGCCCTCATAAATATTCATTCACAAATGAAATTGTTAATCGAACCAGATCTCAACTTCCATAATTAAACAGAAATTAAATAAAAACTTTTGCTCCATTCTGGCATTTTTTCCGTTGTGCTCGCTCGGCAAGGCTAAAGTCTGAAAGTCAGAATATTAATCTGAAGTTAGGCTATGCTGAAAACTTGGAGCTGACTTATGAGCTGCGTGTGTGTGTGCGAGTGTAGTTCAGTGTTTGCTTAAAGCTGCTGCTTCATGCTCAGTCCGAAGTGTTGAATGCAGTTTTTTGTTGAGAGAGAGAGAGAGAGAGGGGGACAGAGAGTGGGAGGTAGGTGGAAGTGTTGTCCGTGTTGTTGCCAAAAGTTTGTCCTATATGACATTTGTCATAAATTTAATTAAAACAAAATGCCGGAAATAAGTGAAGTGAAGTGCAAAGCTGCGGCTGACAAAACTTGTCTAACGGGGTGGCTGACAGGCGCAGGGGGCGAGGCCAGGCAGCTGCCTCGTGGGGCTTAAAACAACGCAGCTGCCAAGTTGTAGGCAGTGTGCCCCAACCACTCGGCCTGAACATATCACAAACACACCACCCACACACGCACACAAGGTCTGCTCGTGTGGATTGCTATGCGCTCGCTGTCATTAAAAGGTTCAAAAAAAGTTTGCGTTTTCCGCTGTAGCCAAAGAATTTGTATGGCAGCCGAGCCAAAGCTGACAAAAAAGAAAGCACGCAAAAGTAGGAAAATAAAGAAAACATGGGGGAAAAGCAGCGAGTTGCGCTGGAGTGTCCAACAGCGCTTTACACGCAAAATAAACCTTTGGCAAAATGTGTGCGCTGGCAGCCCCTACCCAGATCTGAGCTCTGTACCGCTAATGTTGCAATTTCGTTAATTAAACAACATTTTTGTTTCCTTTTTGTCGTACATGGCTGAAGGCCTGAGTGGCGAATCGTGTTGAGGTCGGGCTGCAGTTTCGGAAGCTCATGTGCCTGAGAATTGCTGGAGTTTAGATGAAGCTGCGCAGCTTTAAAGGCTTTAGAAGATATACCAAATATTATAGATATATTTCATTTGACTTTAAATGCATATATATATATATATATATATATATATATATATATATATATAATTATGAGTGCCTCAAGTGGAAGGCGGGAAGGTCGCTCTTCCTATGCTTCCCCTCACCCAATTTCCACTAAATGCACTTACTCACTCTGAACGAAAGTCATTGTTCAATTGAATTCGGCTCTGGAAGGTGCACTTTGTGTTGAGCAAACCGCAAGCTGTTAATTGGATTTATATTGCGTCCTTATGATAGGATATTAAGTATACGCATCGCATATTATTAATTTAATTTAAAACCATATATGTCTTAGACGTGTTAAAACCTTTTAAAACTAAATAAAAATATTTTTATGCGAAAAAAATGATTTTACTTAAAAAAAGTTTTTTCTTAAGCTTTGAGCGCTTGTTTTATATACAAAATATTTTTTAAATATTTTTCTTGAGCTCAATTCATATCCAGTTAGTCAAATACTATTGACATAAACTCTGATACTTGCTTTAACAAATTTATAAATTTCTTTTGGCATGTTTAGCTATGCTAAATATCAAGTATACGCAATGTTATTCCATTGTAAGAAATTTGTAAATTTTTCTAGCTGTTCTATATTCCCAAAAAAATAGAAAACCTTTATAAATCAGCCTCAATCAGCAGCCACTGCATAGTATCAGCAGTCATATGCAAACACTGCATATTACGTATACGCAAGCCCATTGATTGAAGTCTGGCAAGTTTTGTACCGCATCAGCATTTTAGTAAATTGAAAATAACGAATCAGCTAGCATATAAATAAAACTCTCAAGCCCAATCAGCAACTGCTGCAGACTATCACTTGCTTTAAGCAAACACTGCATATTAAGTATACGCACTGGCCAGGTCCTTAGACAAACTGAAGTCATCTTTGTTCATTGGTTAAAGTTTGCTCTATCGAATATCGCATAGAAAACTTGGGGTTGACTCGCAGATAGCAGCAATGAATTCGTTAAAGTGCTGGCTCGCTGAAGGACACGCGGTGGTGGGCGGTGCAGCGGTTCAATAATTCATCGCGAGCCTTTCTGAATATTTAACGTGTGCTGCTAACAAGTCAATGTTGTAACTCTTGGCCAGGCTAATTGAAGTATCGATTGGCCGCGTATTAAAAATGACTAACCGCAAGGTGCTGGCGAGCAGGTGGTGGCAGGGGGCAGCTGAGTGGCGCTGCGGTTGCAATAACTGTTCCACAGTCAGTTATTAATGTATGAAACTGAATTATTTATTTGACGCTGTTGTTGTTAAACTCTAACGGGCAATAATAACATCAACAACAATAATCATAACAATTACAATAAAAATGAAATGTGCCCCGCCCAGCGCACACAAGCAAACAGTGGAGTGTGTGTGTGTGTGTGTGTGTGAGTGTGTGTGTGTGTGTGCATTGAGTTGTCAAGTTCATTTGATTGTTATTAGGTGTTGATTACACAGCCTAAGCAACAACAATAACAACTTCAAGCACGTGCGTTGTCCATATCAGCCGATAAGCGCTATCAGTACCATTCGCCAACAGCACGCAGCGTTATCTCCTGCACCTGTGCATGCGGCGGCGTGGAGAGCGCATAGAGCACCGCCTGGGCCACATCGTCGGCCTGCAGAATGACATCGCCCAGCTCCGCTTTAGTGTTGTCCGGCACTATCTCCGTGGACACCCAGCCCGGATTGATGCTCTACGGAGGAAGACAATGAATATTTATGGAATTATTGTAGTAATTGTGAGTGCTGCATTGGTTTTTAATCCTTAATCTGAACTGTATGGGAAATTTAATGTCTTCTCTCAGAGCTCAAAAGTGCGTTTATTAGGCCCTGTTATAATATATAGTTCACATTTGCTTTGGGCAGATAAGAACTGAGCTCGTTAGACTCTTCTTTAAGAAGTTTCTTAAGTTGCTTAGGATCAGCTTGCTTAGAGTAGCAGGCAAAGAAGAGGACTAGGCAAAGATCTCATAGCTATCGAGGGCTCAGAGCTCAGATCAGGGAGATCTGAGCAGCTGGCAAATAAATAAATTTTTTTATCTGTGCCCAGCTCAAGGCTCAGCCTCAGCTCTCTGCTCTCACGAGCTGCTCCCCAACTTACCGTAGTCTTGATTTTGAGCTTCTGTGTGATGAGCTCCTGGCGGCAAATCTCGTGCACAGCGGTCAGGGCGAACTTGCTGGGCGTATAGATGTTGAGGCTGGGATCGATGTGTCCGGGATTGTAGCCAGCCAGGCCGGCGGTGCTGTTGATGAAGAACAAATGGCCCGCCATTTGGCGGCGACGCATGCTGCCGGCGGCCAGCTTGGTGCAGTAGATGCTGCCCATCAGGTTGGTCTGCAGGACGTCGGTGATGTCCTTGATGGGCATGTCCAGCAGATGGCCGTCGCGCAGAATGCCCGCATTGTTGATCAGCACATCGATGCCGCCCAGCTGCTTCTCGATCCACTCGAAGGCGCTGTTCACCTGCGCCTCCGCCGAGACGTCGCACGTGCGCTGATGGAAGCGCGCCTGCTGGTCCTTGGGCAGCGACTGGCGCAGCTGCTCCAGCCGCTCGGTGCGGCGCGCCAGGCCCACGACCTGCAGCCCGGCGGCCACCAAGATCTTGGCGCAGGCAGCGCCAATGCCCGAGCTGGCGCCCGTTACGACCGCAACACGATTCTGCCACCGATCCATGTTAGGCAACTGAGTGAATGAGTCGATGCCGCGGCCGAGCGAGCTATTTATACAGAGAGCGAGAGCGGGAGAGGCTGCTTATCATACGCCCATGCCTAGCACTCTTCAGCTCGCTCTCTCGCTGACGTGTCGCTCGCTCACTGCTCTGCGCTGTGGAACAGGCCACCTCATCGCAACAGCTGTTCCCTGGGTTCGGGTTCATTGCGCCGATCTGGCGTTTGTTTGCTCTGGCCCTGTTATCAGCTCACTCCGTCCGGCTGGTGATAAGTGCCCAGTGGGCTCGGGGCGCCATAAATTGTAAGTGATTTTACATTGCCCAATATGTGGGATTAGCTTTACCGTTATATATCATATGGCCATATAATTATAAAGTTTTCGCTGTTTCTCTTTGCCAAACAAACCCAGAATTGATGAGAATTTTAGTTGCTTGTTTCGACTCCGCAGCTAAGGTCGACTTTTAAATTAGCTGCTTGGCAAATGGGTTAATAAGGCTGCCGGCAATATAACCAAACACACACACACAAGGACAAACAAACTGGGCTCGTATGTGCCATATGTATGTGTGTATATGAATATGTATGGGCTATTAAAAAAAGCCAACGTGCAGTGCTGTTAAACGACGCCTCAATTTATGCCCAGCCCCAGACACACACACACACACACACACACACGTAAGTACACCTACTGCTACAACTATAGCACTTGAAATGGTATATGGCAGCCATATGTTGTCGGAGGATCTGCTTGGGTCTTTCTGGTTTATCGCCGTTTTTCCTTTTTTATGGAACGCTCGTAACATTTTCAAGAGATGCTTAAATGGGAAACAATAAAAGCTCGATGAGTGCAGGAGTGGGCGGGTGGGTGGGTGTGTGTGCATGGACGGGGCTTAAAGGGTTGCTGAAAGCGAGGCCAAGCACTTGGCTCCAGCTTAAGGCCAAATGGGTGCAGCTTCACACGAGTTTCTAACGAGCAGACCGTTTTTTATGCACACTCCCTCTCGCTCTCTCGCTCTCGCTCTCTCTCTGTGACTCCCTGTCCATGTCTGTCTGCTGCGAGTGCTGCAACATGTTGCAAGTGTGTGGTCATGTTCATCAAATCACGACCGTCACTTGGCAGCACTTTATCATGCAATTACAAGTGCGAAACGTTTTGCAGGCGACACTTAAAAAACGAGACGGAAATGTTCGTTACGCCCACACACAGCAGCAGCACAGCGAACAACGGCAATGGCTATATCGATACACAAATTGCTTTACATTCTATCAATCATGGTGCCCCATCTGATTACCACTTGGCGCACCCCGAGCGTTCCATTGTCCCGGCTGCTGATAGAGAAATAGGGACGGCGACAAGCTTACTTCACTAAGCCGCAGCTCACATACCCTCAGTCGAGCTGAATGGGGCTTAGGGGCAGTTGAGTTGCTCCAGTGCATCGGCTGAGTCCGTAGAGCGTGTCCCAGTGGGCATATGCCCACTTGGTAGGGCATCCAGAGCTGCGTCCCGCCTAGCTGCGCTCATCAATAATTTGATGGCAATTTCTCGCATCTCATATTGATGCATGGCAATTTGTATGGATTTTCCAGGTATTTCACCTGAAGACAAAACGAATCGCCCAAGATTCTAACTGTGTCAGTTGCCACTAGCCCACCTGCCCACGTGTCCGCCTTTGGCTCCAGCGGCTGTCACGCGTTTGTTCCTTTCCTTTCTTATTTTTTGCCATTTTTGTGCCTTTGCTTTATTCTTCTTTTGTCTTAACGGCTTCTTGTTGGCGTTGCTAAACGTGTCAATAGACCTGTGCTTAAGTATGGCATCGCCCACGCCCTCGCCGCCGCCCTGGCACACAACTTATTCTCTTTTTTGTCTCTTTGTTTCTCTCGTCTTTTTTTTTTCTTTTTGCATACTTAAAGACACTCGCTAAAAAATAACAGAAAATCTAAAGCCTCTGGCTGCGATTCTCCAAAGGAAACGTGAAACTGTCGCATGTGGGCGTGGGGCTGAGGTGTGTCGGTTGGCCAGGTTGGTTCAGTAGCCACCTAAACTGTGCTTTCTCTGTTATTTTTAGCTTAACTCATATTATTTTATTTTATTCTATTTGGTTTTCATTTATTTGCATGCCACACACACACACACACTGCGAAACACTCTCATGCACTTACACACGAGGCAAAGAAAACAACAAAAATTGACAACGGCAAATAGAACAAAAACATTTTGACAGCACAACAGAGCGGCAGGGGGCGGTGGGACGGACTGGGCGTGTGGGAGAGTGAGTCTGTAATAGAGGTATAAATTATGCGGAATAGCAAGAGTGAGAGTGCGAACGGGAGGGGCACAGACAGAGACAGAGACAGAGTGAGCTTTAAACGAGTGAGAAATATAGTGCAAATCCCAGCTAAGCGATGCTGACACGCACTTCAAAGAGACAATGCAAAACAGAGAAATTCTTAACTGAGGCGAGAGTTGCGTCTTCGTGAATTTTATGTATATGAAATGTATAAATATATATTGTATTTAAATATATATATTATTATGGGAATATATAAAATAAATATATGTAAATAATATTTTTAATAAATTAATAAATATTATTATTATACAAAAATATTAAAAAAAAAATAAACATATTTAATATATAAATATGTTTAAAATGTAAAATATATATATTAACATTTTTTGTTTAATTTAATACATAAATTTGTGGCGCTAAGCTTACAATATTTAGTAGCTTTTTGCATATTAAATTTGGATAAATAATAATATTGATATGAGATTTTTATATATCATTAATTTTATTTTATATATATATATATATTTATTTACTTACAATTCAAATTCATTTTATTTTATTTATATAATTTTTAATTATTAATATAGTTTTATAGATTATTTATATTATATTATATATTTTTATTTAGTTTAATTTTGTTTATTTAATTATTATATTTTTTATTAACTTTTATATTTTTTTAAGATTATTTTATTTATTTTTGGTATGTTAATTATTTTATAAATTTATAAAATTCTTGTATATTAAATAAAATTTGTCAGCTCTAAACTGAATTGAAAATTTAATTTAAATTTGCGAAAATTAGAATTTAAGTGTTTTGTAAGCCACATATGCCTAATTGAAGCCATGGCCGAATAGAACATGGCAGCACCACTAAAAGTGGAATTGATAACTAGAGCCCCATAAATGCGAAAAAATAAATAGTAATTAAAGTTTAATAAACCTTCTATTAGCTAGTTGTGTGGTCAGACCGACGCTTAATATGGGATAAAAACAATTTAGTGCATGCCACATACATGTGTGCATGCGTGCATGCTTGCATGTGTGTGCTTGTTTGTGGTGCTGCTAAAATCTACATAAATTAGTTTGCTGGTGGGTCAGGTACGCGAGGCAGGCGATGGTGTAGTTTTATGTAAATTTCATTTAAAAACTGCTCTACAAATGCAAAACAATCAACAGCAACTGCAACAACAACAGCCAGTTGCATGCGGCGACATGTGAGACTCGCGCTGCCATACAAGCAAAATAAACTGGGCCTGAGCCTGTGCATGAGCCCGTGTGTTAACCTGGTAGTTATTAGCTGCGGTCGTCGCTGTGTGGGTGTGTGGAGTAGTAGGCGTGGCTGTGTGGGTGTGGCTGCATGAATGTGTGTAATTGCCAGCTTACATGTGTTTATCAACAGCGCCAAAGCAGAACACAATTAAAATCACTTGTGCTTTCTGCGCTCCCTCTCTCTCACTCTCTCTCTCCCTCTCTCTTTCTTTTATTTAAAATATTTCGTTTTCTGCTGCAATTTGCATTCATTTCGCAATAACTGCTGACTCAAGCTGCCTCTCTCTCTCGCTCTCTCTCTCATATCCTCCCACATCCTCATCCCATTGCATCGCTGAGATTTGCTGAAATTTGCTGTTGCAACAGCAGCGAGCAGCCGTCGGCCTGCCATCATTAACATCTTCGGCATTCGCATTCATTTCGCCAAAGACGCTGACAGGACGTCAGCCCAGCCCAGGCCAGGACGACAATATCCTGGCGCTGACAGCCAGCAGCTGAAAGCAATCGGAATACTTCAAATACTCAATACACATAGTTAAATTTACAATTTCTCGCCCTCTTTATGCCACTCGCCTGTGCTCACATTATTCGCCTCTTTCATCATTTCATTTGTAAATTAGCTAGTACTATTGCCTTTTCCACGAATCCGCCTGTCAGTCAGTCTGTCTGTCTGGCTGTGTCAACAGTTTTCCCTGTAGCTGTACTTACATTAGTTCCTACCATGGAAAAACGCTATTCAGCATAATATTTTCTGAGAATTCCTGCCGCCCTCTGTTTGCACTTTGCGTTGATTTGCAGTCGGCAAGGCAAACGATTCGCGCGCATTTTATGTTTTGCTATTTTTTTTTTAATATCTCAAAATTGCTTTTCTGACTTTGGTTTTTCCAGATGATAGAAATAAAGCTAAAAATTAATTTGGAATTCTATTAGTTCTGTTGCATCCGTTTCGCTGGAAGACATCGAGATTGCGAGAAAGCTTAGGATTGGAGAATGAACTGAATGAATGAATGAATGTTTTCTAATTGACTTTATCTGAGCGGTTGAGTTATGTTCTATTGTATATGAGGTAGTCAGAGTATTATACTGTCTTTGAGCAATGCCTAGCTGTCTAAATGATCTACAAGAATATTATAAATACCTAATTAATCCCAAATAAAATACTAAAAAAAAAAAATTAAAAAAAATATATAAATATACAAAAACATTAAATACAAAAAATGAGTAATAATAAAATAATAATAAAAAAAATTTAAACAAAAATAAGAAAACAAAAAATATTAAACATAAATAACAAAATTTGTTAAATATAAAAAAAGTAAATAAATAACAAAATTAAAAAAAAAATTAAATTAAAAAAAATAAATCAAATATATATATAAAAAAGTATAAAAATTAAATTTTTAAAAATAAATAAATAAAATGTATACAAAAAAAAATATATATATAATAAATTAAAAACTAAAATGAACTGTTCAAGTAAAAACTCTATCTTGGAATATATCTTTAATTAACATATATATTTTATTTAGTCGATCTTTACTTTGACTACTTGCACTACTTAAGCTTTAACTGAGCTGCGCATAGAGTTATATACATATATAAAAATAAATATATATTAATCAACAATGATTTCCAAATCGAATTGATGACCTTTAGCATGGCGTACACTCCGAGTGTCCAGGCTGCATTCGCTCGCTGCTTCAAGGAGCATAGTCCTACGCGCGACCTTTGGCGTCTCCATTCTGAGGGGCAACAAAGCTTGCACCTGCAGTACTTAAGTGTGAATTGTTAAAACGGTTGCTGCGGATGGCATTGCGGGAAGGAAGTATTTAAAGCCAACAGCAGCGAAAAGAAAACCAGTTATAAACCAGGTGAAATGCCAGCAGTAACAATATGAGCGAGAGTAGGAGCAGCAGCAGTAGGGAGGAGCAGGGGAGGGCGGAGCAGGAGCTGCTCATAAAAGAGGCAACAAATTTTTTAAAAGCGCCGCGTAGTTACTTTTGCCTGCTTCTGCTGCTTATATATATACTTTGCTCTTCTTCCTGACAATACAATGTGGCAGCCGGAGGGATTGATGGGCATAATGGCGGCAGCAGGATGGGCAGATAAAGTGTGCGCGCGTGTGTGCTCTGTGCTGGGGGTGTGGGTGGCTGAAGTGGGTGGAGTGGGCGCCGTGGAGTGTTCACTTTTCGAATTGTTGTTCTTGGCTGTTTGCCATTTGTTACGCATACAAAGCGGCCATCAGTTGGTGCTTTAGTTTACAGGATCTATAAAATTATCGCAAATGAGGCGCACGGCGGTGGCAACAATGTAACTGAGCCACGCCCCCACCGTGCACCGCTGACCGTGCGGTAATGAAGTAAAGCGAAGCCAACAATAACAGCGAAATCGCCTTCACCGGATGAGATCATAAAAATGTATTTACCCACGCTCCCATTGTTGTTTCTCCTTGGTTTTATTCCCCACTTTTTGGTCATTCCAGAGATCTCATTAGAGCAGAAAAACAATGTTCGTATTGTTGTCAAACACATGTTTGAAAATAATAATAATAAATTGGACATAAATCTAGGGAATCTAGTGGCTTGAGAAGTATGCGAAGTTGGGCAAGAGAAACCTTTGGCCGTGGGCAATATGTGGCCAAAAACATAATTTAAGAGATCTTTGAGCCTAATCATGTAAAGTTTGCATAGAATCTCTTTCTAATCAGTGCCTGCTGGCAAAGTGTATAGCTCTTATGACATAATGTGCTTTTGTCTTATCTGTATATGAGCAAGCACTACGTGTCTTTATGCCTACTATATAGACTGGGTTATAGATAGTGGAGGCTTTGGAGGTTCACAGCTTCGTTTGATATGTTGAGCTTGGCTTGATTTTCATTATGATTGGGCTTAGAAGTGAGCCTAAATATTGAGTGGGTTGCGGAACAATTGAAGAAGTCACAGGCTTTAGTCGAACTGTCATTGCATTCATAGAGCAGGACTGCTTAGTTCTGACTATTCTTCTGACTGTCTTCAAAGCGCTTGACTGGCCGTTGCTGCCATATATGGAAAAACATATTTCAAAATGCATATATATATAAATTATATGGAGATGTTGTAATGCTCGTAAATGTGCTCGAGATTCAGCAAACATTTTGATTGCAGCCAGCAAAAAATGATGCAAACTATTCAAATTTTTTATTTTTTTTAGCTATATATGTGTATATTTATATGTAATAATTTATTTATATATTTACGTAGTAAATATATTTATAGATATATATATTTTATATTTTTATACATATTTTTTATTTGTATATATATTTATTTTTTTTATTTTTATATTTTCTTTTATATTTTTTATATTTGTATATATTTATATATATATATATATATATATATATATATATAATTGAATATAAGTAAATTTGAGTCGAACTAATACCACGCCAAAAGCTAATGGTAACGTTGATGTGATTTTTTTAAAGACGAAGTCACGATTTGTATTTTCTTGACAACTTGCTTTATTCACAAACAACTTAAGACTAAAGAACATTTTTATCCAGGCTTATTTATATGCTGTTGAAACTACGCAGCAGCAACATGACGCGTTGATGCAATGGTTCTTTCTAGATGATTCTGGATTCGGGTGGTCGGGCGCGTTAGCAACATGACGCGTTGATGCAACGATTCTTTCTAGTCAATTCTGGATTCGGGTGGTCGGGCGCGTTAGCAACATGACGCGTTGATGCAACGATTCTTTCTAGTCAATTCTGGATTCGGGTGGTCGGGCGCGTTAGCAACATGACGCGTTGATTCAGCTGAGCTAGCACGTTGCTATGGGAACAGTTTTTTATGTATTGTGAACATAATTATTATGATTATGTTACTTCCCTCTCCTCAAGAGGCGAGCCTGCGAGTCAAGGTGACACAGAAGAATTATATTTGATCGTGTCATCTCGATAACTGTATGTTTTTCTTAATATTATGGGGTCACAAGATAAGTAAAGTATAAGATTACAACTATGAATATGACTATTGTGATTATAATGATTGTATATGTGAGGATAATAGTTTGTGATAAAATTTTACAATATTATTATGCTTTATAAGTTTGATTTTAATAATTTCTATTGGGAAATACAATGGTGTAAGATCGACTTCTGGTTAAAAATAGTTATTGCTTATAATTTAAGATTAACATTATTATTATTTTTTTTTTTTTTTTTTTTTTTTTTTTTTGCAATTTTGTTTTTTAATTTATGTTTCAAGTAATATATTTTATTATTTCTTTGTATCTTTTTCATAATAGAAATGTAATGTAATCAGGTTGAGTTGTGATCGGGATATGGGATAATTTTGATTGTGTTAGTGGATTGAAAATCAATTGGGATATAAATTCAAGTAGAAGGTTTGATTGAAGTATGCTTATGAAGTAGAAACCTGTGGGTTTTGAATTTGGTTAATTTTCTGGATTTATTTTTTCAACGTTTTTATTGGCTTTAAAGGGATTTTCTAATTTTCCTTTTTGTAATGGTCCTTTTCGATATCTGGTATCGACTTCGTATTCTTGTCGGTCACTGTTGATTTTATTTATAACTTTTTCTTTTTTTCTTGAGTGTCTAACTTTGGTTGTCCACCATATAAGAATATGTGTGCAGGAGTTTGTCCAGTTGTGTCATGTTTTGTTTTGTGATTGTAAATGTAAAGAATGGTTTCTATTTTACTGAGTTTATTTTCTTCGTCATTTAAAGTATTGATTATTCTAATTTTTTCGTTTATTGTTTTGTGTAGTCGTTCGATGTCTGCTATTCCTGTTTTTGTAGTATTTAGTTGTATTTCTACTCCTTCATTTTCAAGCCATTTCTTGAGTGCTAAGCTGGAAAATGCGCCATCTCGGTCAGCTTTTAATAATATTGGCTTTCCTAACTGATTAAATATACGCATTAATGCGTTCTTGCATTCTATCCAATCTTTTGTTTTAATGTTTTCAAGAGTAGCGAATTTTGAATAAATGTCTATGCAACTAAGATAGTGTTTGCCTTCGGATGAATAAATGTCTATTACAAATTTATCGCGACAATGTTCGGGCCTGGGGGTAATTTTCATCGGCATGTTTGTTTTTCTGTGTTCAGTTTTTGCTAAGTTACAAATGTTACATTCATTTATTATGTTTTGTGTTAGTAATTGGCTGTTAGGGAAATAGTAAGTTTCACAAAAGAGTTTATTTGTTTTTTGAATTCCGGGGTGTAAGAGTTTTTCATGATTCTTCAAGATAAGTTCTTTAAATTCAGCATATGAATTTATATTTTTTAAATGAATGAGACTTCGTAGAATTTTAGTATGGTTAGTGTTGATAATTTCTTTGTGTGCGTTTTGAATGATCTCGAAATCTGCATCACTGTCTATAAACATTACACTAGTCTTTGTACAAAAATAGTCAATTAAATATTTTTCGGCTTTGTCTTTAGTCATGCTATCATATGTAATGTGAATTATTAATTTTTTGAAGTAATTCTGTTTTTTAATATTTGGAATGCCTTTAGAAAATATAATTTGTCTTTTGAATGTGTTTATTGGTTTCTCTGTAATGCAAATTAAATTACTACTGTCTTCGTCAGCGCTATGTTGTGTTTCAGGATTGGCTAAGAAATGATTTTGGTTTGTGATCGTAATATTGTTGACTAAGTTATACTTTCTATTGTATAAAATTACAGTTTGTGATTTATAATCTATAACGGCTTGAGCTTCTGAAAGCAGTTTTCTACCAATTAATAAATCGTAATCTGCTGAAAACTGATGTAGAAAGAATTCATTATTACTCTTGAACAAGTTGTTGGAAAGGACATTTACTTTTTGTGTGATTGTTAAAGGTCCATTACTGGTGTGAATAAGACAATCGGTATTATGAATTGGTAAATTAAAAATATTAGATGTCATCATATTAACAGTAGATCCTGTGTCTATTAAACATTTTAAATTTTTGCCTTTATAAGTTATAATTATGTATTGTTGGTTTCCGAGGCTGGCAGCTGAATAATTTTCGGCTTTCTCGATTTCTATTTCATTTAATTGTTCTGTCTCATGTTCGGCTGTGGCTGTTTGTATGTATGTGTCATTTGAGTTTTGTGGGTAACTTTGGTCTTGGTAATATTGAGGATAGTATTCAGAATAAGAAGCTATTTGATTATAATTGTGATAGTTAATTTCTTCTTGATTTCTAGTTTCTTCTTCTATGCTCATTTTACTTTGTCTACTTTCTGCAGGTCTAACACGTTTTGTTGGTTGGGTATTGAAAGGGGCTTGTTGTGGAGTTACTTGTGCATGTTGTCCGAAACGATTATTGTCAAATTGGCTCGGTCTTAGAATTGATCTTTGTGTAGGGTATAATGGTCTGACTACGTTAGGTGTTAATTGCATTGGTCGAGGTGAATAATGATTAGGTGGAAAAACGTTATTGTTAGTATTATTAGGTGTTGGTGTTGATATTGGTGGAAGATATGGTTGCTGAAAGTAAGGTCGATATGGGACATAAGGATGGTTTGGTTGAAGGAATGTGGGAAATCTTTGAGTATAAGGATTTGGGTATGACGGCTTAAAATTTTTATCTTGTTTTGCTTTGATTTGATTTGAATTTAGACTGGGTTCATCATAAAGATTTTTTTCTTGTAATATGTTTATTAAAGATCTTAAATCGGGAATTTCGCAATTTATAATTCGAATGCAAATATCTGTAGGTAGTTTTTGGATTAGGTGGTCGATACTAGTTTTAATTAACCGTGCATACAATGTTTTTTCATCTAGATTATTTTCTAATTCTAGCTTACTCATTAATGTCTGCCTACGGTGTTCTGCTTCTTCTAAGAAAGCTCGTACATTTCCCTTAAATGGGGTACTCCTGAATTCTTCTAACAAGACATGATTTTTGGTTTGTGTCTTGTAGTTTAATATGAGTTGCTTGCGAAGGTCCGACCATGTTGTGAGATTGTTTATGCCAAGAGATAGCATAACTTCACTGCTGATGCAGCTTTCGACAAGTCCAAAAAGTATTAACCTCTGCCTCGCATCATTCGTGGTGTAGAGGGACAATATGTAATCGATCCGTTTGATGAACGTGTATAAATGGTTCTTGTTTCCAGTGAATTTTTCAACAATTTTTAGTTGATTGATTACTTGCGTCATACTTGTGTCAGATAGGGGTGTTGTTGCGTTTCCATCCATTTTGTTTGTTTAATATATTATTATAGTTTTTTTTTTTTTTTTTTTTCTTAATTTTAAGTTCAGTTTTTTCTTTTTCTTTTTGAATTTATTATTATTAATATTCACTTAATTTTTTGTTCAGTTTTTATATTCACATAATTTTTTGTTCAGTTTTTTCTTTTTCTTTTTAAATTTATTAATATTCACTTAATTTTTTGTTCAGTTTTTTCTTTTTCTTTTTAAATTTATTAATATTCACTTAATTTTTTGTTCAGTTTTTATATTCACATAATTTTTAGTTCAGTTTTTATCTTTTTTTAATTTATTATTATTAATACTTAATTTTCTATAGTTTTGATTGTTTGGTTTGCACAGATAGCTCTTTCGAATTTTGTGAGATAACCAGACGTTTCTGGAATTATAGTCTCTTCGAATTCTATCGCGTCTTCTTGAATTAATTTCAAGTTTTATTTGCACAATCTGTGGCTTTGGCAATATGCGAAATTTGGTGTACACGTCACTGTCGAGGTTTTTATTTTTTTTTAAAAACTTGACGCGATATTGACCGTCGCGTGGGTTGCCTTTGCGTCAGTTGTTTAGCGGATAGCAGTAACCAGGCATAAGAATTAATAACTTAGTTATTGCATCAAGATGCTCTTTATTGCTATCCTACCGGCTGCGCCAATTGAATATAAGTAAATTTGAGTCGAACTAATACCACGCCAAAAGCTAATGGTAACGTTGATGTGATTTTTTTAAAGACGAAGTCACGATTTGTATTTTCTTGACAACTTGCTTTATTCACAAACAACTTAAGACTAAAGAACATTTTTATCCAGGCTTATTTATATGCTGTTGAAACTACGCAGCAGCAACATGACGCGTTGATGCAATGGTTCTTTCTAGATGATTCTGGATTCGGGTGGTCGGGCGCGTTAGCAACATGACGCGTTGATGCAACGATTCTTTCTAGTCAATTCTGGATTCGGGTGGTCGGGCGCGTTAGCAACATGACGCGTTGATGCAACGATTCTTTCTAGTCAATTCTGGATTCGGGTGGTCGGGCGCGTTAGCAACATGACGCGTTGATTCAGCTGAGCTAGCACGTTGCTATGGGAACAGTTTTTTATGTATTGTGAACATAATTATTATGATTATGTTACTATATATATATATAAATTTTAACATTTTTTTTTTTTTTGCCAAAAACCCATAAATTTCACTCTTAGCACAGCTCTCGACATATTCCACTTGCATGGAAAGCGCTCGAAAACTTTATAAAGCTAATTTAGCTAGCTGATGTATCAGAGTTCTTGTTGTTGTTGTTGTTACACACATTTAGCATAGAGTGGATAAATTAGACTTTGGGGAATTAACATGCTTAAGCGAAGTTTTTTTTCTCGTTTGTTTTTTGTAGGTTTAATGCAGCTCGTTAATATCTGTTGGCAGCCCCATTAACTGTTTCATATTTATGCGCAATTGAATGTGACTAACACACACACACACACACACATGCATAGGCCACTTAATGAATTTGTGGCCAGAACATGGCAGCTCGTTCCAGCTACTGGCCGGGGCAATCAGTGTGCGCCGAGCGGAGCGCCAAAGCGTATATCACTGCCAGCTAAAAAGCTAATCAGCTATTAGTGGGCCACACAAAATATTGCACATACGCCCCCAAGGCGTCAAGGGGCAGCGGCGCTTCCTTTCAGCAGTTGCCCACAGAAACCGCATCGACTTTGCTTGAACTGTGGGCTTGGCACTTTTTACACACTTAACTCAATTTGCTGTGCCGCGCACGGCACAGTGAGCCAAGCCCAGTGGACTTGGCCAGTGGGCAGATCTGCTGCTGGCAGCTCTGCTGCTTGGCCAGTTGGCACCTTGGCGTAGGTGGGTGGGGGCATGGGGTGGTAATGCCAAGGGAGCTAGCCGGCTGCCAGCACGGCAAAGGTATAGAAAATTATTGCTCAACGGAAAACAATTATTTCGTGCCGGTTTCTGGCATACTATTAAACAGAGACCGGCCCAGTGGGGGCCGAATAGGGAGCTCAGGAGCCAGAGTCACTGTGTGTGTGTGTGTGTGTGCCGCCGTGTCGTGTAATCTAAATATTGCCGTGACTCGCTGCACTGCGGCCTGCTTGCTATTAAATTGCATTTGGCTGGGGGCAGCTATTTGGGTTATCGACACGGCTGACTCGCCAACTTGGCTAAAAACTAATGCAAGGAAAAACTATATATATTATGTACATGGAAATATAATATGCAGAGAGATATATAAATATATATGTATATATATATAAGTGTATATGCTTGTCTAGCTGATAAATCTAAATGCAATTTGTAGCTCGATTGCTAGCGCTTTATATGCCATGTCTGCGCCCTCTCTCCCACCCACTCTCTCTCTGGCCCTCTCTGTCTGCTAGTGAACCACATCAAACATGTCCATGTCATTGAACCCAAGTAATAAAGTCAAGAACTAGTCAGCGGCAGTGGAATTAGGTGCGAAGGAATCAATTGCGCTGATGGCATACAAATTGGGGAGCTTCGCCAGAGCAAATCGCATAAATTTCCTTTGAGTGAATGAGCCTGAGTCCAGAGGGCTTTTTGAGTTTTGAGGCATATAACATATCGTCTGTGGTGAGGGCATTTAATCCTTGTTAAAGTGGCCATGTTGGCTCCTCGTGTATTTTAATGCTTTTTTATAGTGATTTAGTTGGGCTGGGATTGCTGCCAAGCCGCTGGGCCACATGGCGTATGTGTGATATTTGGTAATGGCCTGTAATTAAGCATCACGTTCCTCCACTCCTCACGGCTGACTGCCTGTTCTTGTTGCTGTTGTTGGCAACGCCTGCGAGCGGCTTCCGTTTGTTGTTTGGCTGCGAAACATGAAACTCTAATTACCAGGAAAAGAGGCTACCCGAAAAGAAACACGGCACAGGAGCCGGCGCAGGAGCAGAAACAACAAAAAAAAAGATGAATAAAAATAAAAATAAAAAAAATAGCATATGTGTATGTGTATAGGTAACACACTCACTCACACCTGCTTGGGTTTGCCGAGGCCAAGCACGTGGGTCGTCATTATGCAAACGGAACAGCAGTTGGGGGCGGCGGCGGCATAAGCAACTGGCTGGGGCAGCTAAGTAGGAACAGTTGTAGTTGATCCGGCTGTTCAATTATATGGCTTCGCTTGTCATTATAACTCTCCTAATGTTTCGGTCAGCAGCTGTCGTTGGGGGCAGCAGAAGAACTACGCATAGATCCGCTGGGGAGCGGCTGATATTATTTTGCCATAAGCACCCACTCGTAAATGTTTAATGTGCAGTTAGTCTCCCTCACTAATGTCTAATGACGACTAACTTGTCGGTGGTGCGTGTGCGTGAAAGGGTTGAGAGGCAGCTGGCTGGCATCAAATATGCAATAGGCAAATTACACACACTTAACGATTGCCTGCTGAGCATACATTTCTTCGCTCTCTCTGTGTGTCTGTGTGTGTGTGTGTGGGGGGTGGGGGGCGTGGCAGCACACTTATTTGTGCCATTTGTTAGCTTTTTAATGTCGGTTGCTGCATATTATAAATATATGCCAGTTGGGCACATTAACTCGTGTCGTCTGTTAATGCTAGTCCTGGCATAATATATATGATATATTTATATATATACTATATACTATATATATAATATATATATATATATTTATATATATACTATATACTATATATATAATATATATATATTTATATAGATCTGCTTGTAGTAGACTCAGCTGGCAGCAAGCTCTCAAGTCGCTAGACTGAGGCTTCACTTTGCCTATATCTAATAGCTGCCTATAGCTGTAACACTCTCTTGCCTCTCTCTCTAAGCAATGCTTTCTATATGCGTCGCCTTAACAAATATATTTAATTAACTTCAGCTGAGCTTAAGTTGGCTATAAGGTTATAAAATACCAAGCCAAAGTTTCGCTGCAGTTTCTGCTGCTAGAAAGCATGAGGAAGCTTTGAAGTCCTTGACTTGTATTCATTTGGGATTTCTTAAGACTTGCTTAAACTAAAGACTTTTGCTATTCAAACATGCAGGCCTTCAGCAGCTATGGCTTTATGCTATCGTTCAGTTAGCCAACTCGAGTCGCTCTACTATAAAGCTTTAACATTTGCGTGACGTCAATTAGCTCTCGCTCCAGCTGCACATTGGCATCAACATCAGCCTCAGCTCTGCAATCGTTGTGACATTTTCCATTTGCATTCTTCACCGTTTGTAATATGATTTCTGTTCGCCTGAATATGCGGGGGCTGTAATAATTCACTTTTCGCAGAAGCCGCATTATGCTCATGCATTTCTCCTCTGACATGCAATTATAAGCCCATTTGCACTGCTGTGATTCCCGATAATCAGCTCCAGTTGCTTATTATGCATTGAAACAGACTTTTCTCAGTTAGTTGCCTGAAAATATGACTAAATATGGTTGGGCTGAAAATAAAAACAGTTTAAGTCGCTGCGCATTCGTGTGGTGCTCGTGCGGGCTGCTCCCTGGACGTGGGCGTCATTAATACTGCGCTCCTGTAATCCATATGTCCGCCATTGTTTTATGCCTCGCTATGCGTGGGTGCGTGGGTCTCTATATGTGTGCATGCTGTGTGTGGGTGTGTTTGCGCAAAGCTATGTAGAACTATTTTTTTATATGTATTTTATTTTGCGCATTTAGATTTCTAAGAAAAATTTATGTCACAAAAATGAACTGGAAAAAATAGAATTAAAATAGCAAATAAAAAACAAACTAAAAGCAGAGTTGGAATGAAAGCTAATTAAGTAAAAAATCCGAATTAAAAATCATGCATATAAATAGAGTTATATAAAAATATTTAAATAAATGGAAACAAATCTTGATGGTATATAAAAATATGAAATATTTTTTAAATTTATTTGAATTATTAATTTGTTTGTTTAAATATTTTAGTTCAAATTCTCTTTTATTAATTTTTAATATTCAAAAAAATATAAATATATAAAAAAAAAATCTAAATATTAAAATTTATTTTATTTATTTACTAATTTTTTGTGAAATTATTTTTAGCTAAATACATATATTAAAATTATGCAATATTTTTCATAAAATTTATTTAATTAAAAAAAAAAAAAAAAAAAAAAAAAAAAATATAAAAATATTTCATATTTTTATTTAAGTGTATTTTATTTCAATTACATTATATAATAATTTTAAAATTTATTGGTATTCTTTTTTACAAATTTAATTCTCATAATTTTCTTATAAAATATTCAAAGCTTAGTATTCAGCTACCTTTGTGGGAACTGAATCTGAACAGAAATAAATTAAATATTTTTTTAAGCCATGGCATGTGCACTTCCCTGCTCAGAGCAGGATATCTGGCAGTCATGCCCACTCGCAGTTTTCCATTTGATTGCGCCGGAGCTCCTGTGTGCATGGCATGCACAGGATAATTAAAAATACGCGCAGAGAACTGTAAAAAATCTGGTGCACGCTTTTAGGCAGGGGCGTATGCTAAACAGTTGTTTGTCTGCCAACTGTTATTGCCATTGTTGGGGCTGGCTGTTACTGCTGCTGCTGCTGTCTCCCAGCTGGCGGACGCTGTGCGCAGTGCCCGCCGTCAGCCGTCAGCAGCCAATGCGAGCAGCTCAAGAGGAAAGCTGCGATGCAGTTGCGTAGCGAAAAAAATGCTAATAAAACAATAGCAAAAAACAGGGCAAAGTATTTGCGTGTGGCAAATGCAAAGAGACAGAGAGACAGAGAGAGAAGAGAGAGAGAGAGGGAGAGCAGCAGCAGCAAATGAAAAGCTCTGCGTGAGCCACTTCTGATTCATTCAGTCCAACTGTAAACACACTCGAGACTTCAAAGAGAAATCGAATTAGCTGCACAAATTCCTCTTTCGCTTCGGTCTTAAAACACTCGCAAAGGCTTTGTTGGTCTTAGCATTTCACACGTGCAGCTCTGCAGCTCAAATAAAATTCATATCTGCCAAGGACATGCTGCAGTGCTTTGTGGCCGTCAACAATATCCGATGGGATTGATTTTGTGCTGCTATTTATGCTCGTTGTCGTGGCAACGGCAGGTGCGACCAGAGTGGGAGCAACACGTAAACTTCAGTTAAGAATTTTCATAGACGCCTCATTAAAGGCTCACACAATCCGCATCGAGCATCGAGCCTTTGCCTTTGACTTTGCCTTTGCCTTTGCCTTTGCCTTTGCCTTTGCCTTTGCCTTTGCCTTTGCCTTTGCCTTTGCCTTTGCCTTTGCCTTTGCCTTTGCCTTTGCCTTTGCCTTTGCCTTTGCCTTTGCCTTTGCCTTTGCCTTTGCCTTTGCCTTTGCCTTTGCCTTTGCCTTTGCCTTTGCCTTTGCCTTTGCCTTTGCCTTTGCCTTTGCCTTTGCCTTTGCCTTTGCCTTTGCCTTTGCCTTTGCCTTTGCCTTTGCCTTTGCCTTTGCCTTTGCTTTTGTTTTTGCCTTTGCTTTTGTCTTTGCTTTTGTCTTTGCCTTTGCCTTTGCCTTTGCCTTTGCTTTTGCCTTTGCCTTTGCCTTTGCCTTTGCCTTTGCCTTTGCCTTTGCCTTTGCCTTTGCCTTTGCCTTTGCCTTTGCCTTTGCCTTTGCCTTTACCTTTGCCTTTGCCTTTGCCTTTGCCTTTTTCGGGGCACATTAGATTGATACAGCCGCCTCGCTGTATGCTTATGTGTATATATATATATATATATAAGTTTATATATGCTGGCACGTATTTTTGTCTTGACTCTGGCCAAATGGGCGTGGCTTTGGCGTCTGCTTGAGTCGCTTAGCTTTGTGGCCTGCATGCAAATTTTATGTTTTAATAACAAGTCTCTGGCATGCAAGCGGCGCATATTTTATGCCAATTGCCGTGCCACGCTCCGGGCCAAGAAGGACCAAAAAAAAAGGAGCAGAAGAAGGAGGGGAAAAAAATAAAGGCACAGCAGCAGCCACGCCCACAGTCAGCTACCAGTTCGGCCTAAGGGATTTCGTTTTGTCTTCGCTTTGGGTCTTACCTGTGTGTGTGCTGTGTGTGAGTTGTGTGTGGCCCAAAGCTGCTTATTTTTTAACCAAGCGCTCTGCCCTGTAAATCAGTCACGCCCATATTTGCTTAACCGTAAACACACCTGCTGCCAGGCTGCCAGTCTGCCTCCCTGCCCTCTCACGCCCACTTCGCCTCGCATTTTTCTTGCCTTCTTTTTTTTCTAATTAAGTTTTATTTGCCCGCATTGTTGCAAGCGCCAGAAGTTGCAGCATTTCCAAGTAATATTAAAAATTTATAAGGAAAAATATGTTTGCTATATATATATATATATATATATATATATATATATATATATATATATATATATATATATATATATATATATATATATATATATATATTTATATATATTTGCCTTGCTGCGATGCGTGTCGCATGCGAATGCGAATGCAAATGCTGCATAAAATATGATTGCCACAATTATTCGTGTCCAGCCAGCGACAATGTTGCAAGCGCCACATGCGTCGTCAGCCATTGTGATTGCTGCCCGCTGCCTGCTGTTGTTGCCGCACAATGGCCCGTGTCAACTGTTGAGCTCGTGCTTGACAATTGCCCGAGAGTTGAGTCCGCTTGCTTTTTAATAATGCACACCCACTTATTCAGAAGCGGGGAGAGGGGGCGTGGGGCGTGGGTGTGGGCGCGGTGTGAGAGATCTTAAGCCATCAGCTGAGTTTATGCAGCTCATAAGTCTGCGGGCAGGTCGCTTTTGATTGGCTCAGCAGCAGGCTGTCTCTCAGCTCAGCAACAGCCCTTGTCAGGACTTACCTTGACTGCCTTATGACAGCTGGGCATGCTGAAGAAAGCATGTCCAGATCATTGAGCTATTCCAGACTCATTTTTATGGGAGTTTCTTGAAGCCAGCGCACAGAGTCTTTGAGTCTTTGAGGAGCATATTCATGAGGAAGGCGGGCAGAAGCTCTGGAAAGAGTAATGGAAACAGATTTCTTTTGACGGAAGCTTCTTGAAGTCACAGGCCTCACGACTCTTGAAGGCCTTAACCAGCATATTCATCCAGAAGGCGAGCATCTATCGCCACAAAAGGGACCCGTAGAGTTCTCGATTGTGGCCAATATTATTTTTTTGCCTTGATGAAAGAAATTCTAATCTTTTAAGCAAACAAATTTCATAAGCAGCACAAACTGTTTGATTAAAAAAATATATCTAACTGAAGAACATATTGTTTTTAAAGTTTGTCTCGATTCTCTTATATATTTTGCCCCTTTTTCCCTGCCGTATATATATTTCAAATTGGTTTAGCTCTCTTCACTCCTTTCAAGCTCTTATATCTCATCTTATATCTCATATTTTGCGCTGACGTGTGGCACGCCAGCTCGCATTTCACTAGATTTTATTCCATTGTGTTTTAAGTATTTTTAAAAAATTATATTTCGCTGTTTTTGTTGTTAAAGCTAAAAAAAAAAAATAGTTTTATTCCATCCTTTGGCCCCGCTCAGCAGTTCTTGATGATGGTGGTGTTGACCTCGTAGTGACACAGGGCCTCTCTGCTGTCGTTTTTGGCGTTCAGGGAGTAGACGGTGCCGATCACCGTGTAGATCGCATTCGGCTGGTACATGAACTTCAGTATGGAGGTGTCGGGCGGCACCTGGATGACGTTCATCATGTAGACGCCGCGCTTGAGCGGGCAATCGAGGCTCATGTTGCTGCCGCCGCCCGATATTATCAGCTTGGCCGCATTGTTCCAGGCGTTGACGCGTCTTATGTATTTCCAAAAGTCACACGTCTTGATCGTCGAGTTGTAGATCGTGCGCACTGAATCAGATCGTATGCCATTGCGCCGCTTGTTCGGGTTTTGAATGAAGATCAAGTGCCACTGCGGCACGGGCACCTCCTTCAGCACCGTCGTCACCGACGACATCGAGTTGTTGCGCACGTGCAGCTTCATGGTCAGCTTGTAGGTGGGCGTGTCCCACGAGCTAAAGTTCAGCAGCTTCATGTAGTAGCAATGCTGGCAGAGGGGCGACAGAGAGAGAGATAGATGAGAAAGTTGAGAAATGAAAGTTGAAATAAGAAATAATTTTACAAATTAAATATTAATTAAAATGAGCTTAATTTTTTATATTTTTATAAAATATATTAAGCTTTCATATGAATAAATTACACATAAATTTTAATAAAATCACAGCTTATTTTTTTGTAAAATATTTTTATAATGTTATGAAAATATTAAATTTTATTTCAAATAAAATTTCAGCAAAATTTTGTTATATTTTTATACCCAAATTTTAATATATAAAATTAAATATAAATTAAAATAAAACCCCAGGATTGATTATATTTGATAAATTTTTGTAAAATACTTAAACATTTTCAAAAATTATTTATTTAATAAATAAATCACTTGCTAACCGACAACAGCCTCAATCACTAGCTCAGTTTAACTTCCCCCCTACAGCTGCCTGCGCTCCAACCCTAAGACTCACCTGCTGAGCCAGCTGTATAAGGGCTAAGAGTAGCAGAGATCGCAGCACACGTCTGTTGCAGCTCATATTGTACAGCGAAATGCCCCCGAGTTGGCAGTTAGCCCCGCTTGAGTTTAGGCTAATGTCTATTTAAGTGATTTCTGATGCCGCTAATCATATAATATAATAATAATGCCTCACTCACATCATGACGGCAGCAGCTAAATAAATAAATGAAAATGCGTGCAAAGGGGCAGCTCCAAAACATATAATTATAACATTTGACCTCTCATATAAGCCCAAAAGAACTAAATACATAACGACAGATCTCTGTGTCAGATTTAGCATGGGCTTTATGGGCTTGGGTCCTCAGTCAACAAGGGCCATAATCAGATTCAGGCTGTTAACAACGTTTTGGGCAACGGAAATTTGTTTGCTTATCAACATCATCATCATTAGAGCTGCTTTACAGTTGTGCAACAGTAATTGTTAAACTTTTATTGTTGATTTAGCTAACTAGCTTTTGGCATACAACGGGCTGACTGGCTTGGCTGTCTGGCTTGGCTGGCTGGCTTGGCTGACTGGTAGCTGGTAGCTTAGATGCCACATCTCAAACGTATATCCGCAACAGTTACAGATTTTTCACACACCCACACCCAGATACATATATCCGTTATGCTTCATCCGGTTTCCGGGTTTCTGTTTGTACTGCTGGCTTCCTACTGGGCTCGAGCATGCAAAGTGTCGGCTGCTGTGACACCGCAACAAAAGCAAGCAACAAGAGCCGCAACAAGCATAACAACAATGACCGCTGCCAGCTATCCAATGTCCTTTGTTGACTGTCACACACACACACACACGCACACACACACACTCAACTGTATTTATATACATATAGACGCACATTCCGCTTCGGTACAATTCTCATATTTACTTACGGGTTATTTTCCAGCAAATATTTGCATTGCTTACCCGCAGCGTCTATAACATTGGCTTTTCACAATTTACATTTTGCCCATTTCCCTGCTCTTTGCCATTTTCCACTCCTGCTAGCCTACTTTGCGGCTGGCTCCGCAGAGCTTGTTGTTAGCTATTCGCGTTTATCAGTTGCACAACAACAATTACGTGTGTCTCTCACACCCACCCACCCCCCGCGACTCGTGTTTGATTTATAATACAAAGCAACATCATAAAACTGCTTCACTCAATTTTCAATTTTCACACACACACACCGAGAGAGACATATGTGTAAGCGAGATAGAGCATGCCAGAGTTTTCTTTGCCCATTCTGAGCAATGGCAGCCAATGCAAATGGCCGTCGTGTCGTTTGTCTGTTGGTTGTCTGGTTGTCAGGTTCTCTGGTTGTCTGGTTTGTTGGCCCAGATGATTGGACTCTGCTGTTATTGTTGCTTTAGCTGCTGCTGCTGCTGCTTTGCGTAACTTGGTTTTTGGCTTGGCTTGCTTTAGCCATTTGTTTCGCTGCCCTTGCTGCAAATTTGTGCCAAAGAGTTGAGCGCGCTGCGAGACTTCAGCCGAAAATTGCAAATATCATAAGACAGCAAATTGAATCATATTTGTTTGGCTGTAAAAGTTTATGGTTCATGTGTGCGAGCTCTAGAGACATGCGAATGCTGTTCCTAGACTAGTTGGGCAGCGCTAAAGAGATATATGAATGCTGAGTTTGTTCTATAGCTAGATAAGATAAGATAGCTTTGGCAATGTTGTGAATTTGTTGAAAGCTTTAAGCGGCTTTCTTGAAAGTATGTGCATAAAGCTTGCATGTGCTTTCAGCTGAATTTCAATGAAGCTTTTAAAGTGACTTACTGTGGCTTATCTAGAATAAATGTGCTTTCAAAATAGATTTTTAATATGATTAATATTTAATTGAAAGCTTTCATGTGCTTTTCTGGGAATTAATGAAGAAAGCTGTGAAAGCTTTTAGTTGAATAAATATAAGAAGCTCTTAAAGTTACTTATTGAGCACCTCCTGCTTTAATGTGCTTTTTAAATAAGTTTTTTATACCATATATAATTATGTAAACAGCAATTTGAGAATATCTATTACTGTTTAGAAGCATTAAATTTTTTTCAATATTTATTTGGCTTATGCAAAAATAAATTTAATATTTCCAACAGAATTTCCATTGTGATCTGAGCTCAATCTATTATGGCTAGTAGGGATTGTAGTTGCCAGGTCCCCTCTCTCTCTCTCTCTCTCTCTCTCTTATGGTTTTCGTCTATTGCTTGGACTTGATGCTTTATTAGAGCTGCCCGCTCAGCTGCCAGCCCGAGCGCCCTTCATTTTCGAGTGTAAAATTTATCTATTTGGGCTGCTTTTATTTCGCATTTCGCTCTTCGGCTGCTCCGCTGTGTCTTCGCGCTGTGCTACTGTCATTTTTGATTTGTTTCAATAAGCTTTTATGGGCTTTTAGTTGGTCGATTGGCGGCTCAAATTGTTGTTATGTGTTTATTTAGTTGATTTCGGTCCACGAAATATGCCAGCGGCCAATGATGTCAATACAGTCAGCGTGCCATTTGAGTATCGAGCGGGGGCCAATGAGCCCGAAAGTATGCCGCATAAGTGCCCAGCCCTAAGGCACATTTGGCCAAGGGCTGAGACCCCTTCGCCGGGTGTCTCGCCCGCTGCTTATCGCTGCATAGCATGGGGGCCTTGAACGTTTTATGATTGCACTTTTCAGCAATAAAATAAAGCATTCCCATGCACTAGCATACACGCGCACACACACACGCACGCCCACACGGGCAGCTGCTTACGTCGTCGCCATCATCAGCAGCAGCCGCAGGCAATGAGACTTGACACCAATCCTGAAACTTTAATAACCTCAGACAGTGCGCTGCCCAGCGCACATGCAATAAAACGTCTGCTGGCTCATAAAAAGCAACCTACTAATGCTCATGCCTCATACATATATGATGCGGCCGCGCGCCCGGTGCCCGCATCCTGCACAACTGGAGGCTGCAGGCATAGAGAGAGAGAGAGAGAGAGAGAAAGAGAGAGAGACATAAACGAAATTCAGCCCAGACGGGCGTGCCTGCATCC
Organism: Drosophila peninsularis; assembly: GCA_035047485.1. Classification (NCBI taxonomy): domain Eukaryota; kingdom Metazoa; phylum Arthropoda; class Insecta; order Diptera; family Drosophilidae; genus Drosophila; species Drosophila peninsularis. Next base: position 4,536,415 of record JAWNPN010000028.1, read on the forward strand.
TAGACACACTAAACGCTGCTGACTTTGCTACTCTCGACTTAATTTTTAAGAGTTTCAATTAGATTTTCGCTGAGATCTTGGCAGATCAAATATCTTATACTATCTCCCTCTCTCTCTCTCTTTAGTTTTTATCTTTGTTACTTGCCAAATGTAAATGTCCAGCTCTGGAAAGGGTATTAAAGAGCAACAGCATTTCGAGTGGAGCGGGTGGCGCTGTCAGCTGTCAGCGCGTCGCCATTGCAGCTCATAAACATGAGGGTCGTCTCTCGCTCTATACACACACACACACATATATGTATATATATGTAGCCACAGCCATCCGGCAGCTCAGCGCGGCGCCCACTGCTAGGGCGGGCTGTCAGTTGTTGTTTGGACCATCGCGTCATATTTATTTCCAGTCATACGAATGCCTTGACATTGCCTGCATAATTGCTCGAGCTGATCGGACGCGTTCCGCGAACCGATATCGCCAATTTCTTATATATATCTCATGCATGCATTGGCCTGAGCCGGACTCTGCCTCTTGTTTTGTAAATTTTATTATTGATTTTGGTTTTGGGAACACTTTGTAATTGGCAAGCCAAGCGCTTAATTGCACTTGTGCAGCGCCGCTGATTGGCCAGGCTAGTTGGTCCTGGCTGGTGTCGGCCATTAGCCCATCATTGGCCCTCTACACGTATATTAATTTGTCTGTGTGGGGATATCACGCATTCGCCACGTACGCCACTTCATTACATCAGCCTGTTATTGTTATGGCTGCCGTTGCTGCTGCTGCTGCTGCTGCTGCTGCTAAATTCCCGCGTTGCCGTCAAGACAAAACATGGCCCATCAATCTCTGACAGTGCCTATGCAAAATTCGCCTTGCGTGTGTCTGTCTGCCCTCAGTGGCCCTGGGGCCGGCGCATGGGGCACTCGTAAATTTCATTTAATCACTCGAACCTTCGACTTTGATGTAGTACGTAAAAATATTAAAGTCCAAACTGTCGGACTGTCGGCCATTTAATGGCCGGGCCCTCTGCCACGAGGCTCGCACACGATTTATTGGTGCCTGCTCATGAGCCAGGTGAAAAATTGGGTCAGTCCGGAGCCCTCGTCGTCCACTCCACAAGGTCAGAGCCAGCCAGCCTGCCAGCCTGGCTGCCTGTTGCTGCGAGTGCGAATTTATGTTGAGATTAATTGCAACAGCCACTGCAGCGACTTTAATTAGCAACAAACGTCAACAGGTCTGCGGCCACCAGAAACAGAAACTGAAACAGAAACTGAAACGGAAAAAAGACCAAAGCCAGCTGGCGTCGCCTTCACGAGCCGTCAGCTCACGGCTGGTAAATGAAGCATTCAGGTTGAATTTTCCATTGCGGAGCAGTCGCAATTTGCAATTCGTTTCCATAAATTGCCCATTGAAATGAAAATCGCTGCAGTGGCGCTGATCAATATGTTATGAGTGCGTGTGGTGAGCCTTGAAAGTAGATTAATTTCGCACGCTTCATGGGCACCAAATGCAATAAGCAGCATCCCAGCTCAACTCGAACACTTGCCAGCTGCGCCCCACTCAGAGACTCAGCTAAAGTTGCCGGAGCAACCGCAGCAGAGCAAATTATTAGCTGAATACTCCGAGTGGCGGCAGCAAATCTCGCTCGACGCCATTGGCCAACCTGAGTGGGCTTAGTGTGAAGCACAATTCCAGGCATCAACTGAAGCTCGCTTGCCTCATGGCTTTTTAATACTTTTCCAACTACACCGAACTGCGCTTAGCTGGCCGAGCTGAGCTGCGCTCAACAAACTCAACTGGAACAGCTCAGCCATGGCAGCTATCAGCTCTGCTTAAGTTGCTCTTGAGGAACAGTTTGCTAAAAATAGATTTCTCGGAATGCAGTTGAGCCAATCCCACAACAGCGGCGGACGCAAACGATTCCACAGAATCCAACAGACTTATTCCATACAAATCCCAAGTCTTTAGCCTGAGTAGCACGAGAATAGTTTGCCTTCATGCGGTCAGACGCGCAGTGGGATGCACGCTGCACCACACCAATCCACTCAAGGCACTAGTTTAAAAGGGCAAAGGACCCAAGGGAAGACACTTCAATCATTCAACTATATTATGTCGTAATTATTGTGAAATTGGTTTGTACGCGTGGGAGTGGCTGCCCGCCCACCTGTGTCTCCTCACTCCTCACTCCCTCCTCCTGCAGATGCGTAATAAAAAGCATTGTGAAATTGTAACCAAAGCCGAGCGGTTGCAGCGCTTGTTGATGAGGCAGCAAACGCAGCAGCCGCAAGCTGTGAATGAAATATTTTGGATCTCTGGACAGGGCATCCATCACACTTGCTGCAGTTGATGTTCGCCCAGCTCAGACAGCTTCCCAGCAGCATTTGCCAAATTATATGTATATAATATAAATCAATTGGAAAGTTGAAGAACTTCTTTTTCGTACTTTTTAGTGAAGCGCAGTCGAGGAGTCGCTGTGGCTATGCCACTCAAGGCCTTCAATTATTCAGACTCTCAAGTGCTTCAGCACATGCTTCTCTCCCACTCGCCCCCCTCTCCACCCCCCTCACGCACACGCCCAATTGTAATGCTGTGTTTATTACAAAATTGTTCAGAAATTTCCCGTTTGGCTAGATAACATGCGGCGACGTGCAGTGCATACCAAGTGTGGCCAGCTTTAATTGTGATTGTTATCGATCTGCGTAGCAGCTGGAAGACAGCGAACAAGTGTGGGTCGAAATGTCTTTTCTTTCGTACACAGATTTGATGGCCCTGCTGAGCAAGGCTTTTGCTGCAATAGTTTTCCAATTACTGGCCAGCCGCCACGCCCATAAAAAAGAGCAGAGAGCAAACTATTTGTATATAAATTGAAAGTTTGCCCACCTTTTTCGGTGCGGCAATTTATTGAAGTATTTTGTTTCGGCTGCACTCGCTCTGGCCGGCTGAAAGAAATGAAAATAAATACGAACAATGCATCCATAAATCCGTTTAAAATGTGCATAAATCTGGCGGAAACTTTGCGAAATGCAGACGAGGGCGAGGGCGCAGGCAAAACAAACTTTTAATCAGTCGCTGGGCCAGTGTTGGCAAGCGCCGCGCGCCGACTGTGGCGCCTCGCCAACACTGGGCCGCATAATTTGCCATTAGCTTGCGGCCGACGCCCAGCATCTTCGTCCACTTGATTATGCGCTCAAACTGTTGTTTATGTTTATGGAAATTATTTCGCAACTCTCCATACGTCACACGCCTCGCCGCTCCCAGCGGCTGCCGCACTAATGCGGCCCTTCGGCAGGCTTAGCCCCATTTTATGTACTTAATTGTGGGCGCTCACTTTGTTAGCTCTGCCCGCCCACACTAGATGCTCTTCACTTATACCCTTATACGTGTGTGTGTGTGCATGTGGCGCATGTATATGTCGGTGATTTTCTTTAAACATACGTAAAATGACTTCAATTATGAATTGAAATGTGTTTAACTAGCAGAAGTGGCTGCGGTCCGCCGCATAAATCAAGCTGGGATTCTGTAGGAGCTAGGGATACAATATTCTAAGCGTGCCTGCTCTGATCCTCCTTCTCCTATTGCTCGCTCACATCTCTATATTCGCTTGTGATATAATACTCTTTCTTTCTTACTGGAAGAGAAGGAGGAGAGAAAAGGAGAAACAAGAAGAGAATTACTATTCTCTTCTAGTTAAGAGAAGCAGGAGAGTTAGTTAGTCTCTAGTTAAGAGAATTACTTCTCTCCTCCTTCTCTTCCATTTCGTCCTCCTCTCTCCTTCTGCTGCTCATGTAACTCTTCGTCCTCCCATTACACCTCCTCCCTTTTCTCCTATAGTCCTCATGTTCCTTACACTTTCTTCTCCTCTTCTTGCTGGTTCTCTCAACCGCCTCATCCATATCCTTCCTTCTTTTCTTCCTTCTCCTCTTCACTCTCCTCTTCCTTCTGCTCCTCCTTCTCTTCCTTCTATTCTTCCTTCTATTCTTCCATCTCCTCTTCATTCTCCTCTTCCTTCTCCTATTCCTTTTCCTCTCCCTTCTGCTCCTCCTCCTCTTCCTTCGATTCTTCCTTCTATTCTATCTTCTCCTCTTGCTTCTCCTCTTCCTTCTCCTATTCCTTTTCCTCTCTCTCCTTCTCTTCCTTCTATTCTTCCTTCTCCTCTTCATTCTCCTCTTCCTTCTCATATTCCTTTTCCACTTCCTTCTGCTCCTCCTCCTCTTCCTTCTATTCTATCTTCTATTCTATGTTCTCCTCTTACTTCTCCTTTTCCTGCTCCTCTTCCTTCTCCTTTTTCTTCTACTCTTCTCGCTCCTTCTTACCTTTCTCCCTTCTTTCTAGTCACATACTAATTAAAACGTGGCTCCTCCTATCCCACCCTATCTTCTCCTCCTGCACCTGCTCAGACTCCACTTTCTCTATGACTTTCATCCTCTTTTTAGCAAGTACTCATCTTATGTTAAACTTAACATTTCAGTTTACACTGCTGTTAACACTTACTGTTAGTGAAATGCAAGTCTCTGTTAATGTCAAGTCTCTTAGGTTTCGCACAAATCTCGAGTACTTCAACTCTTCTCGCATGCAAACTGTGAACAAAAGGCAGCTCAAAGCCTCCGTGACTCATTGCCAATCGATCAGCCATGAATCAGTGCATATATGCACATATATTGAGTTTCTTTTGTCAACAGAGATCTGAGCCACTCCAAAAGTATTTCAATAACAACAAACTCAAACATGACTTGTGCACAGTATATAAAATTATTAAAGTCTCACACCCACACACACATATACATTTATCGAATATATATGTATTTGTATATGTCCATATATTTGAAAGCCGAGTGCACGCAGCTAGTCATTATTACACTGTGTGTGTGTGCCTTTGTGTTGTTGATTCTTTTGTTGCTTGATGGGAGAAGGTGGCCCGTGTGTGGCGGATTGCATTTCAAGTTGCCTTTCCCAGCCAGTGAAACTGGAGTTGTGCAGCGGCAAATAATTAGCCAGAGCTTTGGCTGCAAATTCGTGGGATTTGCAGCACGTGTGCCGGCGGGCACAAACGAGAAATCGAACTGAGCTGGCCAATTAGAAGCTGTCGCAGCTACAAACTGCCATTCGGCTCGGTTGCCTAGCAATTCCTGGCAAAGTTGCTAGTTTCTAAAGAAACTAGAGCCTCAATTCAATGGCAGGCCAGCCGCCTCCCTGAATGGCTCTCGGCTGGCAATGGAATTATTTGGAAGCCCTCAGCGCCAATTGAGGGGATATAAGTCTGCATCATATTATGCTAATTGTGAGCCAGTGAAAGCTCATTATTGAACGTCAGCTCGTGCCTGCTGACATTTTCCGAATAAATAATGTAATTTCATTATCTGCTGAGTTGGCTGATCAAAGGCGAAAACTTCAGAGAAATTTCTGTTTTATAAGACTGCGAGGAAAGAGCGTGCCAGTGGGAAGAGTTGATTGAGTTGAGCTGAGGCTTGTTTTGTGTAAACATAATGACGAAAGCAGATAAACTAAGTACGACGCATGCTATAGAGGAGTATGCATCTGAAATTTCGAGGCTCTTGCTTTTGTAGTTTACGAGATCAGTGCATTCAGACGGACAGTCCGACAGGCCTAGCTCAACTCAAGGCATGGGCTTTACCTAGATTATATATACTTTATGGCTGCTGGCACGCCTCCTGCGCTGCCTGTGCAATGGGCTCGGAGTTCAGCTGGCACTTGGCCTTATCCTTGTGGCACTTTCACTTTTTATAACTCGATGGTTTCGGGCCTTTGTTGTTTGTCAAATGAATGCAATTGACTAGATGAGGCATAGCCGCTGTACTCAATAAAATACACAAAATAGAAATTCTGGATTCTATGATATTTGTGCTCTCAGCTATTCCGACATCTTGCCAAATTCATTATTTGCGAGGACCACACTCACGAGCACTTGAAAAAAAAGAAGTTGGATGTGTGTTGTGTGTGTGTTGAGGTGTGTGTTGAGGTGTTGCTGCGAACCGCTCGAGTTGAAAATTGCCGCACAACTGAACCGAATTGCAGGCGAGTCAATGGAAATTCGTATCGACTGCTTTGTTTGCTTTGAGACTCCTCTGTCTGTGTGTGTCTGTGTGTGTGTGTGTGTGTGTGTGATTGTGTTTTTTTTTTCCATTGCTCATTGCGTGAATTGGCTGCTTTCTTCAGGCTTTGTTGTTGCTGTCGCTGCTTAAAAATTGATTAACGCTTTGCCTATAACAAGTTTCAAATTACCAAAAGGCGTCTAACTGACGCTCCGCTGCGACTCCGTTGCCAAGGCCCAGTGCCACTTGTTAGTTTCTTTTCTCATTTTATTCCATTTGTTATATGTGCACAACAATTTAGCACCTGTGCGCGTGTGTGTGTGTGTGTGTGTGTGCTGGCATTTAGGCGTATCTGTAATTCTTGGCTTGTTAAAGAATTTCTATTGATGATTTCTGGTTTTCGGGCCACTCGTCTAAATGGCTTCCCATTGCCACTCGGCCGTGTTTATTGCCGCAACTATTTAACACTCTCGGCCACACTGTTGTATATCACTCGATAGGTTTCCATGAAACTCTGTTTCGACTTGTTTTCGTTCACATTTTCTATTTACTCTGAACAAGGCACATACTATATATCATATATATGCATTTGTATATCTATTTGTGTACGCTTTTTGCCAGCCCCGTGTTAAATGCCCTGATTTCTCGACCACTGTGGCCGCTTTAGCACCTCGGTGCGATTTGCTCAGCTTGTTTATGCTACACTCCAGAGCCGTAGCTACTGATGCGATTTGCTGGGCACTGTTACTATGACGCCCACGGCCATGCCCACGCCCACGCCCACGCCCACGCGCTGCCATTTAGGCCGGTGTCATAATTGCAGGCAATATCTGGCCGAAGATTGGGCTGCGGCGGCTGATGCAGCGGCAGCTGAACCTAATGCCTAATATGCTGGCACTTGAGTGGCTGCCAGACGCAGAATACGGCTCGCTCGATGTGTAATGGCTGGCTAAATGTGCCTAATGTGCGCAAATCATCAAGGATGTCAAATACAAACAGACTAACACCCACACACACGCGCAGCATAAGTAGATACACACGCTCAGACATGCGTGCCTGTATTTATATGTGAGTGCAAGCGAGAGCGTGCGTGTGTGTGTGTGCGAGTACTCGCACACATAGATATATAGGCAGCATATCATCCGCTTATGAACTTCAGCCAGGCACATGTTGCGCTAAATCCTGCAAAATTCCGCTGAAAGTGACACTTCAAGCCGTTCAGAATACGAGATCAAGCCAAAGCCAACTCGCGAAGTCTGTGCGAAATGCGCAGATACTTTACGACGTATATAATTTCTAGTTTATAGATTGAAATGCCCTCTATGGGCGTGAAAAGGGCATGATAGACCGAGTGGCTGGAAGGAATGCGAGATGTTAACTACTCTGAGCAGCTTAGAGGGAGAGAGAGAGGTAGGGAGAGAGAGAGTGTGAGAGTAAGGCAAAATTTTAAAATATTCCAGCAGATAGTCAACTATCTAAAAATATCTATCTATCTAACATATATCATATATCAATTAAACAATCCCTTTAAGACTTAACATAGATGTGTTAACATAGATGTGTTAACATAGATGTGTTAACATAAGTGCGTTAACATAGATGTGTCAAGCATAGACCCAGCCACAAGTCGAGCTTTTCATATAAAAGAGCTAACATTAATGTGTTAACATAACTGCGTTAACATAAAAGTGTTAACATAAAAGTGTTAACATAAAAGTGTTAACATAAAAGTGTTAACATAAAAATGTTAGCATAAAAGTGTTAACATAAAAGTGTTAACATAAAAGTGTTAACATAAAAGTGTAAACATAAAAGTGTTAACATAAAAGTGTTAACATAAAAGTTTTAACATAAAAGTGTTAACATAAAAGTGTTAACATGAGTGTGTTAACATAGCTATGTTAACCTAGATATGTTAACATGCATAGACACAGCCACAAGTGGAGCTTTTCATATAAAAGAGCTTCAGCTTTAGAGGGTATCTGCGCGTCACTCAAAGCTTTTAGTAATCCTTCGCCAATCTTGAGCCCAAATTATAAGTCGAGCGCCTTTTGCAATGTTGTCGCCGAAAGTCGATAAAATAAGGGCAGATGGAGGCGGGCACAAAAAGTTTCAATAAAATGTTGTTAAATATTTAAAAGCAACGCCGCTTTTCCGTTAGTACCGGCCCCACCCCATCCCCCACACTTGCCCCCGGCTGGTGCGTGCTTGTCGATGCTTAGGAAATAGCAAACACGAAATTCATAAGGCAAACAAAATGAAATGTCGGTCAGCAGCTGCCGAGGATGTGAACTCGGGGCAACTTTGGGTTAACTTCTGGGGCTGGGGACTGGGGGCTGGGGACTGGGGGCCGGCACAACAATGCCCCGTGGCATACTTTCGGGCGGACGGCAGCAGCCATACAGAAATAAAAAGCATAAACTGAAACAAAAGCGCAACTGTACAAAAAAACGAGGCAAACAACGGCCACAGCCAACACCTACAGTGTCAATGCGGCGCAAAGCAATGTTAAATGCAGGCGCAAAAAGTCATTAATAAAATGTCAAATATGTCGAGTCGGCTGTCAAATTGTCTGCCAGCATTATTAAATGTGGAATCCAAACGGCTCTTAAAGGGTTTGGATGCGGTACGACTGTGTGAAGCTTTTAGAGACCTGCCTCAGGCCGGAGCCCATACGGGAGCATAGTTGGGGCAATCAAATCTAATATAAATTACACTGAGAACACCTTCGTCTGCTAGTTTGGGCTCTGCAGTCAGTTTCAAATGGAACGCAACGTTGCGCTTGGCTGCCCTTTTGTGGCAGACGCAAATCGATGGCGACACTAAAATTTCACACTTAACCTGCTCCACTAGCCGAGCCAGCAGCAGCAGCAGCAGCAGCAGCAGCAACTTGGCATCGATTCACTCGATTGAAGCCTTTGGCCGATTTTCAAGTATGCAGAATGCGGCATGCGGCATGCGGCATGCGGCAACCCTTGGGCCGTCTGAGCATGCAACCTGCCAGCTCTTGAGCACTCGCAAACCTTTCATACATTTCGCACACACTCTGATTGCGCTGAGTGTTTAGCTCTGCCCAGTGGTGGGCCGGGCACAGGTTCAGTGGCAAACAACGACTGCGAGAAAGGCGGTCAAGAGTCAGCGCTTAAATGAACTATATATATATATATATTATATATATATATATATTTTATTTCCCCTGCCAGCTCAGTGTGCTTTGAGCCCCCAAAGCGCTGTCACCTCAAGCTGTTGCTCCTAAGTCAATCATATATTTTTGTTAACAACAATGGCCTGATTAAGCTCTTAAGCAGCTTTGCCTCAGCTTTTCACTGTGGCTCTTGGGCGAGTGCAGCAGCTACCTCAATAGGTATCCACTAATATATACAATCAATTTGCCATCAGAGAGCTCATGAGGGCGCCGCAATAAGGAATTTTCTTTTCAGGCTAATTTTCGTCACATTTTTCTTCGCTTCGTCCCTTTGTTTGCTTCTGGTTGCTGTTGACATTTCTTGAGAGTTTTCGCCCCGTTTGGCGTGGGTGGCACTGGAAAATTGTTGCCCGCTTGTTGTTGTTGTTATTGTTATTTTACTGTTGTCTTTTGCACGTCCAACCTCTCGACACGTGTCCACGTGCCCCCAAGGAAAACTTTTCCCATTCGCTTTCGGGCCTTTCGCCGAAATCATTTGATTCCCAAGTTTATTTTCAACTTGCCTTTCACTGACTTTTTCCCACAAGTTTCGCCCGAGCCTGGACCAAATATCTGGCGCAATGTTTTGCATTTAAATATCCTTTTTGGCAATTTCAATAGCATTAGCACCCACCGCTGGCAGTTTCTTTTATCATTTTTCGCTCGCTCTCAAAACGTTTCGTGTTTATTAATTTCCCCAACAGCTATTAGCTGCAACAAACCACTTTCGGCACTGACAAATAGCGGCAAATTATGAAGTTCCAGCGCTGCCGCCGACGAGCAGCCAATCCGACCCGTGCCCGGAAATGACCCAGTGCCAAAGCAGTTCGCCAACTTGGGCCCCCCCTAGCCGAGGCCGCGAAAAAGAAAACAAACTTTTTGGGCAATTTCTTTTTTTAGCTGCGCGCCAACAATTAATTGAAATTAACATATTTTGCTTTTATTTAAGGCAACTTATCAGGCGAACCGCGGGAGTGGGAATGGGCGACCAAAACCATTTCAACCCAACCTTTTGTGGCCCTGCCCCCCACTCCCACCCAACTCCCAGCTCCTGTCGCGCTCATATTTCAGCTGTCATGTCGATTTCCATGGCTGGGTTTCTCTGCAACGCAAAAGTTGGAATTTTTTGAAGTTCTGGGCATACTTTTCACACAGGCGTCAACTGTGCAGCCCGTCTCCGCCAACCCTTGTCCCGGGCCTGGCCAGTGGAGTCTATGTGGTGTGGGCGTGGCAGCTGTTACGCATTTCAATCAGCATTAGGTTACGGCAGACGCTTGGGCTTGGGCACTGGCTTTCAGTTCATCTCTTTAATGATTGTTTATCGAAGTTGGTTATCGATAGGTATGTTTATCGATAAACGTCTGTGGGATCAATCTGTCTTAGTCATGGGCAATTGATTATCGATGATTGCCAAATTAGTTATCGACGTGATTAATCGATACATTATTGATTAATTTCAAGCAGCTTTGCCAGCATCAGAAAATGCATATCTTTAATCTACTCAGCCCTTTTGGGCCTTGCCTACTATATGCAAGCTTTCAGCTTTTTAAGCAGCTTTAATGCGCTTGAAGAGCTTTTTATGACCAGATTGGCTCCTACAAGAGCTTAAAAATAATGAGCACTTAATGAGCTTTTAGCTTTCATTTGTCATAATCAGGCACATCAGCGCAGCTCATTATGAGTTGATAAACTCAGTTTAGTTACTACATGTAGCGCCAAATTGATTGAGCTTTCGCTAGTGGTTTCTACAGACCGCCAGCCGCACTTTCAGCGAACAGTTCACGCTTCAGCTAGGGCAGAGATTCAGCACGCCAAAAGGGGCTTGGTTGACTGGGCTGCATAGGCAGACGCCCTTTGCCAGGCACCGCACCGCAACTCCCATATCTGAGGTCTCGGCTGCATGTTGCGGGCATTGCTCATACGCCAGCGATGCCCCAGTCGCCTTGTTTGCCTGCCATTTAGTTTGTGTTACTGTTGGCCCAGCTCCTGTGGCGCCCTCTATGAAAAACTATACGAAACTTTTAGCTCATTGTGTTTAGCTTATTGTGCGCGCAGCTTAACAATTATGAGGCCAGGCCACGCAGACTGCGGCAAATAAATGATATGCTTGTAATAACTGAGCATTGATTTGCCCGAGCCTGAGTGCAGCGCAGGCCACTGATTGCATTAGAGCGAAACTGAAAGCAATAAGACCAGGCTAAGCGTGAATATTGGATTATCGGCCAGAGTAGTTCCTATAGAGCTGGATCTAATGCAATAAGACCCACCAGCCACCACCTCAAGTGCGCATCAATGTGCATGGGGCCATCCATTGCTGATGCTCGACGCTGCGAGGGCCGCCTAAAAGTAGGCAATGCTTTTTCGCCCTCTGCTGGGCGGCACTCATGCTTAAAGAGGTGAATCCAATCTGTGCTTTGTACGCTCACCTGCTACTCGCCAAGTATTTTAGCGCGATAATTACGCGCTACTCAAGTTCCGGGCCGCTACCTATAACGGCCCCGGCGCCCTTTGAGAGCGCGGGCGGCTGCGTGTGGGCGGCGAGAGCGCAGAGTTAGCCCCTGAGTACTGCGCGTCGGTTGAACTTTCGGCATTTCTGTGGAATTCAATTTCAAAGCTATATCATTTTCATTTAATTTCACGCTTTCAATTTGCCAACCGAGCGACAACACACACACACACTCACAGCTATAACAACTAGTGCTGGTTGTTGGAGGGTCTTGTGGGCTATCCTTTGACTGGCTCTCCACGTAGCCGCCCTTTGCCACAATTCCTTTCAGTGCTGTTTGTGTGCAGCTCTCTCCGTGTGTGTGTGTGTCTAGATGACCTCGCCCGTGCCCCGCCGTCGGCGTGCCATAATAGATTTTTGCACCTATTGTCTGTAAAATGAAACCGTAACGAGCTACTAAAATCGCTGATACCCTCAGCATGGATGTGGAAACATACGTTGTGCTTTACTTTTTGCCATCCATCAATGTGATTGACAGGCCATATTTGAGTATTTCTCCCCTTTTTTTTTGGGGGGATACAGATACACCTTACCCCCCTGGGCGTGGCATTGCAAGTGCATCGCATGATTGGATGCTCTTTTGATTCAATTTCTATTTTCGGCTGTGCGTTGATCTCGCCCACACAGATCCGATGAACGCGTTTCCTATTCACTTACTTTTCGGCCAGAAAAGTTTAGCTGCGAGCTTCAAAGAGCTCGTCTCATATTCATGAATTGTTTTATAAGTTGCTGGGAATATATATATATTTTTTTTTATTTTACTTCCTTTCGTTTTTGTAGAAGTTAGTCGAAAGTAAATTCAATTTTAAAGCTACCTATTTGGGACCCTAATAAAGGCGGCAGCTGTGCGTGTGTGCGTGAGTGAGTCTGTGAGGACTTGCAAATTGAGTTATTGAAGGGGTTAGAGCGGGGGCTGAGTGGGCTGAGGGGGCTGAGGGGGCTGGGTGGCTAAATGATGATGAAAACTTAAATACTTTATATTATGAAAAACTAACGTAATCAATTCTTGCTCTCTCTCTCTCTCTCTCTCTTTCTCGCCCCTTGGGCTGTGCGGTATTTGCCCGCACTTTGGTTAATTACAATATATAGCAAAAACTTTGATTAATTAAAAGCAAAGGGAAGCGCAACAATAAGAGCAGAGCCAGCAGCAACAAAAAGCGACTCGCGCCACAAAAGCAGCTCGATGCGGAGGAAGCGACAGGCAACTCTTCGTGGACTTTTTGTGCGTTAGCCAAGGACACCGTTCAATAAACAACAACAAAGACGAACAAAGAACAAGCAGAGATACAGAAGGCAAAACAAGAGACTTAAACAAATTTCCAGCAAATCATCGAAATGGAATTGAGCATCGGAATTGCCAAGCATTTAGCGAGCTATAACAACAGCGGCAGCAACACCAACTGCAACAGCAGCAATAGCAATCAGATCTCTATGACAAATTATTCGAAAATTGTGTTGAACAATCGCTGCAACAAAAACAACGACGAGCATCAACAACTAAGCGACAACAGCAACAGCAGCAGCAACATAAGCAACAATAGCAATAGCACAACGATTCCGATAGTGGAAACATCAACAACAATAGCAACTTCAAGCATTACTAACCAGCTAGAGCAAGCAACCGCTAGACAAGCAGCAACAGCAACGGCAACTGAAGCTGGAACAGCAACAGCCACAGCAACAGCAACAACCACACCAACTTTGAACGCTGCAGCAACCGTCCACCAAGCAGCTGCCAGCCTCAGCAACAACTCTAACAACAACAACAACTAAATCGGCAATAGAAACTGCAACAACCAACAAGTAACAAGCAACAACCGGCCAGTACAACAACCACCTAGCAGCAACAACTAACAACCAACAATTTTGACAGTCAACCAACAATCAACATGCAACGTCTACGGACAACATTCACGCGCTCGCGCACGCCAACTGGCGCCGAGATGAAAATGCAGAATAGCCTCGAGGTGCCCAAGCAGGTACAGAGCAGACTAATATATCGATGAGTTATCGATAAGCGGCGAGAGCTTAGCTGTGACTCATTCATGACTCAAAGTTAACCTATCGATAACTTATCGAGCAGCTATCGTGCATATATCAGCTTATCGATTACTGCTCATATATGATCGATTATTTTGTGTTGTGTTATCGTTATGTTCTGTGCATGTTTTACCTATTCTTTTTTGTTTAAATAACAACATTTTCAAACTGAAATCGATAAAAATTTATCGTTTATCGAGGTATTTTTTTTAACTTCCGCAAAGCTTTTCGTTTACTTATCGATAACCTGCAGCATACTAATCTCAGCTGATGGCAGTGCTGCATGTTCGATAACTTATCGATTTTCTTTTGGCTTTTGTGCATTGTTTCTGTGCTTTTGTGTTGTGCCCTTCCCCCCTGGACTTGTTGGTGTTTCTTCTCTCTCTATATTTGAGCAGCTCTGTACACACTCTCTCTCTCTCTCTCTCTCTCTCTTCGTCTCTGCTCGTTTTGTTTCTTCGTAGGTGCGCTCTGCCTCGTTCGACGAGATGCAGCTGGAGGCGCAGCGCATGTCCGCGCATCTGCTGAAGCAGCAGTCGTCCTCCTCGGCTGACGAGAGATCATCTGAGGGCGGCTATCTGCAGGTGCCGCAGGCAGCGCATGCGCAACGTTCGCACAGCTTTGACTCAGCGGCTGCTTCGGTGGGCAGCGACGATTCAGGCGCCTTCCTGGAGGTGCCGCGACGCCTGAAGGCGCGACGCAGCTCGTCGACCAAGACACCGCCGCCATGCATCCACTGCTACTACGTGGAGCAGTACGAGAAGCAGATGAGCGCTGAGCAGCGCTACTTCATTGACCATCGCGAGCTGACAACTCTCAGCTACAGCAATACCAGCTCCGAGGCTAGCGACGACGAGGACATAACCGAGGCGCTCGAGGATGACGACGACGATGAGGCGGATGGCCCGACTGAGGCCGATGCAGAAGCCGAGCCGGATGCGGATGGCGATGCGGATGGAGAGGCTTGCGGTGAGGCGGATGCCAGCGGTGGCACAGAGCTGGACGACGACGCAGCCGCCGAGATGGACATACGCATGTCGAATCTGAGCATGGGCAGCAGCATTGAGGAGTCCAGGGCGCGTCTGCCACGGCAGATGCGGCGCCACACGATTGGCAGCTCGGTGACCACCTCCGAGGATGAGGGCCTCGAAGGCTCCGACCACGGCTCGCCGCACTTCGGCAATACGCTGCTGCCGCCGCAGCCGACCACGCCCTGTGGCATCACCTTCACGCTGTCGCCGACCAACGGCGACTATCCGCCGTTTCCGAGCTATGCGTTTCCCATTGACCCCACCTCGCCGCCGGTGACTCCGACTCCGTCGTCAGCCTCCGTGGTGCGCTCCAGCCCGCTGCTGGAGCTGCCGCCGTCGGCAACCGGACACATGCAGCTGAGTGCAACAGCAGCCGCCGCAGCTGCGGCCCTGACCCTGCCCGCCGTTGGCAACAGCGGCGGCACCACCATCAACGCCAGCACCATATGCATCAGCGGCGACGTTGACGAGGCCGGCGTAGCGATGGGCGTGCCGACGGGCCGGGCCAGGCGCCGCTCGATTTCGCGGCAGGAGGCCATCTTTGTGGAGCCGACTGGCAACTCGCTGGAGAACGTGTCGCACGAGGAGGTGGACAACACCAAGTCATCTGTGGACACAGCAGACTCCCTCGACGAGGCCTCCACCATGGCCACCTGCGGCTCGCCGACGGCCGCCAATGCAGCAGCTGCGGCCAACGCTGCTGCGGCCGCCCACCATGCTGGCTTCGTAGTGCGCGACATTTATCTAACCGTGCCGGATCTGAAGCGAGATCGTGCCGCCTCGGTGGACTCGTGCTTCACGAAGCTGTCGTCCGGCGGCAAGACCGAAGAGCTGCAGCCCTCCGGTGATGGCTGCTTCCTGACCGTGCCCAACATCAACGCAACTCGATCCCGTTCCGTGGACATTGTCCTGCCCACCGACGAGCAGGCGCGCTACAAGGCGCTCGCCATGACAGGCGGCGGTGGCAGCGGAGCAGCCGCTGGCCTCTATGCGGATGGGTAAGGCGCTCTCTCCTAATCTCCCTTATATTGTTTGTGTGTTTGTTTGTTTTTTTCGTGTTGTCCTCCATTTGTTTCTGTTTTGCTTCAGTTTGGGCAACTTACTAAATATTTATCCTATGAAATGACACCGATATTTATCGATATATCGATAAACCCATAAATGCTTAAAGCAATTCAAGGTCATTTAGAACTAATATATGCTTTATGATCTGGCTTCTATCAATGCATATACAAACAAGTTGTAGGCTTAACAATTACTTATCGATTACTTATCGATAAATATCGAAATCAGCTCTCACAGCATTCCTAATACCCCTGGCCAATCCAATCGACATTGATATATTTATTTATGCACTGAGCCGAGCTGAGCCTGATTTCCATTATCATCATAGCGCGACACGTGTTGGCTGTGGGCGGGTGGGGCGCGGTCTTGCGGCTTTAAGCCTAATTAGAAAAAAGAGGCTCGGTTAACCGGGAACTGGGAAGCAGCCAGTTAGAGCCGCATTTCATAATTCACAGGCGGCGCACGGTCATTGACTGGACGGCTGGCTGTGCCGGCAGGCGAAGCACGAGGCGCACACAGGGCGTTGCGGCTGACGCATGTATAAATTATGGCGGCTGTTGTTGAAAAAGCGAGTCGGCCAAGCGATTTCCTTGAATTACAACAAAAGGAGCTCATAAATAACATTCAAACAAAGTGTCCTGTTGCCCAAAATGACAGCTAAACGAACAGGACGAGCGGGCGCACGGACGGACACTGCGTACGTCTGTCTGTACACCCGTATAGCCAGATAGTCCGGACAGCTCGGACATCGTCGGACGGCAACCGCTTCACGCTGAGTGTCGCCCGAGTGTGGCCAATTGTGGGCAATTTGTAAGCGGGCGAAATGCCGAGCTTGGGGGCGTGGCAGCCGCTGTTGCCAAATATGGTTAAGCCGTTGTACAAACTTGTTTAGATAGATTGATGATTATGAGTTTTGCGACAGGCATGCAAGTTAATCAGCCTGAAAAAGACACAACTTTCTGATGGATAGCCAAGTTAAGCGACTAGTTATTTTTTTATATTTACTTTATTCGTTGCTGTCTGTCCCTCGTTTGGACGTATCTGGAAAAGTTTAGCCAGCACATAGACTTTATACTTTTGACTGAATCGTAGTTATCGCATCAAATCACAGCTGCGTCGACTGGGGACAAAGAGCTTGCAGCTTTAAGTGAGATTAATTGTGTGTCGAGCTGCATATTAAGAGGCTATTTGGAGTCTCCAGTCGAGCTGGACTTTTGTTTAAGAGACTTTTTAAGCTTTAAGCTTGAAATGGAAGCGTCGGATATATATATATATTTATATAACTATATTAAAGCTCAGGCAGAGATACTAGGTTTATGGACAGCTAACTGCTTAAAGCTTAATAATCTAAAGTCATAGGAAAGCTCATGTGTGAGCTGTCTTAAAGCTCTCTTATCTAGAGTCATATTAAAGCGCATGTTTGAGCTGCTTAAAAGCTATATGAAAGCTCATGTGTGAGCTGCCTTAAAGCTCTCTAATCGAAAGCCACATTAAAGCTCATGCTTAAGAAACTTGAAAGCTTTACACTCTAGAGCCATTTTAAAGCTCATGGACTAGCTGCCTTAAAGCTTTCCAAGCTCTGCCTATAACTGACTTTGCTTTAATAATTGCAGCTTCCTGCGTGCTTTTGTTACATATTTGTTCTTTGTATTATTTATATATTTAATACTTGACTGCCCGCTTTCAGCTTAATTTCGAATAATGCCCCCCACCCACTCCCCAATGCCTGCCCAAACGTACTAAGATTTCTCTTTCATCTCCATTGCAGGTACGTAAATATCATGGTCAACTGAGTTTATATTGCCTGTAGCCCAGCAGAGAAAAGAAACCACAGTCAATTTGCACAGATAAGTATTGGAAGCTGTTAGCCTTAAGCCAGGCCGAAAGAACGTGAAGTAGAGGCAGTGGCAGCTGCCTCTCGGTATTGTATTTACACACGAGAGATTTCCTTTTTAATTTCCGATTCATGTGGTTACGTGGGGCACGAGCAGGGTATCGTCCTACCCTAGGATGTTCATTTATGAGCGGATTTCTATATAAATATTTTCTCATGTTTTTCTCCTTCTTCTTCTTCTTCTTCGTTTTTTGCAATCTTGATTTGTTGTCGCTGGGTCTATTAGCAGGCAACTGGCCCCCAAGCGGATGCCAATGGCCATCATAAAGTTGATTTTTGATTTACGATGTCCAAGCGTGACATGTTATTGTCTATCTGCACCACCCGCCGCACCACCCGTGATGTGTGTGGGTGTACTGTGGAGCCCCCTGCCATTAACTGGGCAATGATATGTTTAATTTTTTTGACCTTTTGCTCAATAAAATGGAAAATATTATAAAATCATTCAATCATGCGGCGCATGTCGACATTGCAGCCATTCGGCCAACCAGGCACCCAGCCACCCAGAGAGCCAGTCAGTTGACCAACCATTTAGTTGCTCTTTTTTTCTTCTGGTTCGCTTCCCTTTTTTCGGTGGCTATATGCGGCTCATTCATGCGATTTCGACGGCCATCATTGTGGCTGCGTTCTCTTTACGCTCCCTTGGGCAGGCCAAGCAGCAGCAGCGATAACAATAATAATAAGAACAACAACAACAACAACAACAACAAACAGCTAACAACAAAGTTAACTTCACTTTTATGACAATGGCGAAAATAATTTTATGAAAATTCTCCCCAGAGGCGCAAGGAATTGCAGGCATCTAAATTACCATAAATACCAGAGGCGCTGTGGGAGCATTTGGAAAGTGGCGAAAGTGGCGTGGGCGGGTTTATTATAGTCGCTGACCCGGCCATTAAGGGGGCATTTATGGCCCAGAGCCTGGGACACTGCCCAATGCTGTTAATCATAAGTCAATGCTCAGCGCAACAGTTGTGTATGGCCGAGAAGCGATTGATAATGAGCAAATTAGCTGCGAGAGATCAGAAGCGATGAAGTGCTCAAAGTTAAGATGTAGCTGTGGATGACTGTATATATATATATATATAGAGGGAGAGAGAGATTCAAGCGCTCTTCCAGCACGTTGAGTGAGCTTGGGCATTCTATGCTGCACTCAGAGAGTTGAGTGAGCTAAAGTCTGCTGAGTGAACTGGAGCCATCGAGGCTGAGCTCCGAAGAGCGTGGCCTTTGCTTTAACAATCTTATCAAGTGGCCATAGAGTTACACTCCCACGACGTGTAATTGAGCATAGAGCACAAGAGTTTTTCTCTTGTTCTTCTACTCGATTGCTTTGATGTTGGGTTCGTGCTTAAGTTCATCAATGCTCTCCCTCAGTTCAGTTGATGGCGTCGGCAGGTGACCATCATGCCATAGTCATGCTTGAACACGAATTAAAATTATATTAAAATATATAATAATAAGAATAGCCCTTATACGTCTTCTTTTTCATAGAAGTGCAAAAATATTACAGCAAATATTAATTTAAAAATTTTTTTTAATTTAAAAAAGTGTTTTTAGGCAAAGAGAAAGCCTTTTATATGCATAACTGTATTTTATATAGGGAATATATATGCATATATATTTTTATATATATTATAATACCTCATAGGTGATATAGTCTTTGCATTTTGCACATCCACTATGCAATATAAAATAATATATAATAATAATAATATCCGAGCTAATTCTTCTGCTTCTCTAATCGGCTTCAATGCCTTGCCAAAGTCATTTGACCTTACAGTAATTCTATATGAATATATAGAAACTCAAGCACATGCAAAACTACGCACAATATTGATTTATATATTTCTATATGCATATATAAATCTATATATTTATAGATTTCTATAATTACATATACGTTTCAGTTGAGCGATCTCAGAAATATTTTGCATTGGATCTAATATTTAATAATGAGCGCGCAAATGGTTTCGCTTGACTGTGGCAGATCATGTGATTCGGGTATGAATTATATGCCCATAACATTCGCATTTAAATCAAATTTTCGGTATGTTTCATGCGAGTGAGTAACGATCTATAATTCTGATTGGATGGCTTCGATACGTTTGATCTATCGTCAGATTTATGGCACTAATGATTGGCATGAATTTCGCAATTCCCGATGGCGAAGTGACATCACATATCGAATATTCACCAAGATATATATCTATATCTTTGCTCTCTTGCAGTCGTCAGAGCGGGATCGTGGATGCTGCATATCGCTGCACTCTAATTGACTTGTGATAGCCACTCAATTTTTCGGCCAGACCATAAAAATGTCTATCGTAATGCTGTCGATGCTGTTGGCCATGGCCAGGGCCAGGGCCATGGCCGGCAGCGGGGGTAGGGGCATGGCTGTGGTTGGAGTTCCAGTTCCGGATTGCTGACGCACACCGCAAACAAGCAGCGCAACAAGAGGCAGCTAAAACAACAAGCAGATTTCAGTTTTTTGCTATCTCATACCCTAGGCTCATTAAAATGTGTAAGGGGTATATCGAGATACGAATTACTTAGAAATATTCTAGAGTCAATTGAGATTCAACTTGATAAATGTATGAGGCTTCTGGTTGCTGGGTGTATAACTTCCCGCATACTTATCTAATTTAGCCTGGCTGCTACAGGGCATCTCGTAGTCGGTCTGGCTTACAGCTGTGCGCGCCTTCACTTGTCTGGCAACTACGTCATCAACAATCGTCAATCGTCAGTCCGTCAGTCGTGTGTGTACGCTTTGTGGTGGGGTCGCGGATGGGTGGGGGGTGAGGGGGGGAAACGCCAACAACAAAGGCAACAAAATTGAAATGCAAATTGAAGGCACAAAAGCGAAAAATGCCAGCGAACAATCAAAGCGAGACAAAAGCAGCGCAGCGCAGCGCTGCGCCGCTCGCGAGCAGAGCTAAAAATGTCACCATGGAAATATGAAAGCAGCAGGCGCAAGAGATCCCACCAAACTGGCAAATGCCCCCCACCCACCCTCACGAGCGGCAGCACGAACACCAACACGAACGCACGCACACGGCAGCCACTAGAGAACGTCACACAAAACTCACCACAAGACGGAGGTGACAAAGCGCGCACAACTTGCCGATCTGCCGCTGCCGACGTCGACGGCGACGCCCGCGCTGAGTGCCGCTGCTGCTTGGCTGCTGCCGCCGCTCGACGGCCGATCGCTGCCTCAGTTGCCGTGTGTGGTTGGATGCCGCCAGCCAGCAAAAAGAACGTGAACGTGAACCGTAAAGAGTCGCAGCGCATCAGCTCACGCACGCACGCACGAGGGCACGCGCCGGCTCGTGAACAAAACAAAAGCAGAAATCTGAAAAGAATACAGATTTGGTGGATAAATCGTAGTGGCAAATGTATGAAGTGCGCTGATTCGAAATTATTTTTTTATATATTTATGTATATATTTTATATATATAAATGTGTTTTTTTTTTTTGTGCAGTGACTGCGACTGCGACTGCGACTGCGCTCAGGCAGCGCAGAATATAGATAAAGATGAAACTGAACAAATTGTATGCAATTTTGTTATCAACTCGTTGTTGTTGTTGTTGTTAATCCGCTAAAGTGAAAAATGTCAAATCAAAACAACAACAAACAGTGGACAGTGGACAGTGGACAGTGGGCGTGGGGCGTGGCCTTCCCGCTGCTCCGGCTAATTGACAACATTTCAGCATTTGATATTCCACGGAAAACATTCGGTCAATTGACTCGCTGAGCAGGGGCAATGTTTAATTTAATTAATCGCTGAACTTGAAAACAAAAAAAAAAAAAAAACAAAAGTCATACACACACGCACGCACACCTCAGCACACTCACACTAAAAATAAGCAGATGAGTCGACTGCCCCTCGGACATGTAAACAAACAGTCGCGCGCAGTGTTGTAAAGTGTCTTTGGAGCGCTGCGAAAACATTGTTGCCGGCAACATTAGCCATAGGGCTGGAGATACTGCATATATATAGTACGCGCGGCTAAGATGAAGCAGCTCAGACAGTCTCTTGTTAAGCTTGGCTTGGGATGGGGCCTTGCAAAAAGTTCATTAAACTCTTTTTGAGGAAAACTGCGTGTGTGCATTGAGTATTTTCGTTTGAATATATAATATAAATAATAAATAATAATAATAAAATTATTTCTGATTTGAATCAGTCGACAAAGCAGTGAACTCTGGCATTATTGATATTGCTCATATTTAAAATATACAAAAATTTGCATCAATTAATTTGAAATGTTTCTTAGTTCAGAGCTTGGGCAATGCTCTCAGCTTGACTGATATTTCCAAACGTCTTTTGCTTGTGATATCATAAAAGCTTTTATTTTCTCAATTTTTAATAATTTTATTATTTCATTGAATATATTAAAAAACTATCAAAACTCTTATTCATATAATAAATAAATTAATTAAGTAAAATCTGCTGACTTGTTTCTTAAACAAAACTTAAAAATTGATTTAAAAATTTTGTTATTTGAAAATGCCAAAATTTGATGCATAAATATAACAAATTTCAATAATAAATAATATAACATATAATAATATAACTTATATTATATTATTAATATATTTTAATTTATAAATTAAAATACATTAAATATGTTATTTATTTAAGAATTCAATTTCGATATTTTCCTATCAAAAACTTTTCTGTTTTCAATAATTCAATTCAATATTTCAATATTTATATATATATATTATTATTTATTTTATTATATTTCAATATATTGTTTATTTATTTTATTTTGTAATTTACTTTTTATTTTATTAATTCTATTTAATCTATATTCAAAAATTAAACTAAAAAATATAATAAATAAAATACTACATTTTAAAATACAGTCAAATATTTAATAGATTTAAACAGAACTCAAAATTGATTCAACTTTAATCTTTGCAAAAGTTTTTGATTAGAATAGAATCTATACAATTCAACATACTTGAAACTCTTAATATATAAATATTAAAATGCATTTAAAAATGAATAATGCTTAAGCAGCAGCAAAATCCGATTTCAACTTAAATTCCCTCTATTAAAAACCCATGCCCAACTCGATTCCCAAGTCCAACGAAGTGATTGATGCTTAATTATGATTGTATCTATAGCTGACATAAATGTTTTATGTGTTTATATCAATGTCTCTCACACGAAGCAGCTCAATCAATTCTAGAGCAACAATTCGGTAGTCCAAAGTTCAAGGGGATTTATCTATTGTCTGAGCAGTGGAACTCAGGTGATTTAATTTTAATTTGGCTCAGGTGTGGCACTATGTAGCATGTAACATTCTGTAGTTGCCACCGCTGCTGTGGCTGAGTGTGTGCAACACTTTGTGGCATGTTGCTGCTGCTGCTGCTGCTGCCGCTGCTCTTCTTGTTGGCGTCGCAATAGTTTTAGCCGCTAGCTGGCTGGTGGGTGTGGCACTTGAACCAAAAGGCTAACTGCCAGCCATGACATTTCGAGAATTTCGCACTCATTTAAACGATCGCAGCAGCAGCAGCAACAACAACAACAACAACAATTACGTCGCGTTTCGTCTATTTGGTTTGATTTATTGTGTTTTTTGTTTTTTTTTTTCTTTCGGTTTTCTTGTTGGCTTTGCCTTTGGCGCTCGCTGGGTGCCAGCGTCAGCAGCGGCTGCTGTGATGGCAGCTGCGCCAAGAAAACATCAGAGGGCAGCCAGCCAAGTCGAGCACGCCCCTCGCATTGCGAGTGCGGGGCGCATCGCTGGGCTGGCAGCCAACCGGCATATTGCGCATACGCCCAGCGAGCCAAATATTGTAAATGTGCAATTTATGGCCAACTAATATCCAGTGGCAATTTATGGCTGCATCAAATTGTACATTTTAATCAAAGCGAGCGCGCTGCTTAGTGGCCAGCCGGATAGCCGGACAGCCGGACAGCCGGATAGCCGGCATGAGGCACGCTTCCAGCTGCCGGCGGCCCCAAAGACCCCACAGAGAACCCCAAAATTTGTAGAAAGCACAGGGCGGGGAAAAAACCAAACGGGAATAGAAATGTGAAAATACAAAAATACTGAAAATTATGTTAAAAATAAATATCAAGTCACACACATGTTTTAGATTTGAAACGTTCGACTTTGGCTGTTGTTGTTGCTGCTGCCGCTGCTGATGTTTCTTATAATTAACTTAAGTATTTTTAGCAAAAGAAATTAACAACAACAGAGACAGCGACAGCGACAGCGACAGCGAGAGCAGCAGCAACAACAAGAACAGCGCGAACGCAGACAAAACAACAACAACAACAACAAATCGCAAAAGGCAAATCAAGTATTTCAATTAAAATACGAAAAACGTAAATTCAAATACGGCAAAAGCAAAGCAAGTAAGCGGCTATGCTGGACTAGCTGTTACCCTATCCGATAGACATAGTCGTATTAAGTGAATGCTGCGATGGGCTGGAATATATCTTGACTTGAAAGCAGGAGCAGGTGTCGATATCCATGGATAATGCCCATAGGCAGAGTTCTTTAGGGAATATATAGAGTGGTATCTCTCTCTCTCTCTCTCTCTATATATATATATATATGTATATATATAGGGTATGTGGGATATAAACGATATATAGGATATATAGGATATATAGGATATATAGGATATATGGGATATATAGGATATACTGGATATATAGGATATATGGGATATATAGGATATATACGATAATCTCTGTATACATACATCTCTGCCCCTCTGTCTTCCTCTATCTCTCTCTTACTCTCACTCTCTTTTTCTATCTCTCTCTCTCTCTCTATCTCTCTCTTTCTTTCTATATATCAATCACTCTCTATCTACCTTCCTATATATGTATATATATATATATATATCTCTATCTATCTACCTTCCTATATATGTATATATATATATATATCTCTATCTATCTACCTTCCTCTCTCTCTCTCTCTCCCTCTCGCTCTCTCTCTCTCTCCATTCCTCTCTCTTTCTCTTTTCCTCTCCCTCTCTCTCTCTCTCTCTCTCTCTCTCTCTCTCTCTCTCTCTCTGTATCTATCTTTCTCTCTCTCCCTCTCTTTTTATATCTATCAATCACTCTCTATGTAAATGTATTTCCATATATCTCTCTCTCACTCTCTCTCTCTCTCATCAACTCACTTGACTTAAGCCACTGTCTTCCGCTTCCCTTTGCATCCACCCATCATGCCCGTCGCTCTGCACTTTTGTCATGTGCTCAGCGTATAGAAACCAGAAAACGTCGCCAACAAATTCGCAAAAAAAAAGAGGAGAAAGCAAATACACACACACACACAAACAGCGAGCTTTGTGTGTGCCAAAATTTAACATTTTTTCTACTAGCGCGTGAGTCCTGCTCTTGCCCTAATCCTGATGCCCTTTGCGCTTTGTCAGTTTATTTATTAGCCAGCTCAAACCCTTTACATGTCTCTATGAAGCGACCCTCTTCACTTTCCCACCCTACTCTGTCTCTCTGTCTCTCTCTCTCTCTCTCTCTATCTCCCTCTTTTTTGATTTGTTTGCTCGCCGCTTAAAATTCATTCATAAATTTTCCAGTCTGTGATAAAAATTCATTGTGCAATAGATTAGAAAACTGTTTCCATGTTGACTTTTTAGCTGGCACACACACACACACACACACACACACACGCTCAGCCAGTTTAAACAAATTTGAATCAACAATTGCCAGATTAGTTTTTTAGCATTCCCCTTGTTAGTTTGTTCTTGTCCAAAGGTTTATCGCTGCACGAAACAAAATTGTTTCGCTTGTTTGCCACCGAAACACTCGCGGCACTGCGGGCTCCGACCGTATTTAAGCTTGTCAAGCATTAAAGCACTGCGCGAGGTGTTAGCTCCCTAGCCCAGCTGGCCGCGTGGAGAGAGAGACAGTTGACGAGCAGGCAATCGTATGCGGCTATACATATGGCTTTAGGCAAGAGCTTTGTACTCTGCTAACAATTGAATTATGGCGACTTTTGGCTGCCATTGCCTTAAGATCAGCACACGGAGAGGCTGATTCGGTTGGCCTTCGCTCCAGCTGCGCCCATTTTCAAATTTTCTTTGGCTTTTGCTAATTATGGTCCAACTTTTGGCACAACAACCGCAGCAGCAACGGCAACGGCAATATCTCAAGTGCGAAATAAGAGTGTCGCCTCCACGTTGCCACCTGTGCTTCCTGCCAGTGGCGCCCTTGTCACCGGCATCGGCAGCTGTTTCTCATCAGCGCGGCGCTCTGCAAACTTTTGCTGAAATCTGCGCAATCGCTCGACGTCCTGTTCCCTAAAGCCCAAAGCCAGCTGGATGCCCACTGGGAAGGTGTCGCAGGCACTGGCCTAGACGCCAACACAAATTTCCGTATTTCTTATTGAAATGTTTGCAATCGCTTTGCGTGCGTCGCAGCAGCTCCTTGTTTGTCCTTGGCCGCGTCCTGCTGCCCGTTTCATTTGCAAATGCTGCTCCAGCCAAAACGCTTAATGCCAATTAAGAATATTAATGTCATTGGCAGCGACGCTCGTTTATTGTTGTGTGTCTGCCGCTGCCGCTGCCGCTGCCTGGTGCCAGCTCCCTCCCCCTCTCCCTTGCCCTCTCTGTTGGCACTGCAAATGCATTGCTGCCGAGTCTCGTCCAGCATTCAAGCTGCTGCGCCTTCAACAGCTCGTTCGCATTGTTAATATTCATTAGCCTCGAAATCCTTTCTCGAGTTGTTGCCATTTGCACGAAAGCTTAGAGCTCAAGTTGCCAGTTGCCAGTTGCCAGTTGCCAGTTTCGTTACCCTTCATGCCCCAACCCTGCCCCCCTCTTCGATCTGTCTCATTTGCGCTCGTGCTGTCCCTGTCCTTCGGCACGTTCTCCCACTCCCGGACAGCCACCAATTGAATACACAGGCACCATTAATCGCAATCACAAACGAGAAGACGTGCAGATAATTTTTCATTTTGCGCAGCTCGAACACACTTTTCATTGGCCAAATAAATTATAGAAATATATACAGAGGGAGATATATATATATATATATATATATATGTATACTGTGTCCACAGGCTGTTTGCTTTAGAGTTGTGGCCGCTTATTAATAGCAGTAACTGTAATTGTATCAATCCACCGCACTAAACTCAATGCCAAAATAGACTTCAAGCTGTTGCGTGCGCAACGCTGCGTATACGTTACTTTGTTAATTAGGCAGCATAGGGCAGGCAAGGAGCGGGGGAGAGAGAGAGAGAGTGACACGCTGGCAAGCGCAAGCTTAAATGAATTAGTTTCATACAATTTGCTAACTTTCCAAGTATTTACTCCCTTTTTCACAGAGTGCAGCAGGCTAAAGTTCCTCCGCACCACATGCAGTTGTATATTTTATAATTTTCGTACAGGAAATTGTAGAGTGCATGAAATAGGATTTGTCATGCATTAGAGTAGGGAATTGGTGACTTAGCTGTAGAGCGAGCAAGTCTGCCCCTTTGACAGCTTTGCTTAGCTATCATAAATTGACTGATTGAGTTTTCTATATATGTGATATCGATAAGGATGTTTGTCTTCTTTAATATATTTAAACGCTGCTTATATATAACATTATATCTAGCTTGTTCCTTTGATATCCCTAGAGCTTCAGCTTCAGTCAAGTTCGCTTTGCGCTCCTCCAAAATTATTTTTGTGGACTAGTAGACTAAGCTGATTTGGCCCGTAGGGTATGTGGACTACACAAAGCATCAAAGCAGTTTTTTAAGAGTTCATATTTATTATAATTATTATTATTATTATTATTTTATTTATTATTTTTATTTAATTTTTTAATTTTAATTTTTCACCCCCTTTTTGTAAGCTCTTTTTCAACAAATTTTTAAAAATATTTGCTGAGCTGCTACAGGGCTCAATTTTAGTTTTTTTTAAAGAAGATTAAAACAGAGTTAAATAGAAAAAAAATTTAGAGCTAAGGCTCGCAGTATATAGAAAATATTCATGAGCAAAGTTGAGCGTGAAGCAGCGCTGTGAAAATCTCGTGTAATCTACAATTGTTAACTGCCGCTGCTTACTGCGGTTGTAGTACGCTCTAAAATAAAAGTGTTTTTCGAGCTGACAAAAGTATATAGAGAATATGAGAATATATAGAGATCTATCTAGCATATATATATTATATATATATACATGCAATGCGACTCTTACAACAAAGTCGAAATACTATTGGCAAAATATTGCGATGGCCGCAGAAAAATTCTTTTCATAATCATTTTGGCTGCTCGCACATAGAGAGAGAGAGAGAGAGAGAGAGAGAGAGAGAGAGTGAGAGAGATAGAGAGAGGGAGAGCCAAACGATAATAATAATATTTTTATTATGTCGCAAGAGTCGGCGAGTGAATTCGCAGTTCGTGGCGCAAACGTAAATGCGAATTTGTAAATTGCAAAGTGTCATTTATTGGGAAGCGTACGAAAATGTGTTCAAGGCTTTTATTGATTTTGTCAGTTGGAGACGCAGAGGTGGCCCAGTTGGCATTGGCGGCGATGCGGTCTCTGCTCATCGCCCTGCACCGTCTAATCAGCCGGCCCCGACACGGATAGCAATGCGAACGGACGGACGGACGGACAGCTGTCATTCCCTTTACCAATGGCCATTCAGATTGCGATTCCGATTCAGATTCAGATTCACATTCAGTTTCAGTTTCAGTTTCAATTTCAGCTTCTGATTCGGATGCCGACTCAGATACGTATGCCCCATTTGCATGTAGCGCTCCGTCCGTGCTGCCAGCTTCAAAGGCGGACATCCAAATTAATCGCATTTGAATTAAAATTGCGTTTCGGACCATGTTTGGGTCCACTGGCTAATGAAAGCGGCCAAAATACCCGGCTGTTTGCTTATTATTTGTCAATGCGGCGCAATGCCACGGCGAGTGTACTGCTGCGACAGCCAGCACATGATTATATTCCATTTCGTCTCTATATATATATTTATATTTCCTTTGATGTGATTATGGATAGACAGAGGGAGAGAGGGGGAGGGAGAGGAGGCTATTTGGCTCTGTGACCAGAATTGATTGAATACCTTTATAGACTAACTTCATAGAGGTAAACAGGTGTATCTCAGACTATTTACTATCATGGGCCTCTGGCCTCTGCTAAAAATATCTGCAAATGCAGCAACAACTATTAAATTCCAAAACAAGCTAAACTGTGAGGCCCCTATCGTAGGGGGCTGGGAGCTGGTGCAGAGGTGAGGCAGGTCAGGGGCAGAGTCCACGTCAATTGCAGCAGCACACAAACGGAATGCACGCCATGTTTGAGTGTCAAGTCAAACAGGGTTGCCACCTAGCTAAAAAAAAGAGAGGACCATGGGCAAAGGGCAGACAAATGAAAAGTGGGCGTGTCAGCAACAGGACACAAAATCGCAGCCACAAGCAGAGAGAGAAAGAGAGAGAGAGAGAGAGAGAGAGAGATAGACATAGATATATATGTCCCTATATTGAGCAATCGACAAGGAGCTGCAAATGGACAGGGAGCGTTTGTTGCCTTAGTGTTTCGACGCCTTAAACGCTGACAATTGACATGCAAATCCAGGCAACAACCTGCAATTTGCTTGGCCAACATCAGCAGTGGCTGGCAGCCAGCAGCTCGGGCCAGGGCAGGGCAGGGCTCCACTTACTTAATTGCCTTGCCCTCGTAGAGGGGGCTGGAGAGCGGCTGCGAGAGGGCGAGTCACATTGCTTTTTATTATTATTTTCATCTTGGTTTTTATTTTGTTGTTATTCTGTTTTTCATCTGAATCTGATAAGAATTTAATTACAATGCATACAGTATACAAAATGTATACAAATGTATTAAGCACGCACACACGCACGCACACACGCACACACACAACAACAAGCTGAAGCACGCACAGACAGGCCTCTGCGCTCGTGCTCTGAATAGCAGCGCGGGTGAAACAATCACAGAATGACACGAGGGTAGCGGGGGCCAGACGGCAGGGCGTAGCGAACTCAAGTCAAATAAATTTGTAAAGCCAAAGAAAATAAAAATAAAAATAAAAATAAAAATAAAAATAAAAATAAAAATAAAAATAAAAATAAAAATAAATATAAATATTATAATAATAATTGTATTAAGAGCAAAGAAGAGCGCTGCGCGAAGCCAATATGCCCGTCTCACTGCCTGCGCGAGCATGTGCCATTGTTGTCATACTCAATTGTCTCTCCTATCTGCCGTGGCGACTTCTCTCGGCGTTCCGTTCTTCACCCATGCCATTTCCGTTCTGTCCCAAAATACTTTTTGACATGTTAAAGCAATTATGGAAATGCTCCAGCATGGAAAAGCGGGCATGAAAATGAATTGAAAATGCAGCTAGTCATACAATTGTGTTAGTATAGGAGTGTTCTAATTCCAAGCGTTCCACAGTTGCGCTAAATAGATACTCTAGAATGTGAGTTGATTTATGTTTCTCTCTGTTTCGATTCCGCCTGTTTCAATAAGCTGTGAATCATGGCTTATCCTGATGAAACACTGGAATGAAACATAAGCACAGTTGATAAACTTAATTAAAACTTAAGTTCTATGCATACCTGTTCCAATTCTGACTGTTTCAGTGCGCTCTCGAGCATAGCTGTTGTTAGCGAAACATTGGAATGGAACACAAATGTTGTTGTAGGCCCTTATCTGACTATTGAGCAGCCTTCTATGCAAAACTGCTTTAAGCGGAACGCTGGAATGAAACAATATACAGAACTGCTCAACTTTCCATACTCACCTCGCTATCAGGCACGATATCTGTGTTAAATTCGCATTACAGTTGTATCTCTGGGCGCCATAATGATAAGAAGAGCCTCTGCTGACGTCGCCGTCGCGGTCGCAGTTGCAGTCGCCGTCGAGGCAGGCTAGCCAGGCGCGAAACTATGCCACTATGTGGCCCACCAACAGCTACAATCAGCTAAAACTCTACGCAAACACAAAATCAAATGCAAATCGAGTGAGTAATCCAAGTGAACTGAAATGAGATCGTAGGCGAGCAGAGAGCGCGGACAGCAGTTCAGTTCAATTGCGTTCGGTTCGGCTGCGAGTCGACGGCTAGCCATGTTCATATCTTATTTGAACTGTGACAGCGACGGCAACAACAACCACATCAGCAGCAGCAGCAGCAGCAGCAACAGCAGCAGCGCCGCGAGTATCGCAACGCCGACGACGACGCCGACGTCGACGCCGCTGCTGAGCATGGAGCGCCTGCTGCATGTGGTGCGCGAGGAATTCCAAACGGAAGATGAGGAGGAAGAGGAAGAGAAGGCTGCAGCCCACAACAGAAGCAGCAGCAGCAGCAGCAGCAGCAGTCGCACCAGCAGCACCAGCAGCTGCAGCACTTATTCAGCATTGACGTCAGCGTCAAATCAGCAGGGCGAATTCATCGGCGCATCGCCTGCATGCAGCGGGGCGGGGGGCGCGGTCGCAGTGCGTCGCTTTCGCCGCTCCTCAATTGGCATGCAGCGAAAGTCGGCTTTTCGTCAAAGGAAACTCGACTCGCTGGGGGCCTGGCGGCGCAAAAGGTGAGTCCCATGGCCCCATGGCCAGCCCAGGAATTTGGCGAAAAGCAGCTGGAGTCGGCGGACAGTGGACTTTTCCATTGGCTTGGCCAATGGACTCTGCGTGAAAAGTATTCTAAGAAAAAATATGCGAATTCAAATGGATTTGCGGCTATATCTTCAAGTTAAAGTTGCCTTCCGATGCAGTTTCAGATCATAGGAAATTTATAAAAAATTTTAAAATCATTTTTTGTCATATTAACTCAGCTTATTCCTGGCATATATATATTTTGTGCAATTGACGTGGTTTAAAAAGCAGGAAAAATAGTTTTAAATATTATTATTACTAAATCCATATACTATAATAATATATATCCAATTTCCAATCTTAATCCCACTCCGTATAGACGTACGGCCTCGTCGAGCAATGCTCGTAGACCGATACGGATTGTGCCCGATTGGACGGAGAATGCGGTGCAGGGCGAGCATTACTGGAAGCCCACCTCCGCCTCAGGCGATCTCTGCTGCCTCAACGAGGAGTGCATTGTAAGTACACACACACACACACACACGCACAGTCAGCTGGGATTTGGTCTGACGATATTGGACTGAGCTTTTCGGGGCTTACATCTAATTCAATTACGGCGTGGAGAACAAAAAGCGAAAAGCAACAAGCAGCATGAAACTTCATGTAATCGTGTAATTTATTATTTGCGTGCTTGTTCCACTCACACACACATACGTACTATACACACACACACACACACACACACACATACACATATATCTATATCGCATATAGCTCTGTTAGATGTTGTTCCGCTCGCAAACACGCACTCGATGGCGCGTCTCTGGCTGGGGCTAAATAAATGGGTTTCCTTCAGTTTTTCTTTTCGCTGTCAAAAGTTACAAGTAGTTTGTCATTAGGTAAATATAAAGGTAAACTTCAGCAGCAGTTGATTAAGTGAAGGCAACTAACTGAATTATCAGCGTGTGTGGCAGGCACACACACACGATATGGTCTCAATAAATTTGATTAGAACCAGGGCATATGCATGTGATTTGGGCGAAAATTAAGGAAAGCTTATAGAGAGAGAGGCAGAGAGAAGAGAGAGAGAGAGGGAGAGCAAAGAAATCACAGAAGGAGAAAATCTTCATATAAAATCAACAGTTTATTGAGAATTCTATTTATTTGAGCTTTTAACTGAAGTGAGGTTAGGTATTAAGCAGTAAGATCGGTAAAAGCTCTTTTAAGCTTAAAGGAAACTTATCAAAGGTGCAAGGAAAGATGATTATAAGATAATCAGTTAAACTTAAGGTAATGTAGCAGGCAACTTGCAGCTTTTAGGAGCTTTCAGCAGCTTTCAAAGCACATAAAATCGTATTTTACAGTTTTTAATAGCTTTCAGCAGCTTTCGAAGTACATTAAGTCGTATACTGCTTCTTTTGTGAGCTTTTAGCAGCTTTCAAAGCACATAAAATCGTATTTTGCAGCTTTTAGGAGCTTTCAGCTGCTTTCAAAGTACATCACGTCGTATTTCGCTTCTTTTGGTAGCTTTCAGTAGCTTTCAAAGCACATCAAATTGTATTTTGCTTCTTTTGGTAGCTTTCAAAGCACATCAAATCGTATTTGACAGCGTTGGGAGCTTTCAGCAGCTTTCAAAGCACAACAAATCGTATTTGACAGCTTTGGGAGCTTTCAGCAGCTTTTAAAGCACAACAAATCGTATTTACTCAATCAAACAATATATCAAAGTTTTCTAATAGCTTACACAATATGCATTAAAGCTCTCAAAAGCTGGCAAAGCATCTTGAACCTAGTCAAGTGCTATATGAATATGTCTACTGAGTGTGCTTTATTGTGGCCGCTGAACATAATACACCTGCCACTTGGCGCGGCACTTGCAGTCGCTATCTGTTTGGCATTAAGGCCATGCCGCGCACAGCTCAAGGGCTGCGAGCTGCTGTGCGCGTGCTGCGTGTGACAGATTGACTGACGTACAATTTGAGTTGAAATTAATTGCACAAGTTTATTTAGAGACAAGTGGCTGAGAGGCTGCTCAATGGGCCAATGGACGTCTGTCAGCTTAGCTAACCAATTGGCCAATTGACTAAAGACAAACTGCCAATGTACACACCTGTCTATCTCCCTCTCACCCTCTCTCTCTCTCTCTCTATTACTAATCTAACTATTCCACTTGTGTGCAATTGCAGAAGAGCGGACAACGCATGAAGTGCTCGGCTTGTCAGCTGATTGCGCATCAGAACTGCATTCCAATAGTGAATGAAAAGACTCAGCTAGCATGTAAGCCAACGTACCGGGACGTGGGCATCAGGCAGTACAGGGAGCAGACAACCACCCACCACCACTGGGTGCACCGCAAGCTGGAGAAGGGCAAGTGCAAGCAGTGCGGCAAGGTGAGTTCTCTCATCAATGGGCTTTACGCGAACTAATTATCATTGGCGTTCGCAGGCGGTGCAGAGCAAGCTCTTCGGATCGAAGGAGATTGTGGCGCTGTCCTGCGCCTGGTGCCACGAGATATACCACAACAAGGAGTCGTGCTTCAACCAGGCCAAGATTGGCGAGGAGTGTCGTCTCGGTAAGTTTAGATTGCCCATTGTCCTTATCGATGCCCAGCCAGGCTGCGGCTCCGGCTCAGGCTCAGGCTGAGGCTCAGGCTCTGCAGCCGCCCAGCCATTGTTCGCCACTCTCCATTGTCCTGTCTGATTAATTACGTGACGTGAATGCAAATAAATTCCGGCCCGTTAACTTAATTAAAATTTGTGCATTAAAATAGCGCCTCGCTCTGCCTCGCCGCCTCTGCGCCCGGCCCGAGTCCATTTAGCCACAAGGTAGACGGCGTATCCACCTCTCGACCCTTTTAACCCATCGCCCCCCGCCCCAGCTCCAGCCCCAGCCCCCGCCCGCCCAGTGTCCCATTGTCTTAATTAACAACAGCAACGCGTAGTTTTTCATTTTATTTTCCTTTATTTACTTTAAATGCGTTTTACACTAACCTACAGGGCACGCGCTGTGCGTACATGAGAAATTTAATTTGATTTTAAGTAAATATAAAATATATTGCATAATGAAAATAAACAACAAAGAAGACAAAGGCCTATCGTCCGTGTGCATATATCCTTTATCTACTCATACACCAGTTAATTAGTTAGTTAATTAAATAAACTAATTAGTTCATATTTAAACTCTTTCGGCTCCACAAAACGTAGTTTTTCCTCGCTTTTCCTCGCATATATCATGGCAGTTTGCGCGGGCCCTAAAGTGTATTTCCGCTTTGCTTAATTCCGTTTCCGCTGCGGCCTCTTTGACAGCTGCTCGTCCGCTGTTGCCGTCCCTGCTTTTGGGTCAAGTTCTTAGGTCATTAGCATTTATTTCGCGGAAT
This sequence comes from Drosophila peninsularis, assembly GCA_035047485.1. Classification (NCBI taxonomy): domain Eukaryota; kingdom Metazoa; phylum Arthropoda; class Insecta; order Diptera; family Drosophilidae; genus Drosophila; species Drosophila peninsularis. The sequence goes on from JAWNPN010000028.1 coordinate 4,571,075, forward strand.
TGGCAATTTGTCAAGTTCTCAGCTTTGACTTCGGGTAAGTCAATAGATGAGCGCAATACGTGAGCCATGAATCTGGGGCCCGGCAGAAGAACCCTTTGTCTGTGACGTCACGGGCGAACGTAATCAGGGAATCGCCAGTCCCTTCATAATTGAAATGCAAAACGCACTCACCCACACTCAGGCAGCGATTGAAAGTTTTCCCAAACGAACTAAAGCTGATTGGAGCTCTGAATAGCCCGCAACTCATCGCGTCCATTGATAGCCAGCTGTGAAATAATTCTAAACAAATAGATGATTTATATTGTTCCGCTTTGTTCCTCCATTTTGTCTAATTGGAAAAACGCCGCACAAAAAACAGCTGAAACAAAGCCCGCGCGGCTGGGGATTCTCCTTTGTTCCGAGTCCATTTGCATGGCGGATCCAATTCATTGTCGCTGTACACAGTTGATTCGCCATAGAGTCGCATCAGCTCTAATTGATATAGAATTTCTATGACTGAGAGCTGAATAGCATTCTATAATCCGCAGCATTGATTCACTCTGCCGTCAAATGACGTTTGAAATCCTAAAGAATCTGGCGAGGCGCTCGAATGGACGCTTTAAAGTGAACTGATATACTCTATGGTTTCATCATAGAGACTCCTGTTTGCATCTCCTTAATCCAATTGCACTATCGAGAGGCCCAAGTCAGCGCGGCCATGGCGAAAGTTTTGCAGTGGGCTGCACTCGGTGTTGGCCGGGCTTTTAAGAGGTGTTCTTGAGCAGTTAATATTGGAGATGCCAAAACTTGTGACTGTCGGATGAAAGTACTTCTGCTGGCTGCGGCTGTGGCTCTGGCAGTTGCTGCAACAAAAGGAAAGCCCGGACGAGCAAAACAATTGACCATGGCCAGCCCGGCAAGCTCGATTGTGGCTGAATTGATGATAATGGGGTGGGGGTGGTTGGGTTGGGTTGGGTTGGTTTGGGTTGGGTTGGGTTGGGTGCTTGGCATGATGACCAACCCCCACCAGAAATGTATTCTGTGCGGGGCAAATGCGTGCTGAATGCTTTTTATAAAGTGTCTCAATGAGCGTCTTGTTAACACACTCGCCTCAGCATCGCATTACACACAGGCGACGCACACGCCGACTGGGAGACAATGGCGCAGCCACAGAACAGCGAAATAAAGCGCAAAATACAATTACGGGCGAGCATCCGTAAAGCCTAGAGCACCCTTAGCGCCACCTCTCCGACTGGGCTGGCTGCATTGCGTATTCTCAGTCGGGCTTCTTCTGCCTTTGTTTTGCGGCCGCCTTGTAAGTCGGTTACTCTCTCTCTCGCTCTCTCTCTCTCTCTCTCTCTCTCTCTGCCCTGTGGTATTCATAATTGCGCCTTGGCGTGGGGCCAGGGCCTTGGTATGTCGACTCTGTGCCCGCTCCGTGGTGGCATGTGGCTTCATCTCAATTTCTATTGTTTGCCTGTGGCTCGTGACTGACTTCTGGCATATTTTCTATGCTATTAACTGCTCTTGGCTGTTGTTGCTGATTGCTTTGAAGGTGGCGAATGGAATTTGCGCGCTGCTCGTTGCGCGTCGTCATTTCTGGCTCACTCAGGACGAGCTCTCAATTAGCCGCGCCGCCAACGAGTTGGTCAGCTGCCAACGTTGACACGCATCTTAACGCAATCGACCATTAACCGGCTTAGCACCCAACCTCGCCCCCTCACTCCCTCGCTGTCCGCCTGCTTATCAGCTTGTTTTTATCTAACTACTTTTCGTGTCTCTGCAGGCAACTATGCGCCCATCATTGTGCCCCCATCGTGGATTGTCAAGCTTCCGAACAAGGGCAACTTCAAGTCCTCTATACGCGTGAGCAACAAGAGCTCGGCGGGCGGCGCCGGCGGCGGTGCTGGCGGCGGCGGTGCTGGTGGCAAAGGCAAAAAGCAAACCCAGAAACGCCAGAAGGGCAAGGAGGAGAAGAAGGAGCCGCGCGCCTTCATTGTGAAGCCCATTCCATCGCCGGAAGTAATACCGGTCATTGTCTTTATCAATCCCAAATCCGGCGGCAATCAGGGCGTCAAGCTGCTGGGCAAGTTCCAGCATCTGCTCAATCCGCGCCAGGTATTCGATCTGACTCAAGGTGGTCCCAAAATGGGGTAAGTGTGAAGCTGACGCTTTAGATTCTGTAAACACTAAATGAACTAGTTCCACAAGTGCCAGAAACTACACTCAACTCATGTGAACTAGTTCATTAGCATTATACAACTTATATATAATCTTTTAACTACTTCCACAAGTTCAAACAAGTTCAAATGAACTAGTTTATTAGTAACATTACAACTTACATATATCTATTATCTATGAACTAGTTCCACAAGTGTCAGAAACTGCACTCAACTGAGATGAACTAGTTCATTAGCAACATTACAACTTATATCAATAATCCATGAACTAGTTCCACAAGTGCCAGAAACTGCACTCAACTGAGATGAACTAGTTCATTAGCATTATACAACTTATATATAATCTTTTAACTACTTCCACAAGTTCAAACAAGTTCAAATGAACTAGTTCATTAGCAACATTACAACTTATATCTATTATCTATGAACTAGTTCACAAGTGCCAGAAATTGCACTCAACTGAAATGAACTAGTTCATTGGAAGCATTACAACTTATATATAATCTTTGAATTATTTCCACAAGTTCAATCTTATTCAAATGAACTAGTTCATCAGCAACATTATATAATCCTTATCTCTTCACAGTCTGGACATGTACCGCAAGGCTCCGAATCTTCGTGTGCTGGCCTGCGGCGGCGATGGCACCGTCGGTTGGGTGCTATCCGTGCTAGATCAGATCCATCCGCCGCTGCAGCCGGTGCCGGCGGTGGGCGTGCTGCCCTTGGGCACCGGCAATGATCTCGCCCGATCGCTCGGTTGGGGCGGCGTAAGTAAACAGCTTGGACTCTCGCTCAACCAGATCTTAATTTGCCTGTGGCACACTTTGGTACTCCCGCAGGGCTACACGGATGAACCCATTGGAAAGATTCTCCGCGAGATCGGCATGTCGCAGTGCGTGCTCATGGACCGCTGGCGTGTCAAGGTGACGCCCAACGATGATGTGACCGACGACCATGTGGATCGCAGCAAGCCGAACGTGCCGCTGAACGTCATCAACAACTACTTCAGCTTCGGCGTGGATGCGCACATTGCGCTGGAGTTCCACGAGGCGCGCGAGGCCCATCCGGAGCGCTTCAACTCGCGCTTACGCAACAAGATGTACTACGGCCAGATGGGCGGCAAGGATCTGATTCTGCGCCAATACCGCAACCTCTCACAGTGGGTAACGCTCGAGTGCGACGGCCAGGACTTCACTGGCAGGCTACGCGATGCCGGCTGCCATGCCGTGCTCTTCCTGAACATACCCAGGTAAGACTATAGTCTCTCCGACTCTCTACCCTTTGCTGACCACTGACCACTGCCCACTGCAGCTATAGCGGCGGCACACATCCCTGGAACGACTCCTTTGGCCAGACCAAGCCCACGATCGAGGACGGCCTCCTGGAGGTCGTCGGGCTGACCACCTACCAGCTGCCCATGCTCCAGGCGGGCATGCACGGCACTTGCATCTGCCAGTGCCGCAAGGCGAAGATCATCACCAAGCGTACCATTCCCATGCAGGTCGACGGCGAGGCCTGTCGCGTCAAGCCCTCCATCATTGAGATCGAGCTGCTCAACCAGGCCCTTATGCTGTCCAAGCGCAAGCACGGATGCGGCGATGTCCAGTAAGTAGAAGGCTAGCTGGTGTGGGCTAACTCAACTTTCAGTCTAGCTATACGAAATAAAGGGATATGGAATGAGTTTCATTTAGCTTAAGCCCTGATAGATCCCTCTCACTAGCACCCTTTCCCTCTATAAGGTACCCTCCCTCGCTACGCTCCTTCGCTACGCTCCTTCTCTACCCTCCCTCTCTACCCTTCCTCCCTACCCTCCCTCTCTACCCGCCCTCTCTACCCTCCCTCTCTACCCTCCCTCTCTACCCTCCCTCTCTACCCTCCATCCCTACCCTGCCTCGCTACCCTCCCTCTCTACCCTCCTTCGCTACCCTCCATCACTACCCGCCCTCTCTCTCCCTTGATCCCCCTTTACCTTCAATCGTCTCATAACTGTCTCTCCCGCCCACAGAGTCAATCCGCTGGAGAAGATGCAGCTGGCCATACTGCGGGTAACCATGCAGCAGTACGAGCAGTACCACTACGACAAGGAGATGTTGCGCAAGCTGGCCAACAAGCTGGGCCAGATCGAGATAGAGTCGCAGTGCGACCTGGAGCACGTGCGCAACTTGCTGAATGCCAAGTTCGAGGAGTCCATCTCGTATCCCAAGGTCTCGCAGGACTGGTGCTTCATAGACTGTGAGTGCAGACAGCTGTGCCCTTTGGCTGGCTCAACTGCTAACCCGACTCTATTCGCAGCGTGCACCGCCGAGCACTACTTCCGCATCGATCGCGCCCAGGAGCACTTGCACTACATCTGCGACATTGCCATCGACGAGCTGTATATACTGGACCACGAGGCGGCGACCATGCCCCAAACACCCGACCAGGAGCGCTCCTTTGCGGCCTTCTCGCAGCGGCAGGCGCAGAACGAGCGGCGGCAGCTGGACCAGGCGCAGGGCCACAACAACGGCAACACGGGTAGGCTTCTGTTATCGAGCTGCTGGCAACGGCCACCGCCGCCCCCAGAGCTGGCGCTGCAGCAGCGGCTGCAGCTCTACCAGCAGCAGGCGGCCGAGCAGCTGCCCTATATAGACAGGCGCATGTTCTGCCACCTCTATTATCGCAAGAAGCGCATCGAGCTTTAAGCGACCAACAGCAGCAGCTCCCCAGCCCCCAACCGAATCAAGCCCCCTCTCTCTCTCTCTCTCTCTCTCTCAATTAACGTTGTTTTTGTTTCCGTTCGACTTTTGGTGTTTCGCCTTTTTGTTTTTGCATGTTTACTAACTAAACTAAGTAACTAACACACACACACACACATACGCCCACACACACACACACCAAGAGACCCCCCACCCAGTGCTCACGTCTAGGCGGGAGCGAATACAGCTTAGTCCTTGCCACGCCCACATGTAAGTAACGCATTTCTATATATGAATATCTGCAATATATTTCTTATATAATCGTCGCTTACGTTAACAGTTACGCGTAACAGCGACAAGGGCTAAACCGTATTCCGTTCTCGTCCACAAAAAAAAAAAAACAAAAACAAAACCAACTCCCAAACACCACCAATCAAATCAATCAAACAATCAAAATCAATCAACCAAAAAACACAATTCCAGACCACCTACTGCTCTCGATTGCGATGGGGTAGGTTTGCCACGGCGTTTGTGAAGCGGTTTAACCGATTTAACAATTAACCAATTAACCGTTTAGCCGATTTAACTTAGTTTTATATATATTTGTTTGCTCGGCTTGCTGCATTCCTTTTGTATATACTTACTCGATGGTAAATGGTGTACTAACAATTTATAAATTTCTTTTTGAATTTAATACATCGACACACGCACACACACACACACACGCACACACACATGTACACAAAGATGAGGACTTGCAAATTGGCTCCAAGCCCATTAAAGTGATGAAGTGGAAGAGGTAAAAGGCCATAGACAAATTAAGCCTCATCGCTGCCAACTCATTCAAAAGCTGGCTGCTATGGCAGGGCATAGCCAAGCAGTCGCAGCTGCTTGCTATGTCAGTGCACAGCAGCAGTCACTCTCTCTCTCTCTCTCACTCTCATTTGCTGGTAGCTTTTTGCTTCAAGCTTCACATACGATTGGCTGTGCTGCTCTAACTCAAGCTCACTCATGCTCACACACACACACTCTGTCTGTCCTTCTCTCTTTCATTCTGTCTGCAACTCTTTAACAATTTTCTTTTGCTTCTGCATGCAGCAACAAAGATCGTTTATTCAGTTTTAACGAAGATGTTTTTGGTTATGGATTCAGGTACTCTGTATTATCTCAGTTGCACTCTTTCACTGTTCTCTAACTCTCTACTTAAACATATCTATATATTATCTGTCTCTCTCTCTCTCTCTATCTATCTATCTATCTATCTCTCTCACACTGATCATTTCTTGCAGAGATCTGAACATCATTGACTTGATTTGAAGGCAAATGAATCAAAAACTGATGCTTGAACTTTTCTTTTTTACTTCTCTACTTTCTACACACACACCCACACACACACATACTTGTGCACATTTGGCGTTACACACACACACACACACACGCATACACATACAACCGTACAAATAACAGCCCTATACTGGAGCAAACTTCCGATGCCGTACTACTAGCGGCCCAGGGCGGCGATCTGAATATGGTAGCTTTAACTTTTCTGTTCTCGTCCCGATTTTTGTCTCTTTCTGTTATTTTCGTCTGCTTTTGTTTAGTGTGAGACGCGCTTTGTAGCTGTTGCCAGAGGCTAATCCTCGCTCTTGCTCTCTTGCGTGCTTCCCCATATCTGTTGTCTCTCTCTCTTCTCTCTCTGACTCTCTCGCCCGCCCTGGCTCACTCTCTAACTCGCTTTGTATGTGCGTCTCTTGCAGTTACGTGCACTACATGAACAAGGATACTCATTACAATCAGTGAACAAGAACGGACAGACGGCGCTGCACTTTGCATGCAAATACAATCATAAGGACATCGTTAAATACATCATTTCATCAGCCACTCGACGTGTCATCAACATGGCGGATAAGGAACGGTAAGTGGAAACCCGCTCTCTCTGTCTCTCTCTCTCTCTCTCACACACTCACTCTCATTCGGTCTCTCAGCGGTCAGACAGCTCTGCACATCGCCGCCGAACAGAATCGACGCGACATTTGCGTCATGCTGGTGGCAGCTGGGGCCAATCTGCAGTCGCTCGACGCCGAGGGCAACACGGCCATGATGGTGGCGTTCAACAAGAACGCCAACGAGATCGCCACCTATTTGGAAAGTAAGCTGCGAGCAGAGCGAAAGTAGAGTTACCATCCAGTCCAGCGCCCCCCACCACCATGTAGTGCTCGAATAGAACATCCATCTAGCATATCTAACCATTTCGATGATCCGCCTCTAAGTGTGTCTCCATCAACATCCGACATCGGGCCACGTTCACATTTCTAATGCGCAAACACTTTACTCTTTTGCTGCCAACCCAAATGGAAACGCGCCGAAACGTTCAACTGATTAACAACTCAACAACAACTGAAACAACAACAAACACTCAATGCGAATACAACATTCCAACTCAATTCCAAATGCGAAACAAATTGCTGCTGGCCGAAGGTCAAGAGCGTTTCATGCATTTGGAGCTGCAAACCAGAATTTAAACATAAGAATATGAATCATATGAGAAATTAACAAAAACAAAAACAACAACAACAACAACAACAAGAACAAGAACAAGAACAACAAAAACTATTTGAAATTCAGCCAAAGCTAGTTTCACAGCAAAAAGAAGACGAAGAAGAGAAAGTAGAAGAAGACGTAGTAGAAGTTGAAGAAAGTGTTGCCTACTTCCGGGCGCACGAAGTAAATTTTCATTTCACGAGTTTTGTTTGTTCAGTTCTTGCTTTAGTTCGAGCTTAATTATAAACATATATATACGCATATATAAATATATATTTAAGCAAAATATATATATATATATATATATATATATTTATGTTTTTTTTTTGTGTCTATATTCAACTAATGGGAAAATAATGCATAATTGCATACTAAGCAAAAACAAAAACAAAAAGAAAATCGATAAAAATTCAATATAAAATTAATTATTTAACTTTAAGCAAATCAAGAAACAAAATACAATTCTCAACACAAGAAGGCGTTGCTTTAGCACTTAAGTGACAATTTATTTTATGCAAGAAACTCAAAAATAAGTAACTGCAATTGTTCTCCCCATGCACACACACACACACACACACACACACACACTTACTTATTTTTTTCTGCTTTATTTTTTAAATATTGTTTAACTTCTTTGGCAAACAAAATTAAAAGATGATTATATTGTGATATCTAAATTTAATTGTACTAATACCCAACAAAAACAAAGTGAAGAAGACACCCCAAGCAAAGGCAGCGGGCCCCCGCGGCGTATGATTGATATTAGCCAAGGCATTTGCTACACATACGACTACGAATACGCAACACAACAGCAAACCAGAATACAACAAGAGCAAAGTATACATATTCGCATATATTATTATAGAGGAGCACATGCCTAACCGTATATTAATAATATATATATACATATATATATATATATGTATACATAACTACTTATGCATATAAACACTTTTTTTTGCAACTTGAATCTAGTTAAGCGCAGTAGCGAGTACGTAAGAAGTAATTGTAAACTGTTGTAAATTGCAATACAAGCCAAAGCAGAGAAGCAGCAGCAGATGCTATCTTGTTAGTTACACATGGATGCGGACAGGCATCCAGGACACATATAGTCTTATCCAATATATATCACACACACACACACACACAGACACAAACGTATGTAGAGTCCCATGCGCACACTCTATTTAAGCAATGCACAACCCAAACAAGTTCCACGTTCAAACACTTTTCTTCACATACATACATGTATATATATATATATATATATATATATATATATATATGTATGTATGTGTGCATATATGCTATATACATATATGATAATAGTAATATATTGATATATATATAGATGTGTATGCATATATCGATGTGTTTCAAATTCAATCAAAGACTTTCACAGAGACTTAAGCGCCCGTCCTCACCCGCCCAGACCCTCAGGCTGCCTAGAAGCCCCAACTGTCCTATGAACAAAAGAACTACAACAACAACAAGAACAAAATACCTAAGTAACTATACATATATAATTATATATATCTACATATATATCAAGACTATTGGAAACTCTAAGCGACTTTATAACACAACTAACTACCACAACAGCAACTACAACAAGAACAATGAACAATGAACAACAGGAATAACCAAATATTTATACACAGCTCTATAGCTCTAAGATTATACACGCATGTATGTCTGGCTATATACACATATATAGATATATATGCATAAAACTAAAGAAATATTCCGACAAAAACTTAGAGAACAACTTAAACTTATCTGATTGTATGTCAAATATATATACATATATATATATATATATGAATGAATAAATAAATATATATCCAACACACACACATATATACATATATATATATATTTATTTATTTATTTATTTATTTATGGTAAATTTTTTCATTAGATCACCTTTTACTAGTGCTTTGAATGTAAAATGCGCTAAAGTCAATTATGTTTCGGAAATTTGCAACCCAATTGGTTTAAGATATTGTTGAAAACAAAAACAAAAACAAAAACAAAACGAAAAGAACAAAATCAAATCTCACTATTGAAGATAAGGCAACGTAATTAACTAAGCAACTCAAATCCTTAACTACTGTAAACCGTAATCATAGCTCTAGCTCTAAGCCTAGCCCTAAGTACACACACACACACAGTAAAAAAAAAAAAATATATATATATATATATAAAGCAAAATTTATATATGTATGTATAACTAAGATAAAGATTGGCACGAAAACTCTGGCTGCCGCCCGGTCTCAGGCAGTTCTTGGCTCGAGCTCGCTTCAGGCAGCGAGCGGCACTCAGAGTTTTCGCTTGGGTATTATGTTTTGGATTTCAAGATAACGGATTAATATATAGATGCATATATGCATGCGTACCACGTGTGGATATATATCTGCCTCGGCCCTGCTGTGTGCGATCGCCTTTAGGATAATTTGTGGCCGCTCTCTTGGCGGCATGCAGCCCATTGCCCCGCTGGAGTGCGCCCGAAGGCGGTCACAAATTGTGCCAATCGAGCCGCACTCAGCGCCACGGCGAGCAGAGGAGCAGCGGAGCGAAACAGAATAATATTTAGCAAATGACAATCTAGTGAATTTAGTAGAGAACACAATACGTTTGCTAATTGAACACAGAACAAACTATATGAATAACCAGCGTAAACTTAGAGAACTCAAATACCATAGGAACTATTCCGATAAGCTTCTTTTTCTTTGTTCCACTCTCACCTGCGCAAAGAGATTGAAATTGTAATTGTAACTGTAAGAGTAACTGTAACTGTAACTGTAACTGTAACTGGAAGATCTATCCACTATCGCTTAACGTAATCTGATAAGAAGAATTGAAATTGAAATTGAAATTGTAGTTTCAGGATATATGAAAGGAACAAGTGCAATGAGAAACAGTGTTGCCATGCGTTGCAGACAGTGTTGAGCAACGCACTGTAAGTGGGTTTAACAAACACCTGTTCGGAGAACAACCGGGTCCAAGACAAACTAAGGAATATATTTTCGTGTATTTTGTATGAATAACGAAAGCAGTCAGATTCATATGACACCATACCATATTATATTATGCAACAATGCCTTGACAACACACAGACAGACACACGGACTTACACACAGACACTCACACACAGTCACTTACACTGGGAACTAGACAAGACAGACGTGAAGCAAGAAATGCTTATGTACAGACATATACTATATATATAGAGATATATATGCATATACATTTGGTTATATAGAAGCTAGACACTCACACACAGAGACAGACACACAGACACACAAACACATAGCATATTTACAAGAATATATATTTTTTTCTACGCATATAAGGGAATTGTTGAACAAAATGGAAAACAACATGAAACGCAAGTCTTATGAAAACCTAGAAACTAAGGCAACTGAAATTGTAAAGGAAGCAACAGCAACAGATAAAGAACTACACAATTTATTGGAATGTAAAGACGAATATAGGCTATATATATATATATATATATATAGATGAAACTGTAAGGAAGTAGATATTTGTGCAATCCACAAATACTATATATATATATACTGTATAAGGGAGATACTACTTTATTCGAATTGTAATTTATTTATCTATGCTTTAAGAATGCCCAAACAACAGACGCAGCGCGACACCCACATCGCCTACACTGAGAGAATAAATATTGTTTTATTTTCAAGCAAACATTTCACTTCTTAGAGCATGAATTTGAGTGTGTAAATAATTTCTTTTCAGTTCTTCTCCCCTTTAGCTCTTCAGTTTTTTTATTTCGCAGCGAAACACACACAGAATTGGAAAGCATCGAACGCAAAGAGATCCACAACTTTTTCTTTGAGTTTACGACTTTATATATACCTAAAAACGTTAAACAAAATGATACAAGATATAAACTTACGCAAGTCTGAAAGTATTTCTATCGAAGAGTTCTAAACTGCTTAAACTGTAAATTGTAAATAGTAACTGAAACTAGAAAGTCCTTCAACTAAGCGCTATTTGCTATATAAGTACTATGTATATGTGCATGCTTTACGCAATGTAATATACGAACACCCACACACCCACACACACACACACACACACATACAAATATATATACACTACTATATGATAAAGTAAATGTAATTATATATATATATTACCTATGTGTATACAGAAATATAATACGAGAAGTTAAATTTTTTGGTAGTTCTTAAGCGAAACATAAACAGACAAAAAGCAAAACAAACTAAGTACGGTATGCACTGCAAGCACTGAGGAATTTGATTCAATTTTACTTAAGCTAAACGAAAAGAGAAATTGAAGTAGCATTAGGCGAAAAACTAACAAAATTACGGATTAAAATTACAAATTAAAACTTAAATTTAAATTATGGCATAACATATGAGAAGCATATTCGAAAAAAACGAAAAAACAAAAAAAGAGGAATTTTTTGAAAGATTTCGGGAAACTAAACCAAAATGAAAACAGATGAAAATGATCAAGCAATAACATCAGAATGGCAATGGGCAAGCAATGAATGAGAAACCATACATACACACACACACACACGCACACACGCATACACAGGTACACACACACACTGATGCAACAATGTATGTATGTTATGTATTTGAAAAGGATTTGCTAAGCAGAAAATAGCTCGTACTCACACACACACGCACACAGAACACAGAAAACACTGAAGACACAGTTCGAACTGCATAAAGCAGTTCAGAATCAATACACACACACACACACACACACACACACTCGATAAGCTGGCATTTCCGACTCTCTCTCTCGGTCTATCTCTATCTCTGTCTTTCAGCACATCTAGCGGCTATTACAAATATCATTAACACCAACAATATGTAAACAAAACGTAAATTAACTGCAAATTAAAGACAAAATATTTAAAGTCAATGCAAAATTAATCAGCTTAACTATGTTAAAAAAAAGAATTATTCCATTTTATGCCCAAAACCTGGCTACATTATTAGTATATATATAAATATATGTATATATATTTATATTTATATTTATATATATATACATATATATATGTATGTCTATGTATGTCATCAAAACAAATACAAATTGCTATTCAATACATTTTCGGATACTCTATTATAAAAGAAATAAAAACTTTTTTTTTGGTAATTCAAACTTAAAAGAAAACGAGTTTTTATGGGCAGATATGGGTGAGCTTGAAGGTTGGTCAGAAAGATATATGTATGTATATATATATGTATATATATATATATATATATTAAATTTCAATTTGCCCATTACTTTATTCTTCATTTGCCCAGCTGCAGTAAGGGAGAGAAGGAGAGAGAACACAAGGAGAGCGAGCAGAGGCAAAGCGAGCAGGAGAGCGATTGCAGGAAGCGCAGCCCAAAAGTATACAGCAAAAAGCCTGACAACTGCCCTCTATCAACCAGCAATCGAGAGTTTTGCATATGCGGCCGAGGCTCATTTGATAGGTGAATAAACACAACTGTAGAGTTAATTGATAAGCACTGATATTGCGACGTTTGGCCAAACTGAGTTTTAATTGCTCAAATGGCTTATCAAGTGACCAGCTGATATGAAGCCGCCAGGCCGAGCAAATACCTGCGGCTACCTGCGCTAAGCTCAACAGCAATTGGCAATGCCATTGCCATGGGCATTGGTATTGGTATTGGTATTGGTTTAAGTGGTTAGATAGGCACTTCGATAAACAGGTGAGCTCGCTGTCTTAACAATATTGAGTTCTTAGCCTTATCTATGGGAGCGGCCGGTAGCCGCGAGCTATAAAAGGGCCCAATCTATGGTGGAGACCAAAGAGAACACTTTTGAAAGCCTCAACATGAAGTTCACTCTAATTGCTCTACTCGCAGCCTTCTGCGTGCTCAGCGTAAGTATGGAGCGAGTGCTCAGCTGCTAGCCAAGGGATTAACTCCGTCTGTCTTACGCATGTGCAGGTAAATGCCGGCACCTGGCAACCGCTGAGTGTGCTCCCAGACGCCGGTATGGAGTACGAGCCCAGCGACTTTGCTGATGTCAATGGGGATGCTGCCTTCGATCCGCAGATCTTCGGCATCTTCTCAGGCGTGTGGTGGACCATCAAGGCGGCACTGCGCAGCCTCAAGGGCTTCAACTGCGTCCTCAAGTGGGTCGCGGGCATCAAGACCAGCGCTCTGCAGTACAATGCCGACATCGTCAGTTGCGGCGTCGATGCCACCAAGGAGGTGACCAACCTGATCAATGCCAACCTGAAGATCATCACCACCGCCAACAACATCATCAATCTGAAGAGCAACATTTGCGCCAGCGCCGACGATTCCGAGCAGCCGAAGATCACCAATAGCTGTGCCGCCAAGACTCTGGCCCAGGTCTTCTCCCTGTACAAGCAGGTGAAGTCCGCCATTTCCTTGGCCAAGAAGATACCCCAGACGGGCCCCAATGCCGTCTCCTGCGTCACCGATGCCACCAACAAGTTGACGAGCTACTACACCCAGTTCCCCGCCAACATGAAGAGCTGCTCCAAGCTCACCAGCAACTAAGCAGCTGTCGCACCCACGCGTTTTTTTTTCCATTAGCATGTAAGCCGAGCAAATAAAGCAAAATGTATAAAGCAATGATAAAGTTGTAATTCCTTTGGGTCTTTCATCAATGATAAGAACTGTGTAACCCACGCCCGGCTCGCAATTCACTTTCCGAATTGATAAGAAATGGGCTAATTGGCTTTTGCTTCAGCTTTAGATATGTGGCCTTAGATATATGGTGTCTTCTTCTATAGTTCCAATGATAGTGATACAAAGAAAACCAATTTAAACATAAATTATGTGATCTTTATAGAAAATTGTATTATGTTTGAGTATAGTCCACAAAAGCTAGCTATCAGCTGTCATGCAGAGTAGTGTTGCCAAATCAGTGTTGTAAACTTGTAAAAAAAAAGATAATACCAATGAACAGCTCCGGCAAGTAAATTCATGTGCAAGTATCAGACTTCTATGCGATTCTCATTAAACGGCAGTTATGAGCGGCTAAAGTGTGTATAAGTATATATATCTGCTATACATTTATTTTTATATTCTATTTTATATAAATATATATACAAAAATACATGTATTAAATATTTTATTTTTAAAATATATATTTTTATTTTATTCATATAAAATATTTAATATATTTAAATATTTATATTCATTTATTTTATATTTTATTTATATAAAATCCTTAATATTTTAGAACATATTTATATATAAATATATTCATGAGAAGATCTGAGCTCATTCCGTACAACTATATATATATCTACTTCTTGTGAGACACGCCTCTGAGCGAGCCTCACAATTTCCCTGGCACTTGCAAAACAAACAACATAAGCTGGAAAGCGTCAAACGGCAGCCGCTGCTCATACCTGATCGAGCCCATCAAGCCTGGAAAACAATCCAGCAACAGGTCGACGGGCAGAGTTCGAGTTCGAGGGGTTGCCTCGTCTTATATAAAAGCGAACCGGCAGCAGTGTTTCCTCAGTCGGATGCCTGATCTCGTGGTGAACAGTCGAGCAGTGGACCTCCTCTTCCGCAGTCTGTGCTAAGTGTTTAAATAGTTAATAATATTAAGCAAATTTGTTAATATCATTAAGCAAACTATTGTAATAACTATATGCATTGTTTTAATAATAATTGTTAATTGTCATATATATATATATATATATATATATATATTATTATATATATATATATTATTAATATATATATATATATATATATATATATATATATATATATATATATATATATATATACATATACATATATACATTTATTTAAATTTATTTATTTTAAGTAATTGTAAAGAGATAGCGCTCTTCTCTTGCTGCTTACTGTTACTGAGGGAGCAGAGAGCAGAGAGCAGAGAGCAGAGAGCAGAGAGCAGAGAGCAGAGAGCAGAGAGCAGAGAGCAGAGAGCAGAGAGCAGAGAGCAGAGAGCATAGTGGAATACCGCAATAAAGTCATCACATAAGACTGTTATAATGTAAGAGCTCAATTACGTAGTAGCGTACTTACGTAGTAGCGTAATTACGTAGTTGCATAATTACGTAGGAGCGTAATTACGTAGGAGCGTATTCCATCTGCAGCTAGAACTCAGCCAGCTGCAGAGCCAGAGGCAGAGGAGAGTCATTGTCAGAGTAAAATAGCAGAAACAGTTGCGTCAGAGCAGGAACAAGGCCAGAGCAGGAACAAGGCCAGAGCAGGAACAAGGCCAGAGCAGGAACAAGGCCAGAGCAGGAACAAGGCCAGAGCAGACCCAGAGTTGAGCCAGAACTCAGCCAGAACTCAGCCAGAACTCAGCCAGAGGCACAGCTATTAGCAGAGGCAGATCAGAGTGGGAGCGGGAGCGAGAGCGAGAGAGAGAGAGCGAGAGAGAGAGAGCGAGAGAGAGCGAGAGAGAGCGAGAGAGAGCGAGAGAGAGCGAGAGAGAGCGAGAGAGAGCGAGAGAGAGCGAGAGAGAGAGAGAGAGAGAGAGTTTGCAGTTTGCAGTTTGCAGTTTGCAGTTTGCAGTTTGCAGTTTGCAGTGCTCACACGCCCATCGGAATTTTGTGGCTTTACTAATAATAATAATGGTATAGTCTGGCAAGTATTAATGCAGATTAAGTCGGCAAATGAAATAGTTTAGTAACGCAACTGATCTTTGGCCTGCTTCACCAAGTATTCCCTGACATTGAAATACATAAATTGCGCTGTTAGTTTATTTACAAGAGGTATATTTATGTAGCCTTTGCTAGTATATATATAGATATGGAGTCTATACTCCTCACATAACAGTTCCATCAATGAAAGCAGGCTTTGCACGAAGGCACGAAGCTGTCGTAGCTGGCCTTCACTGCGTTGGTGGCGTTGACATAGCAGGAGCTGGTTTCAGCGGGCAGCTTGGCGATCTGTCGCTTGGTGGTTCTGATCGTCCTGGCCAGCCGCAGGACAGCCCTGAACAGCTGCACGGAGCAGTGCCTTTGGGACAGCGCATTGGACTTGGGCTCGTCAGCGATGCTGCACACTTTGCTTTGCAGCTCGATGATGTCTTTGCAGATGGAGATGATGGCCTTGCAGGACTTGAGAATGGCAGCCACGTCCTTGGTCAGGGTCACGGTGCACGCATCGATGGTGTCCACGTACGTGGTGGTGGCGTTCAGTATCTCGGCGACCTGCTTGACGGTGCAGTTGGCGCCGCGCAGTGATTTCAGCAGCACCTTGAGGGCCTCGCGCACGGAGCTGATAAAGCTGGACTCCTCAACGTCCACATAATCGTCGTCCAGCTCATCGATCAAGTTGGCCAGGTCGACGTCGTCGAAATTAACCCGCTCGGCTGTCGCCGCCCTGGCCTAGATGAGGATACAGATCTATTTTAATTACTGGCAACTACCAATCGGAGCACTGCTTATCGCCGGTTGTTAACATACACTTGAGCCGATCAGGCAGCTGCCCGTGGCGAGCAGCAAGAGACACAGAGTTACGCTCCGCATGGTGCTTGACAATATGAACTTTGGCTGTTCTATGATCGATGATACCGAAGACTCTTCACTTTTATAAAACTTGCCCTGTGTGGGCTATCTATCATGCCCGCGCCCGATTTAACTACCAGCTGTTTTATCAATATCAACATTTCGCACACTCTCTTTATCAATTGAGCGCGGCGTATCGGCCTGGGCAAGCCGTACTAATTTATCACTCAAAGTCTGGAGAATTAATCAACCTCGATTGGCTTCAAGTTTAATTTTAGCCTGAATGAAAATACGCTCCGATGTTTATAACTGACAACTGGCATTATCGGCACGCAGCTATGGCAAGAAAAAAGATCTCCTTAACTTGTTTATAAACATTTTGCGTAGTTGATTTAAGCGATTGCAGCCGCTGCTTTGATGCATAAAAGAGCTACAAACGGTGAATTCCCCATAACTGCCAAATAGATGCGATCGTAACTGTTAGATACGACATATCTGCCGAGTACTAACTGATCCATTTCTTATGAACATGCCCATGAGTTGCAAAGGTAAATAAACGGGGGCGTGGCACAGCCCATAAGTATATTCCTGATAAGTAAGCAGAGCAAAGCCCAGAGGCGTAGCCCAGGCGCAGCCCTGCGTATGGGTTAGGGTATCTCCAAGTCGAGCACTCTCATATTATATGAACTAAGGCAGCACCTGTTAATTATTTACCGCCACTGAATAACAAATTCCATCAACCCTGATATGTATAGTAAAATTTTAATCGTATAATTGAGCCAAGTATAAAAACAAATAACAATGATAAAAAAAAAAAATGGAAGCTTAAAGTAGATAATTATGTATTCGATAGTTAGATAAAATCGTTAATGTATTATAATAATCGATAATCGGCTAGCGACAATCGTTCATCGATCATCGATAGTCGTTAATCGAGACTCGCACAACACCCAAATGGAATTTACGGCAAATGTTTAAATAATTATGAATATGCATGCAAATCGAGTCCGATCGCTCGTCGCTCTCTTAACATAGGAATAACAATAAAAAAAAAGTTATATACGTATATTAACCGTTTCTATAGAGTACATATACAATGCCTGATCATATATATATATGCGATTTCTGCTTCATTTTTCATTTTTCTCAATTTCGTCTTGATCTAAAGCTTGCCTTGGATTTGGAGCTGGCTGAAAGGATCGGGGAGCACGCCGATGCCTTCAGCTCATTACAAATATAATTTCTTAGAGTTACGATACATATATCCTGTAAATACGTATATATCCTTTAGCATAAGTGATTGCACGTTCGATAAGTTAAGTATTCTCGCGTTGAAAAAAAAAAAAATGTGGAAAATTTGAAAAAAATGCACTACAAGAGACTTAAACGCGGATTCGGCTGCCAATCAGATCAGGCTCAAGCGACTGTTGGTCTTGCGCAGCTGTGCCCGCCACGGAATGATATTGTCGCTGTCGTCCTGCTCATCGTCAGCTTGATCGAGAGCATCCTGGGCCTGCTGCAGCTGCTGCAGCTGTTGTTTGATCTGCTGTTGGTGTTGCTGCTGCTGCTGCACTTGGTCGCCTTCGCCGGCTTTGGGGCCGGGGGTGGCGCCGTCACTCTGATTCTCTTTGTTGAATTGGGGATGAGCCTGCTGCTGCAGGATCTGCAGCTGCTGATAGTGCTGCTCCACATTGAGGCCACTGCCGACGGTGGCCAGATTGATGTTGTCGATGGACATGGCGCGGTTCTTGAGGCGCCAGGTGTCCGCCACGCGATTGTTCTCCTCAACCTTGGGCGTGTAGATGGCCGCTCTGCAAAATGGCACAGATGGCGAGGTCACAGGTCAGAGAGTGTGTGGAGTTTGGAGTGTGGTGTGTGGTGCGTGGAGTCCGCTGCAGCTGCGGCCCCCTAAAAAACAAACAAAAGAAGCCCCGCCCACTTACTTCAACTTATTCTCAGTTTCTTCGCGACGCGCTAGTAGATCACGCTTCCATTGGGGAATCTGGGAGAGGCGACGGGACTCCGCCTCCTGGGCCATGCGGTCCTCGAAGTCCTTCTTGGCGCGCTCGGCCGCCTTCTTTGCCATCATCTGGCGCTTCCAGTCAGGTATGGCGTTGCCGGACTGATCCTTTTCTGGTATCTGCAAGTAGATCTTTGATACGCATGACAATCCAGCTCTAGGTCCCCCACCGCCCAGCCCGCCCCGCCGACCCAGTCGACTCCAGCAACTCACCTGATCCACGTAGTTGTTGGCAGTGAACTGCTTGGTGATCTCCATATAATGGTCGGAGTCGATGCGATTGGCCATCTGCTGCTCCACCTTCATCTTCTTGATGCCGGGTATATCCTTCGAGATCTTGAGCTCGGCAATCAGATCGGTCTTCAAGTACGTATCCGTACTGGTGGTCAGGCACTGCATGCTCAGGCTCCGTGCGGGCATCTGATACGGCTTCGGCACCTTCTGCGTGTCCGTGCGGCGCAGCTGTATGAAAATGGCAGCGGAATCAGCAGTTAGTTGGATGTGAACACAAAGACACTTCTTAGCCATGTCTAAGCTTTGATTGGAATGGGTGTTTGGAGTGGGTGTTCGGAATATCCGCGGTACCTATATGGGCTTAATATTGTCGTTTCAATTACTATTCTACAATTATTATGTATCTGTGTAAAAATTTGGAAAAATAAAAAAAATGCCTGTAGTAAACGAGTGAACGCCTGAACAGTAATGAATAAGGCAGCTCTCAGTTGCTGGCATATGTGCTATAAGGCCGAGCGTCGCAGCTAACTAGATCTCATCGAATCGAAATCACATTACGACAAAGTTGTAGATGAGTTGAGAGTGCTCGACTAAAGGATACCTGTACCCGAATTCCATAAACGAAGTTAATTTATCGATTTTAATCGATAATATGAAAATGGGCTGAGTTATCGGAAAAATATGGGTAGTAAATTCCTACTGCATATGCTCGAGTGTATATATCAAATTTCAGATCTCTAGCTGTTGTAGTTTACGAGATCGCTGCATTCACACGGAGGGTCGGACGGATAGACTCTATGTAGGGTATAGGAGGTAGTTCTCATTGACTGACTGATGAACTCGAATGGAGTTTATGCGTATTAGAAGGTTTTCCGATATCCTTCTATTTCCTTAGGCCTTTACTTTTATCGCTTCTGCGACACTCACCTGCACGCTGTTTAGATCCTGTATGGATATTGCGGACAGCGGCTGATGCTGCTTGCGCGTGGCCGTGTCCTGGCTGCTGGGCGGCGCCGAGCCGTGCGGCTTCTTGGGCTTCTGTGACTTGCCGGTGGCATCGCCAGCCAGCGGCGAGAGCAGCATGGGCATCGGAGGCGGCATCATGTGCGGCAATGGAGGCGGCGGCGGCGGCAACGGCGGCTGCTCGCCATGGGCGTGATGCTGATGCGGATGCTGGTGCGGATGCTGGTGATGGTGATGATGCTGCTGCTGCTGCTGCTGGGCGATCTGGATTTGCATGTAGTCCTCCGTATCCGTGGAGCTGCAAGGAGACCAGGCACATGAGTCTGAATTTGAGTGGGTGCGCGTGCAGGTGGGCGGGTGCATGTGTGGGTGGGTGTGTCCAGTGCGGGTTTGGTGTGAGCCGGACCTGCGCCAAGCATGTCGTGTGCGCAGTATCATCTTCGGATTGCGACTGACTTTAGCGAGGCGCAGCAGTTGGCAAAAGTCGGCCTGGCATGCAGCACGCATAAAATTTCATGCACTCTTGAGCCGAGCCGATCCGAGCTGAGCTGAGCTGAGCTGAGCTGAGGAAGTGGCTGACTTGTTGTGAGTGGTGCTTGCTGTTAATTGCCCCGCTGCTGGCAGCGATCGGCGCGAGCATGCACTGAGCCAGCTGCATTGTCTGCTGGCTGCTTAATTAAGCCAACTGTACTTCTGCCACTTTTGGCGGTAATTACTTATGTTGCCGCCGCACGAGATCTGCAGCTAAATTAAGGCAGCAACAACTGGCGCTGAGTTGGCGTGGCTTTCTTAACTTACCGGGCCGAGGATGGACACGAACGCTTATCGCTGATGCTCTTCAGATACTCGGACGGCTTGATGAGATGCGTGACGCCGTCTTGTGATTTGTTGGGAAAACTGGGCGGCACAAACGGCAGCACCAGCTGCTTGTTGACCAAATTGGGGCCGCCGGAGCGCACGCCGGCGCCCTCGCCGCTGTAGCTGCCGCCGTACTGCGACTGCTGCAGCTCGTAGTGATCCTCGGCGGATGAACCCACGCCGTAGATGCTCGCCGCGTAGATGGACTGCTGCTGCTGCTGCTGCTGCTGCTGCTGGTGATAGTGCGAGGGCTGGTAGCTGCTGCTGCTGCTGCCGGCGCTGCGCTGCTTGCCGCCCGGGCCCTCCGCATAGCCGTAGATGCTGCCGTTGGCATGCTGATAGTGGGGCTCGCCATTGCCATTGCCAGCGGCGGCGGCGGCAGCGGCGGCGGCTGCGCCAGTTGAGGCGCCAATGGTCCCGTTGCTGTTGCCGTTGCCGTTGCCGTTGCCATTGCCATTGAGGAGCTTGGCTTTCTTGTTCGCTGAAATTGAACAAATTTATTTATGAGATTTGAGTCTTGTCTGCGTTAACTACTTATTGTGGGTTAGCAGTTATCCCAGCTCTTTGGTCACGCTAGCTTGAGCTACATCAGCAACAATAACAACACACACACACACACACACACACCCCTAGATGAAACTCATTGCGTATGCAGCGTGTGTCGACGACGCCTTTCACCAAGCTGCAGAATGGCGCTAATGGATTTCGGCTGCGTCCTAATCAAATGAAGAGCTCCAAAATGCAATTGCAGTAATTGAAGCGCAAACGGCAACCACAAGCGTGGCGGCGACAGCCAGTTAATCAAGGGTTTCACAAAGAAAGGAAGCTGCGAGCATTTAGCTTCGAGTTGACAGCACGTTGACAGCAGGTTAAAGTTTCCTAAGCTCTTGTCAAACGCAAATCAAACAAACGACTTCAGCTCGAAGAGTTAGGCTCAAGTGTTTGACTGGATGAATATTTAACTAACAGTTAGCAGTTGGCAAGTGGAGGCGCTGCAAGTGCATGTCAAAGTTAATGTCAAATGTGCAAGCATTATAATGTATGTGAAATAATATGAAAATGAAGCAAAATTAAAATGGGGAAATTTATAACTATATATCTACGATAGACCTATATATATCATCCATCTTAAATAGAGTCATTAAAGCAGCGAAAAGGTCAGCGAGTGGAAAGCACTGCAATTATAATGTAAACTGCAGATGCCCAGGCACAGCGAAGGAAAATCCACAAAAATGACAGCTCGCATGATTAGTGGTCATCGAAGCGAAGTGGTGCACGGGTTGTCAGTTAAGTGGCCTCCGCGGCGGCTGTGTCACGCTGAGTCCTCGGCATTGCAACTTTCACGGCTCAGCAACTCGTTTCATCCGCATGGGGGCAGCACTATGAAAAGCAAACGGCATTACGTCGCGATATCGCATACGGCCGCGCAGCCCAGCCATCGCAATCGAGTCTGGCCTGTTTGGCTCCAGCGATTTGATGGCCAAATAAATAACGACATCGACGACTGACAAACGATGCCAGCCACCGCCGACTCTTGGCCAGCATTTTTATCAATTTTTGAGAGCAGTCCAACTGGAAGCTGGCCGCGCACTCCATTTGGAAATGGAATAATTTGGCTGGGTCCAGTTCGAGCCGAGCCAAGACTGGTTTCATTTTCATGGTGAAATTGTCAATGTAGATCGTTTGCCTGATCAACTGGCGTAGGCAAGGATGTATGTATATGAGGGAAAAGTGGAGTTGGAATTTTATATAATTTCTGCTATAAATATTTATGGATATGTTAACTGGGCAGAGCTGTGTCTTGATCACTTCACAAATATTATTTAATTTTCTTTTTTAATATATTTAAAATACTTTTATATATTATTTATGGCTGTCCTCCGTTGAGCCTTGTTGTATGTAAATAAAATATATTTAAATACATTTATTTAAATATTTTTCCATATTATTTATTCTTGCTTATTTATATATTTTTTATATTTTTATATTTGCTTTATAGTTCCCTCCTGGATCGTCCTTCGAGCGTACTTACAGCGAAATATATCGAAACGCTGAAAGCTGAGCGTGAAATAGTTTCGCCGCGTATTCTTATGGATTTTCATCGAACCCGCCATGTTCATGGCGTCTGAGCTTGAACTTTGAACCGTCGTTTTGATAGCAGCTTGGTGGCAAATCACATGTTCAACGATTGCACAAATTAACATAAAAAGCGATTAAGCGAACAGCACAAAACAAACAAAAAATAAAATAAAAAGGAAATATACAAGTCTTTAAGCTGAGCTGCGAGCTGAGCGCTGAGCACGTTGACGATGTTGACTGGACGAGCGCTGCTGGCAGCCTGATGCGAGTTCAAGCTATTGCCAAAGTTATTCACCCAAAGCGCCGCAGCAACGCGAGTCGAGTCGCTTGAGTCGTGCCACAGCGCGAAGTCTTGTCAATGGCTGTGCGAAAAAAACACAAAACACGTTCACTTTCGTTGGGTAAAAGTTGTGCAGCGCGCAGCCAGCGCGGGTGGCTCGGCTGCCACAACCCACATGCAGCCAGCGAGGCCCATAATTGCCAAGGCATTGTGCTGCCCGTGGCAGGGGGCAGCAGCGGCAGTCAAATGGCTGAGCCGATGTACTTCCGCCTTGGCCAATGACAGCGCCCAAGGATCTGATCGGCCAGCTCTTGGCTAGCCCAAGACAAGTTGTCAGTGTCAAGTGGCATGTGGCATGTGGCAGATGCTGACTACTGTTTGATGCACTTGCAGCAAAGTCTATTGCCCTGTCCCCCCCTTGCACTCATATTTTCCCAATGTTTGTTTGGCTTTTTGCTGCTTTTCGATTGTTAACAACTTCCACTTCTTTGTCTTTCCGTTGCCAGTTTTTCCTGCTGCTGGCAACGTGTGAACCTCGCGTTAGCTGAGTTTTGTTCGCCTGTCTATTTAATTTGTTCAACTAGTTCTCGCGGCACACACACATAATGCGAATGCATAAGCCATTTGCGAATGCATACGGCAAGTCAATGCATGTCAAATAGCTGGCATTCATTGTCTTGGCCGGGTTAACAAACTCGCCAACTCGGTAAGCTGATGCTTAATTGTTGGTTTGCCCGGCATGCGGACGAAATTTTAAAGTCTTGTCACTAATCTTCCGTGTAATTAAGCATTGATTTGTGTAGCTAATCGCAGATTACCAGAAAGCGTACTGAACGACTTGCCGACTGCTTTGGCTCTATCAGAGGGTGTTAGGTTCCGACTGAGAGGAGGACTTTTAGCGACTACAATGCGTCAATCTACTGTTCTAGATTGCATCAGCTGGAAAAATGGCTAGCCTGAGATTTTATTACAACTCATAGCCTTGCGAGGACCTAAGCAGTTTTGCTATTATGATATTCTACATCAAGTTTACAAGCTTTACCTATACTTTATCTATAGTCCCACCTATGTACCATGTCTAGTTACTCTTTATCTTATAAAGCACTACACAAACTGATCTTGTTACTACTAGCTGGTAGATTCATAGGTCCTAAGCAGTTTTGTCTATAAGCTTTTCCTATACTTTATCCTAAATTCCCAGCTATGTCTCATGTCTAACTACTTTACTAGGACTACATACACTGATCTGGTTACTACTAGCTGGCAGATTGGCTTTGAGAGCATACCCAACATAGCTAGTACCTAAGCAGTTTTGTCTATAAGCTTTTCCTATACTTTATCCTAAATTCCCAGCTATGTCTCATGTCTAACTACTTTACTAGGACTACATACACTGATCTGGTTACTACTAGCTGGCAGATTGGCTTTGAGAGCATACCCAACATAGCTAGGACCTAAGCAGTTTTGTCTATAAGATTTTCCCAGCTATAACTCATGTCTAACTACTCTTTCTTTTATTTACTAGGGCTACACAAACTTATCTTGTTACTACTAGCTGGAAGATTGGCTTTGAGAGCATACCCAACATAGCTAGGACCTAAGCAGTTTTGTCTATAAGATTTTCCCAGCTATAACTCATGTCTAACTACTCTTTCTTTTATTTACTAGGGCTACACAAACTGATCTTGTTACTACTAGCTGGAAGATTGGCTTTGAGAGCATACCCAACATAGCTAGGACCTAAGCAGTTTTGTCTATAAGATTTTCCCAGCTATAACTCATGTCTAACTACTCTTTCTTTTATTTACTAGGGCTACACAAACTGATCTTGCTACTACTCACAGCCAAGAGGATGCCTAACCTAACATACCTAACCTAGCCGGGACCTCAGCAGTTTTCCTATAACGCGTAAGTCTATGCTTTCTCTTATACTCCCAGACATATGCCAGGCCTAGTTACGCCTTGTTATTTACTCATTCAAAATAATTGAAAAACCAACAGATATCCGACCTAACCTAAAGACCATTCCTTGGGATCGGTTACCCAGCAGCTCCTACAGTGCCTCTTCCGCTTCTACATAAACCTGATATACCCACTGCAAACATTACTCAAGATCTTTAAGCGACTTCCGCAGCAAGCCACTTGTGAGTCAAAATATTGATCTCTATAGCTATAGCGACAGCTATTGCATGTTCGCCTCTGGTTGTTGTTGTTGCCACTGCCAATTTGCCAAATGGCAAACAAAAAGCTGGCCAAAGCAGCAGCGTTGGCCAAGTCTGGTTGTTGGTTGGGCAATTCCAGTTTCGAGCCATGTTTGTGCCGCTAATTGATCAATCAATAGCTCTCGTCTCGTCCCGTCCCGTCCCGTCCTGTCCCCTGCCCGTCGCTAGATGTCAAAGACCCCGGCGAGGGGCTTTTGCCGTTGACGATGATGAATGCGTGCAATAGGGCTACGGTTGGCTTTACTGATCGAACGAAAGAGAAAACCGAGAACAAATGCAGTTTGGGAGCAAAGCGAAGATCAGGCCTCGAGCTACTTGTTGTGCAGCTTGGTGCGCTTCTTCTTGCCCAGCTGCTTGGCGCACTTCATCTTGGAGTGGCATCTGCGACTAGTGGTCGATGCGGTTGCGGTTCCGGTTGCGGCCGCTGAGCTGGTGCTGGGCACATCCGCATCGAGGACATCGCGCATGCCCATGGTCAAGACGTCGGGATTGGGAAAGAGCGGTTCATTGGGAGGGGCGATCTTCACGTCCATGAGGTGCCGATCGAGCAGATGCAGCTGATGCTCGGTGGCATACTTGGGGTCCAGTGAGTTCATGAAGAGCGTCGAGTTGCCGACGCTATAAATGACATAGGTGTCCTTCAGATTGAGATTGTCGGACAGCTCGTCCAGGCTGGGCACCGTCATCTCCTTCGCAAACTGTGCCATCGTCTGCGCGTGCGCCTGTTCCGGCGACAGATTCGCGGTCGTCGTCTCCTCGGAGCTGCTGGTCAGCGGCTGGCACTCGAGCATATCCGACCAGCCCAGACTCGACCCATCCGTGTTCATGACTCGCAACACCCGCCGCAATCTGACTCGGACTATATTAGTCTTTGAAAAATATTTTCTGTTCAGATTTTGCTATTGTCGAATTTCGTAATTTATGATTTTATAAATTTGGTTGCCGAAAAATATGTTGTGAGGCCGAAAGTGCTTGAGTGAAAATATCTGAACTGGCATTAAGCCCAAGGCCAGCTGAGCTACCCACCTATCCGATTATATATCATATATAATATTGGGGTAAACACTCACCAGATATGGTGGACATGGTGCGATTGTGATTGCCGCGCACCAGCTCCGAGGGGCGCAGACTGGGCTCCTCGACCACCTCCAGGCCCGAGTCGGAGTCGACGGCTTCGTGAGCGCCGGCTGAGGCGGCATTTGAGGCTGTGCCTTGAGCGGCTTGAGCTGTGGCTGGTGCGAGCCCAAAGTGATTCTTCTTATAGATGCTGTTGTTGTTACTGTTGTTGTTGCTGCTGCTGGACTGCTCCGCATTCAAGTTGTTGCGATGCACAGGCGCGCGCAGTGGAGGCGGCAAAGGCGGCGGCGGCGGGCCATTGACTGAGGCGACAGAGAGAGGATAGGTTGATTGGATTATAAGAGCCAATGAGCTTCATACAGAGTTCTCCCTCGCCCTTCACTTACCCACGGCCAGATTCTGCATGGGCGGCGCCGAGGAGACGCGCTTCAAGTTTCTGTTCATGTTGCTGTTGCCGTTGTTGGCGCCATTCTGATTGATGCTGTTGCTGCTGTCGCTGTTGCAGTTGCTGCTGATGTTGATGTTGCCATTGCTGTTGCTGTTGTTGCTGTTGCTGTTGTTGTTGTTGTGCATGGATATGTTGGGATTGCTGCTCAGCAGGCCAGCATCGGCCAGATTGTTGCGTATCATGGAGTTCTTGTGCGCCTGCTTGGTGCGCTCGGCCACGTCCTCGGGCGGACAGACGCTCTCGTAGGTGTCGCTCTTAATGCCGCCATTGAGCAGCTGATTCTTCAGATTCAGGTTCACGTTCTTGGCGCTGTAGCTATCCTTCAGGCTCGAATCGTACTTGCTGCTGTGCAGGCCGATCATCGAGTGTGATTTATTGCGGTTCAGCAGGCTGATGTTGTTGCTGTTGCTGTTGTTGTTGCTGTTGTTGCTGTTGTTGTTGCTGTTGTTGTTGCTGTTGTTGTAGTTGCTGCGCTTGTTGTTCAAGTGCTGTAAGGGGAGCAAAGAGCGAGGGAGAGAGAGATAAATACATGACACGAGTCGGGCTCTTGGCTGAGCTACTCACATGATTGCTGTACTGCAGCACCACGTCTGTGCTGCGCGTGGAGCTGGCGCTGGCCGAACGGGAGTGGGAGCCACTGTCGCGGGAACGCGATCTGCCCACGCTGTATTTGTGCTGCAACTGTTGCTGCTGCTGTTGCTGCTGTTGCTGTTGCTGCTGCTGCTGCTGTTGCTGCTGTTGCTGGTGATGTTGCTGCTGCTGCTGCAGCTGATGCTGGTGCTGGTGCTGCTTGCGTGACTCCTCGCGCACCAAGTATATGTCCTCGTAGTCATGATCGCCGTTCTGGTTGCCATTGCTGCTGATGTTGCTGCCGCTGCTCTTGTGCTGCTTGTAGCTGCTGTTGTTGTTGCCGCCGCCGCTGCTGCCGTTGTTGCTGTTGTTGTTCTTCAGATTGCTGCTGTTGCTGATGTTGCCGCTGCTGCCGTGCCTGTTGAAGCTCTGGCTGCGCAACTGGTGTGGATGCGCATGCTGATGCTGATGCTGATGGTGACTGTGATGGTGACTGCTGCTCTTTGGCGAGTTGAAGCTGGACGAGATGGAGACGGACTCGTCGGAGCCGCTGCCGGCGCCACTCGAGCTGGAGTGGACGTCGGCCTGAATGGTCATGATCGCGTTCCCGGCCTTCGCTTGCAGCGAGTGCAAGGGATGCGGCATCTGGTGCTGCTTCACGCTGCTGCAGTCCGAGTCGACGAACAGATCGCGCACCCGATTGTAGATGATCTCCTGCGGATCGTGCAGGAAGAACGACTCGCCCGAAATGCTGCCGTTGGGCGAGGGCGTGGCATACATGCCCCCGTTACGCATGGGATTCACGTAGAGCCCATCGTTGGGCAGCAGCGCGCCGCCGCCGCCCGAGCTGCCGCCCACACCGCCGCCGCCGCCGGCGCCCGTGGCGCCCCCATTGCAGCCGTAGAGCTTCTCCGAGGAGCTGCGCGACTGCTGCGAGTACAGCGCGTCGCTGTTCTTGCGCGTGATGCCCACGGCCAGGCCGACGCCCGCCGCGGCCGCCGCTGCCGTCACAGCTGGCGGATGCAGATAGAAGGGCTCCACGTCGGAGCTGAGCGTGGACGAGGACTTCGACTTGATCGTGTTGCTGCGGCTCGTCTGCTTACTCGAGTTCGTGTTCGAATTGCAGCTGCTGCTCATGTGCTGCAGCTGTTGCTGCTGCTGCTGCTGTTGCTGCTGCTGCTGCTGATGCTGGTGCTGCTGCGACTTGTGTCGCTGTGTGTTGCTCTTGTTGTTGTAGTCGACGGTGGTGCCGTGCTGCACGAGCACGTTGAGACACTGCAACCAAAAGGCGAAGCCGTGGGATTAGGAGAGTTGTCTTAGCCATTGGCAGTGGGCTGCGCTACTCACCTCCACCTGCTGGTTCTCGGCGGCGTCGTTGATCGGCGACTTGCCGTATTTGTCCAGCGACAGCTTGGCGCCGTGGTTGAGCAGCCAACGCACCACCGACAGATGGCCACGCGAGGCGGCGAAATGCAGTGGCGTGGCACCGTCGCCATCGCGCAAGTTCGGATCCACGCCCTGATCCTGGACCTGCGGGGGCAAGCAAGTAAATGTTGTAAGTCAAGGGCGTCTGAGTGTGGAGCGTATTTGCTTCAATTTGATTTATTTATGTAACAAATTTATATTCAAACAAAAATATATAAATGTTAAAAAATAATAAATAAATTTTAAAAATTAATTAAAAATTTTTTAAAATTAATTTATAATTTTTTAAAATTAATTTTTTTTTTTTTTTAATTTTTAAAAATTATTCAATTAGTTTAATAATTTAAATAATTATTAATTATTAATATTAAAATATATTAATTAATTAATTCATTTTTAAAATTATTAAATCAATTTTAAAATATTTTAAATCAACTTTAAGAATGAATTGATTACTTTTCAAGATTTATGAAATACATTTGCAAGAATTTGTAAAATAATTTTTTTTCAATTTATAATTATATACAATTATAAATAAATTTAAAAAATTCATATATGAACTTTAAAAATTATTTAATATTTTTGAAAAATAAATAAAAATATTTTAAAATTAATAAATTAATTATTTACAAATAAAATAAATTTAGATGTATTATAAATGACTTGAAGAGAGACAACGCAGGACTTGAGAGACTTGAAATTGACAATGAAATTTATAAACCAAAGAATTCATAGAGTTTGTACTTAACAAGAGAGACCCTGTAGAGTGTCTCTTTAATAGTTTGTTCAAGTTGATGTTTCGCTCAGCTTGTCAGCGGCGCTCTACAAGGATCCATTGCGAGCTGTCAATGCTGTGACGTGTTGTCGTGTGGTTCGACTAGACTTGACTCGCTTCGTGGACACAACTCAGGCAAAACTGAGCTCAGACATGAGTGTGGAAAGTGGTTGACTAGCATGTATGTGTGTGTGTGTGTATGTGTGTGTGTGTTGCTGCATTGGCAATGCAAAACTATTTAGCTCAATTTAGAAAGGTGATTTTCAACTGGCACCCAAAGTCGGCCTGGCGAGATGTCCAGTTTATGTCGTTGGATCTTTAAAATGACAGAGAGAGAGAGAGAGAGAGAGAGACAGCCCACGCTGAAAGAGTGAAGCGCTGCAACGTATCCCAGTGGATATGCAGAGGACAAAGAACAAAGCTTTGAGAGTTCGACTTCGACTTTGAGTTTGACTGCTGGCAGTGCGGTGTGGGAATCTGGTTAGCGGCAAATGCTAAACGGCTTGATAAATTGCATAGGCCAGGCGACAAACGAGTCGGAGAACTGGGAACCGTTAGTTGAGCGCTGCGAAACCAGGACAAGAACCAGCCAGCCAGCCAGCTGAAGGCCATGCGCCTCGCAAACGAGTTCAGCTTTGGTCGCTCTTGTTGTTGTTGGCCCCGTTTTTGGCACATTTGGCAATTGCAAATCTTTGCTACAGTTTGGCAAGCTTGGCGTACTCACCATCCATTTGAGGCAATCCAAGCAGCCCATTTGTGAAGCGGCATGGATCGGTGCCATGCCGTCGCGTGCGCGCACATAGAGCGAGCCGCCAGCTTCAAGCACCAGAAACTTGAGCACCTCCAAGTGCCCCTCCTGGGCGGCCAGATAAACGGGCGTGACATCATTGTCCATTTGCGTATTGGCGCTGCAAGGTAAGCACATATGTTAGTTAACTATAGCTATAGCTAGATAAATGAAAGGAGTCCCATCTGAGTTTAGGTTTCAATTAGCGCCAAGGCCAAATTCGTATGCAGTTGGCTAATGAGCAAAAAGTCAACACAGCCAGCCGCTGCCCCAGGCGGCACTCACTGGCAGACGCATATTTCGCAAGCAGCAAGAAGTGGCTAATGGCCGCCATATAGAGACCCTGCTATACATAGCTATAGATACAAATTAAAGTATCATCAATGCCAACGCACAAAAAACTAAAAAAGAAAAAGAAAACAGGCAACTGCAAGCTGCAAACGAGTTGACAGCTCGTTTTTTGTGGCCTATGATAGATGCACGAAAGTGAATGATGGACAGTTACTGAGTTTCATATATATATGAATCATATATTGCATATATATCATCATAGTGAGGGTTCAAGCGGGCTAACTCCAAGCTGTAGTTGGTAAGCAGCAATGCAGTGCGAGTGTTGCCCTGATCAAGCATTTTCATCAGCTATTACATATGATACAACATGCAACATATAACATATATCGCACATAAGGTATATGCTTCTATGATCTCATCTGTGCTCATATCAAGTAAGGCCACAGCTAATGAGCACAGCCTGAGTTTAGTTCCAGCCAATCCCATATATTCCAAAATATGAATATAGGATAGATAATCTATATAAGGCTATGCTATATATATTATATAATATCGATAGTAAATTTGTTGAGGTCTGGATCAACTTCAAATTCGAACTTGATCGTGACTAAATGAGGAATAATCACAATATTTTCTCTGCTTGAATCAGCTGCTTCATCAAGTTCTGTCGAGCTGAAGCTCAACTGCTCAACTGCTCTCCATGTGTATGATATCATGCTATGACATCATAGCCCAGCCAACGGGCTGCTGGCTTAGTTACATCCCAGAGATATCCTCTGAGCTGAGCTGGCATCGCTGCTGCTGCTGCTGCTGCTGCTGTTGTCTCACCTCACGACGCTGCGTCGATTGTTCTGCTCCTTGCGGCCCTGGCCAGCACCAGCCACTAGCATGGGCGTGGCCTCGTCGTCGTTGGAGTCGCCGGCTGCTGCAGCGGCAGCCGCCGAGGCCTTGCGCTGATGCGCCTCCATCATGCGCTCGCTGAGACTGCTCAGATTCTCGCCGAGATTGCTGTCCTCCAGATGGCCGCTGTGCTTCTGGCCCGGATTTTGGTTGGAGCTGTGTGCGTGCGCTGCGTCGTTGCCCGGCTCAGCATCGGGATCGTGGCAGTTGATGTGGCTGCGGCTGCGGCGGCGGCGGCTGCTGCTGCTACTGCTGCTGCTGCTACTGCTGCTGCTGCTGCTGCTGCTGCTGTGGCTGTTGCTGCTGCTGAGTATGGCAGTCGCTACGCAGCTCACTTCCGTGGCGATGATGGTGTGTATGTCATTGTTGGACTTGCTCTTCTGCTTGCTGCGGCGGTACGAGGTCAGACTTGTGGTCATGCGGCCCAGCAGGCCCTTCTTAACGTTGATGGTCGAGAAGTAGCTGCGGAGTGGGAGTTGGGTTTGGTCTCTTTTGCTCTTCTTGTGCGATTGCAGCAGGAGGTGGCAAGTGCGTGTGTGTGCGTGTGTGGGAGGACATTTGCTTGGGATGTGTGGCGCGTCTCATTGTGCATGGAGTAGACGTCACGACGCGACGCGAGGCGAGAGAAATGCATTTGCGAGTGCTCAAGTACACGCCAGAAGGTGGGGCGGTGGGGCAGTGGGGCGGCTAGTGGGGTGGGCGTGGTCAGTGGTGCAGTTGTGGTGCTGTATTGAGAATGCCTTTTGCTTACCTACGCGCAGCTATTGTTACCTAGGCGACTTTCGCTCTTACGCCGATGCGATAATATAGTTCAGATCACAACAGATTCAACAGGTTTTCGTTGGAGTTTTCCCCAGTACCGTTACCGCTACACCGCGCACATGCACCGAAAAAAAACACACACACAGATGAATAAAATGCAGAAACGGTTAAAAGAAAAATCACTTCGATTCGTTTCGATTGTTTTTCGCTGCGTTTTTTCGACTCTTGAGTTTTAACTGTCTTCGGCTTCCGTTTATTTGCATTTCGAGTTTTTGGGCTTCATGCATATTTCGGATATTAATCTCGAAACCGAAAGTCGAACTGTCGCATCTGCATCCGCATCTGCATCTGGCACAGCTGCAACTGACGCTCAGTGGCTCCGCCACGCGATTGAGCCAGCCTCTGGCTGCCTGCCCCAGCAAACTTCTAGCGCATTTTGCTTCGCTTTGGCCCCTGCCGCAGCTGCTGCTCTTCTCTGCCTTTTTTTCGGTGTGAAATTAACGCTTAAATGCGCCAAATGCACAGCAAAAACCATCTGCACAGCAAACACAGCAATGCAGAGCAACCATACGCCACAGACGCAGGCTTTTCTCTCCGAGTTACGCCCGGGCGCTGCGGCGGACTCTCGGCGCTGCAGCCGCTGGCTGCGATGCGCAATTGCTACCATTTGTCTGCGATATTAGCCACAGCACAGTGGGTCCATCACGCCTAAGGCAGAGCCAAATTGGCAAGCAATAACTTCAACTAATATATACAAAACTTTAATATTTAGCTGACTTTAAATCATGAAGAACTTTTTAGAACTAAGTTAAAAATTTGTTAAAAAAATTATTCATATATTGAAAAAAATTCAAAAAATCCGTAACATAAAATAAGCAAAAACTAAAAGAGTTTAGTGCATGAATAAATGTATTGACCAACATTTTTATCAAAATTATTTATTTGTAATAATTTATAAATATTTTTAATAAATATTTATTCAATTTTTAATAAATATTAAAAATTCTTTGAAGAAAATTTTTAAATTTTTTCTAGAAAATTAATAAAAATATGGCAAACAAAAAGCTAAGAGGCTAAGCCAATAGATTTACTGATTTATAAGTCTGTATTTAGCATACATCAAGTTGCATATATATATATATTTAAAATTTTAATATATATTTTTTTACAGCTTTCAAAGTCCTAGCATAATATATATTAGACTATAGCATATGCTAAGTCCTTTGTTCACAAATTTTCTGTTTACTTATAGTCATTGTCTGTAACACAAAGATCTGCTAGCACTAGAAATAGGCGATAACACAGACCTTTCAGACATACCTCCATCAAATCTTCCCCTTTAATCAATCTGTAGTCGTAACACCCTAAAACTCTGTCTTGCCCTTACCCATGCTCTCTGCTTTCCTCTACCGTAGTCCTAGTAAATATATTTAATAAATTTCCGTTTAGATTAAGCTACCTAATGCATAAAGCTCCCAGCAAATGAAGCCTGCAAAATTGACTCAGTTTATGTCAAACTTGTCCCACTGTGCTTTCCCTAATTCACGTTGGCGGCGCTGCCTTAGGCAACAGACTGAGTTCAGCTTGGCGCTGGGGCGGCCGCCGCCGCTTCATGGATATTGCACAGCAGACACTTCAACTGGAGCTCGAGTCTTGAGATTGCCGCTGCTTTCTTCTCGAGCGACTTGGCGACTTGTTACATTTTCCAGCTTTTCGCTGCAGAAATGAATTGTAAACCAATTAAAGTTGATTTTTCATCTTCATGTTGTGCTTTTTTCTCCACTTATTGCTCGCTGCTCTCATATCTCTGTATATATAGATTTTATAGTCGCAGACATTAGATTCAGCTCAACGGGCCCCCCCACCTGCCCAGCTGCCCCACCCGCCTCGACTTGCTGCTCGACTGTCCATTTGGCAGTCGCGTGTTGCGCGCTTCTTGCTGGCTTTGTAGGTGAAAATACAGTAAACAACGAGCACAACATCTAAACTAATCCGAATCTCTTGTGCTCATTTTGTAATTGCAATTTAATAATTAAAGCATATTTTTTCCTTTTCTTAAATATTATTTGTTTGTAATTTCTTTTGTGTTTCATATTTTTAATCGCAGTCTCGAGAGGCCTATAATTATGGCTGGCGGGGCTGGCGAGGCTGGCGGGGCTGGCTTGTTACCAACTCGGTTGACAGTTAGCCGAGAACGGCTCAGGCCTCCGCAGATCTCGAGCGCGTTTAATTGAACATTTGCGTGCCGAACGAAAGCAACTCTCGACACAAATTCGCCGCGAGAACTGAGAAGTTGGCAGAAAACGTTTCTCAAATCGATTAGTCGATTCTAAATATATATATATATCCATAACTGGCGCTTCGGCTGTTTGTTTGTCTGTCAATTTCTTAATTTGACCAACTTTCTATTCTTTCATCATCTTTGGAAATATGAAATACTTGAGCGTCTGTTGTCAACTACCTGGCAGACGCTATTCAATTTGATTTAGGTTTGACTATGTGTAGTATAACTATCTATTATATAATTATCTATAATCTATCAAATATTTGTTTAACCGTTTGTAACCATAAATATTCCATATTTCCATTAAGTTGCCTTGCGTGAAGTGTTTTTCAACTTATTTATTTATTTTGTTTTTCAAGCTCATTATGATGCCCTCTTTCTATTTTATTCCAGAAATCATCTGTTACATACTATAGTCTTCACAGCTTAGTTAGCTGTAGTTTGTTTACTTTCCTCTAGCTGTTCTCTTCCAGCAACTCTCAATCTCTGCTTATACATATATGTTTTCATATATCATATACATATTTATTTATATGATATATTGCCTTATATTTCTCATAAATGTGTTTTATTCATATCTATAGAAATCTATCTATATTCTATATAATATATACCATATACTATCTATACTATATTTCTTCCATCAAGCCTTAGGCAGTGCCTTTTATCTAGATATTATGTATATAATATATTTTATTTAAATACTATATATATATTTATTTTTCTACTTTTTATGCCTCTTACAGCAACAATGTATTCTATGGAATATCTGTAATTTATATATGATAAATCATATACAAAATAGATTTATTTAAAGTTTTCTGCTTCTTATGCAATTCTCCTATTAAATATTTATAAAATAAGCTAAAATTCAATAATAAAATGCACTAAATTAAAAATTTTCCTCTTATACTCCAGCCTAACCATTCTGAATCCATATCAAATCTAACTCATATATATCTTAGCTCAGATCCCCATAGAGAGTCTGCGCTTTGAATTTAGTTATATATATTTTATATATATTTATAGCTGCAATATTTATCAGTTATGCTCGACTTTCGTTGCCCGATTTGTATATATGTTATATATCTATTTGATTAGCCATAATTTATCGCGCGTTCGTTCCATTCAATCCATGCACAATTTTTGCCACTGGAATTTTAGCACATAAAATTTTTCATGGTTGATTTTGGTGGGTGTTGGCCTCCGTTGGCCTCCATTTACCGCCCGCACACACACACACGCACGCACACTCATTGTTTTGAAGCACGTTAAAAAAAAGGTAAATGAAGGGTGTATAATATGAAGGGAAAACAAAGCAACAATTGCTATGCGGATCCAAATGCTGCTCCGGCCTTTGGCTGTTTGGGGGGCAGCTGCTCAGCGCTTGGCCAATTGATTATTGTAACTGACGCTCGAGCTACCTTTTCATGGTTGCGGTTTGTGGCACACAGGCTGTGGCTACTGTATCTTCTGGTACGTGGCTGATGTTGCTGTTGTTGTGGCTTGCAGTTCTTTGGTACACTGAAACTGTTAATTAATTCGCGTTCCGATTCGTTAACTGCATTCGAAACACTTTGAAGCGCGAAATTTTGTTTGTTGCTGCTGTTTGCTGACCAACGCGGCGCGGCGCGTACTTTCAACGGCATCGAGTGGGCGGCTGGCATGAGGGGCGTGGCCGCACGGCAACGCTACAAACACTGCACTGAGCATTAAGCTGCAACTCCGCTTAGCTCAAGCCGCAAACACCAACAGCAAAACAAACACACAAAAAAAAATCAAAATTTAAATTCGTCTATGCGGCGCATGTTGCTGTTGTTGCTGTTGTTGCTGATGTTGCTGGTAACGGTTGTGCGATCGGTCAGCGCTTGGGAAACGGTAACAGCGTCGCTAGTGGAAAGCTCAGACGGCCACGGCAGAGCACGGACAGTTGCAGCTGATGCCAGACGAAAGCACCGTTCGCTTCGAGTAACCAAACGCGAATAGAAGACACCGCGGCCAGCGGCCAGCAACCAGCAGCAGTTGGCGACGACAGCAGCAGCAGCAGCAGAAGCAGTGGCAGCGGCAGCAGCAGACGAAGCAGCAACAACGGCAACGGCCGCCAAGAAGCTTAGAAACCCGCTCAGCCACAAGACAGGGCCAGAGCCAGAGCCAGAGCCAGAGCTATCATCAAATGTTTAGTATATGATATTATCCAATGGTCTCTTATGCGATTGGCCCCAGCGTGGGCTGCCACACGAGATCAAAATGCGTTGAAGCTGAACAGAACTTGAGCATAGCTAACCCAGACCAAACAGAGATAATTGGCAAATGGAATATAGTTGAAATCGGTACGAAAACTATATATATATACTATAGTAACTCACTTATTTTTCCAATAGATCAGGTAATCATGTTGGCAGTAAAAGGTTAATAGGAATTCGGGCTGGATCCCTCTCCCTTTATGTATCTCAGCCTCTGTCTCTATCTCATTTTATTTCTTCTCTCTCTCTAACTAATCTACTTCTTCTAGCTCTCTTTTTCAGTTTCTCTAAGTCTCTATCTCTATTTCTCTCTCTGCCTCTCTCTGCCTCTCTCTGTCTCACTTTTTGTCTTTCTCTCTCTGTCTCTCTCTCTGTCTC
This sequence comes from Drosophila peninsularis, assembly GCA_035047485.1. Classification (NCBI taxonomy): domain Eukaryota; kingdom Metazoa; phylum Arthropoda; class Insecta; order Diptera; family Drosophilidae; genus Drosophila; species Drosophila peninsularis. The sequence goes on from JAWNPN010000028.1 coordinate 4,608,551, forward strand.
TCCCTCTCTCTCTCTCTCTCTTACTTGCATTCTTTCTTATCCTCTCTCTCTCTCTCTCTCTCTCTCTCTCTTACTTGCATTCTTTCTTATCCTCTCTCTCTCTCTCTCTCTCTCTTACTTGCATTCTTTCTTATCCTCTCTCTCTCTCTCTCTTACTATTTCTCGCTCTTTTTCAGTCCCTCTCTCGCTCATTCGTATTCTCTCTAACTCTCTTGCACTATGCTTTTCTCAGTTTCTCCAAGTCTCTATCTCCGTCTTTCTTCTCTCGCTCTCTCTATATATATATATCACCCTTCATCTCTCTCGCTCCCTCTGTCTATTTCTCTGTCTCTCCCTCTTTCTCATTCTCAACCTCTCACTCTTACTCTCCCAATTTGACTTTTTCTCTCTCTATATATCCCTCTCTCTCCCTCTCTCCCACTCTCTCTTTCTCTTCCTCCCATTCTCTCATTTACACACAACTCGCTGAGCAGCCCTCGCATTGAAAATGGTATTTATAGCACTTGCTGTTGCTGTTGCTGTTCTGTTCTGCCAGCCGCCTGCTATCATGTGTGCCGCTGTGTCAGTTGTCATGCCAATTGAACTGGCGTGTTTAATAAATATGAATGCTGAAAGAGAAGACCCCAAACCAGCTGGATCAGCAGAGCTCTAAGCACGGCTCCAAGCGGGGAGCCCGAGCTGGCCAAACCAGACCAACGACGAGGCCAGGCCGAGTTGGACTCCTTGTGCAGCTGCTCCACTTGCGATTGGCAACTAGTTGCAACGGTTCTTTGTGCTTCTCTCCCTCTCATTATCTCTTTCGCTACTTATCTCTCTCTCTCTCTCCTGCTGGCATCCAGTTCGATGGCAGAGAAATGGCACGCCTGGATGCCTGCTGGAATAGCTGGTTGGCTGAAAAACAAGCCGAGCCGAGCTGACTAGCTGCCCGGCCAGCTAGCCTTGGCTAGCTTTAATGAATCAACGTTTAGAACGCGTGCTTCATGGCGGTATTTGGGTGATCGCCGACCAAAGTTGAGCAGCAGCAGCAGGTGGGCACCAAGCGCTCGATCGGTCATGCGTCCAGTGGCGATTGCATGTGCTCCACTTGCCGCCAATGGCGTCTTGTTCTCCCATTGTTTGCGGCTCTAATTATCGACTCTTCAGCTTTAATCGCCACACTTAATTGCCCTGGCCGCCAATCGATCAGTTGGCCACTCAGCTGAAGGTGGCCAACAAGGAATCTCCGCTGATTGTCAGCGATATGCCAGAAATTCTTCATCACAGATGAAGCTAAGCTGAGATTTGCTCGGTAGATAGATACTATATATACATTATTATAGGATATATATCTATAATATCTAGCCAGACCAATGCATATTTCCAATAGGAAAACTTAAGCTAAATATAAACTCTTTCTACATGCAACTCGAAGATCTAGTTGAATGCACAAATCTGTCTGTGCTTGCGTATAAAATTTCATGTTCATGGCCAACAGCTAGAGAGAGAGGGGAGGGGAAATGTCAACAGTTGGCAAATACGCTAATGAAATGGGGCAAGTGAATGCCATAAAATTGCATTAGCTGCAAATCACGGCAAAGCCGACAGCAGCATTAGCAGCAGCCGCAGTAGCAGCCACTTAAGTGGGGAGAAGTTGCTGCATTGGAGTAGCTCCGATTCCGTTTTGGCGTCAGTGTTTGCCGCAATCATTTAAATAAGCACTGATCCACATTGTGGCCGACTTTTACCGCCCCGGCTGCAGCCGCTGCAATCCCAATTGCCGCTTGGCGCGATAAAGAACAAAGCTTTCACCCCATCAACAGCGGACGCGGCTGGCGCGTGTGCGACTTTTGCTTTTAGTTCCTCGCCTAGTTAACTCGATATTGGCCATTTGCGTGCTGTACTTACCAAATGTCTACAGATGCGGCCACCAGCAGCTGGACGCAGTCCAGGCAGCCCCGCGCCGCCGCATAGTGCAATGCCAATGCGCCTCCGTTGGGCCTTTCGTTGCCAGAAATCGAACCCGGATGCATTGGCCCGGACATGTTGAGGCCGATGGGCATTCCCGCCAAATACGAGTCCAGCTGATGGGCGTGCATTCTGCTCAGATTGTGATTGCTTTTGCTCTTGCTATTGCTGTTGTTGTTGCTGTGGCTGATGTGACTAATGTTGCTGCTGCTGTTGTGCAGCTTGCTTAGCTTAATGTTGTTGTAGTTGTTGTGGCTGTTATTCGTGTGCTTCAAGTGCTGATTCGAGCTGAGCGCATAGTCATTGATAGTTCTGCAAGAGAATGAGCCAAACATTAAGACACAAACTAAATTTAAGTCAGCTCCCGCCACCTTGGAGCTGGTACGGAACAGCTAAGCCCGCATCAGCTGCCATTAAAGCTAAATATTGCAGAAGTTTTCATCCATATAAAAGTTATCAAAACTAACTTTAATATAAAAATAAATTTTAAAATTTAATAAATAATATAGTAATATAGTAGTATAATATAGTAACTCCATCTAAACCTGTATTTTAACAGTAAAAACACCTTTGCATACTTTTAGGCTGCGCTTCAGCTGCACTTTCCGTAGCAGCCTTTGCAGCTGCAAACGAAAGACTTAAGACACAAACTTGCTGCTTTCGCAGAGAGTTGCGGAAAATGTGCCAAAAGTTGTGAAAACATCAAAATTGACTTTGCCAATTTGATGGCAGCTAACGGGGTCGCGTCGAGCCACTGGCCAATGGGGCTGAGGCATTGCAACAGCGCTTGCCCCATGGGCGAGCCCAGTTTGAGCTGGGCGCCACTTCCTCTAGCTCAGCAGCAGCAGCAGCTAAACTCGGGCAAAAGTCGTAAACTTGACGCCGCACACAAGCAGCAAATTAATTGAGCGCGAGCGAGAGAGGCAGCAATGTTAATGTTGTTGTTGTTGTTGTTGTTGTTGCTGCTGTCTCTGCTAAGCGCAGAAAGAAACTAAATAACCTAACGCCACAAGCCAGCCACTTTCTTTCACTTTATTGCGTCAACACATTTGGATTAGTTTGTCAAAACGAGACGCTGGCTTGTAGCAGGTGCCACCGGCTCCCCCCGAGCGAGTGGCAGGTGAACAGGCGAGAACGCGGTGCGGTCGCACAGAATGCGGGCCACTTGGTCAGCCAAATGTACGAAAATGTTAAAAACAAATGAAAATCCCCAAAACCCAAATAATTACAAGGGGAAAAAACTCTAATTATTGTGCAAAATGAAAATAGAGAAAAAAGTGCGAAGCACTTAGCACATACCCTGTAAGCATGATGGGTATTGGGTATAGTGGGGCGGACTGACGCATAGACTGATTATGATTGCTGATGAAACCGAGGAGCGAACGGAAGAAACTGAACATCCACAAGGCTTGTCATGAAATAGTAGATAGAACAAGCTCACAGTCTAAGACAATAAGTTGCAGCAACAGAATTTAGTAAAAAAAAAATTAAATTGCAAAATAGTGAAAAAAAAAATAAAATAAAATTTTAACTTCAAAAAAATTGCAAAAAAGTATCAAAATAAAAAGCTAAATTAATAAAAAAAAATAAAACAATCAAAACTGATAAAATAATATTTTAAATATAACGAAAAATAAATGTTAAAAAAAAATAATAATAAATTTAAAATCAACTTCAAGCTCACATCCCATGATCTGTGTAAGAGTTCATTGAAGCCTTGGCTACACACTGGTCAGGGGAGACTATATATATCTCAAGTAAAGAAGCTGCTGGCAGCAGAGATTTCATTATCCAATATATGCAAGTATAGGGTATACTTTAGTCAGGATTTAGAGGTCACGATTGAATGAGGCACATCGGAATTTCTGAATAAATCAAATATAGACTTATCTTAGCAGCTCCAGTTACAGCTCCAGCTAGAGACACGCGCACTTCACTATTAGTACAGGGTATTTCTTAGCTCATTACACTCCACACTTTTGCTCTCACTTGCAGATCACATTGAAAAAAAAGGAAAAAAACTAAGAGTTTGCCTTGGCTTTTACCTCAATTTGATGGCAACGTCGCGACACTTGACACATGGCACTTTGGCAGCTGGCTCCGTGGGGGCTGCTCCCTCGGCTGCTACGAAGGAGACTCTGCTCTGCTCCGCTGGCTTCTCGTCCCTTGGCTCAGGCTGTTCCTTTGGCTTGGTCTCTGGCGCATTCGCTATCGCCGCGTACTGCGTCTCAGCGTCCGCATCTTCGGCCTCGGTTTCACTGGCAAAGTCCACCACCAACTGCTGCTCGTCGTCCGGGGCGGCGTCTGGCTGGGAGTTCGAGCGCCTGCTGAAGTAGCCGACGTGCTGCTCGACGCCCGCATTGGCGTCCAGCAGGATGCGCTCGTAGGCGGCGCTCTCGTTCTCGCTGATCGCGAATCGCTGCTCGAAGACGCGCATCGGCAGCGCCGTCTGGCGCAGCAGCTCCATGCGCTTGTGCCGCAGCTCAATGGAGAAGATGAGGCGCACGCGCACCTGGCGCCGCTGGCCCTGCTGCGTGGAGCGGGCTCGCTGCAGCCGCCGCCGATTGTGGCGCAGCTCGAGCTTCTCGAGCCCGCGCAGCGTCTTCTCTGCCACGTGCAACGTCTCGCTGCCGCGTCCACTGTAGTCCGCCACCGAGCTCAGGTCCAAGGCGCTGCGCGTGCGCCGCCAGGGCACCAGATCGAAGTGCGAGAATTTGCGCTCGCCCAGCTCCGTCCAGGGATGGAAGTTGATCTGGGACACGCTGCTGTTGCCCTGCCGCAGTATCCAATCAGACGCAGAGGCGGTGCCTGAGGCGGAGGCAGAGGGGGCGCGCGTATGACGCACGTGCGCGTTCTTGGCGCTCGCCTGCGGCTTGTGGCGTTTGTAGCGCGGCACCAGGGTCGCCTCCAGCATGCGCTCATCCAGGCCGTAGTCGCGTCGCAGCAGCTCCAGCTCCAGTTCCCTGCTGCTCGCCGTGTACTGAGCGCCGTTCCAAACGATGACCGGTCGCGCCGACAGACCCGCGGACAGTGGCCCGCCGCTGGGCATGTTCGTGCATGGAGCTCCAGCCGAGCCGAGCTAGCGTGCTCCCGTTCTCTGCGTGTGTCTATTTTCGCCCGGTTTTCGGGAGACGGGAAACGGGACGCGTGGAAAGGGGCGCGAGTTCACGTTCGCTTCGTTTCGTTTCGTTTTGTTCTGTCGCAATTTGCTGATTGCTTTTTAATATTCGCCGCCGTCGCCTCTTTCCGGTTTCCGTTTGTTTTTCTCTCTTTTTCCGTCCGACGTCTGCGCGCCGTGACGCCGTCGTCGCAAATGCTGCTGGTCAAAATCCGAACCTAACTCCAACTGCGACTCCAACGGCGACTGAGTGCGCTGGTCGAGCGAGGGTTGAGCGCGCGCCCTGTGCAAACGTCGCAGCCGGCGTCGCAGTCGGCGTCGCTGTCGACGACATTGCGATGATTAATTGTATGCAAGCGCGTTTTGAGTTTATACAACATTATGTTGCTGATATTTTGTTTTGTTTTTGGTTTTTGTTTGCCCAACATTGGCTGAGGACTGCTCACCCGACTTCCCCTCGGCTTTTATTGTTATTTATTTACTTTTCACGCTTGCTGCCATGTCACCAGGTCGCGGCGACTGCGCTGCCGGCAGTCAGTTGGCGACTGCGCAGCCCTCGCGGCGCTCATTTCAAATGTTTCACTTCGCTGCGCACGCGTCAACAACAAAAGCAGCAGCAGCGGCAGCAACAACAGCCTCATTGGGGGCCGCCGTCGGGGCCGATGGATGTTGCTGTTATTGTTGTTGTTGTTGCATGGCCCATTCAAATATTGCGAGTTCACAGTTCTATTCTCAGCTAATTGACAGACGCTGCTCATTGGCGTGCTCATCATCATCCAATAATGCAGCATAATAATAACCTTTAGCGTCACAGAGTCTATGGAGCTTGGCTGCCATTCGGTTCAAATTAACTCATATTTCATTAAATTGGAAAATTTTGAATTAAAAAAAAATATTTATTGTTAAATTTAAGAGATTTTGTATAAGCAAAGTTATAATAAAATTAAAAAATATATATATTGAATTAATAGAAATTAAAAACAAGTCAGGCAAGTCCATCCCAGTCGAGCAGCCGTTGGGCATGATTTTTCCTCGAAAGATAAGTAATCATATCTGCTAATGGTAAGATTTTGCTTAAAGTAGTTCATCCATTGATCATAATAGATATATATATATATAGAATAATCCCATTGATCATAATAGATATATATATATATAGGATATTCCCATAGACCACAATAGATATCTATATAGAATGTTCCCATTGATCATAATAGATATATATATAGAATAATCCCATTGATCATATACATATATAGAATATTCCCATTGATCATAATAGATATATTTTGAAAATGTTCCCATTGATCAGCCAGCTATAAACTATTTTAGCTTCCGGTACGAACTATATAACAGAATAACTCAGAGTTGGCTCAGCCTAGATATACATAAATAACACATATTGATATATATTTCTACATCTGAACAATGTGTGTCACAAGCGATTGTTTTGATCGATATCGAGAGCGAGCGCCAACCTTCGATTGGAGCCAGTTTGAATATGGATAATGGAGATGCGTGAAATGCGGTAGAGACGCCGTCGAAGCAGATCTATTATATTGTGGGCATTGTTATGGATATAGATGGATATTTGCATTATAAATGCATTGGGGCAAATGTTTATGGCCTGGCCGCCTTTCTAAGCCAGCTGCTTGTGGGCCAACTTCAGTTGCTGTGTGTTAACTGAAACTCGTTTGGCCCGCAGTCGCAGAGGTCGCTTAATTGCAAGCCAGCCTCAGCTAATGGACCTCATCTTTGACATTTTCATCTTCATTTTCATTTCCATTTCAATTTGAGCTTTGACTTCGTTACAAAGCCAAGTCATTATGAAATTATAACTACTTAAACACATTTTAGCCGAGATGAAATAATTGCGAAGGTCGAGGACTGTCAAAAACCAGCGGACAAACGAGCTGGCGCAGAGAAAGAGGCGAGCGATGATGGAACAGGCACAAAGCGCTTGTTTCATCAGGCCCCGAAATACGGGCGGTGACATTCACCGCAGCCGCAGCCGCAGCCATGGAGCTCTGCAGCTGCAGAGAGTTGCGAAGTGGAGCCATTGAACCAGAAATCACGAAAACTCTTTACGCTGCTTGAGCAAGCTGCACGCCCTAGCCGCTCGCATGACAGCGCTGACGGAGCCGACAGAGGAAGCAGAAGCTTCGACTGGGCAGCGGCTGTACTCGAGCTGAGCATTCAATCGACTCAAGAGTTACAGATATAACTTCGCCCAGCTCCCCATCGGCTCACTCAATGGAAACGCAGCAACTGCCCACTCGAGCACTCCCTGACTAAGTGACTGAGTGACTGACTAATGGCTAGCTACTAACTACTAGCTAATACTAACTACTGTGGCTCTACTCCTGGGCAAAGTCTGCTGGGGAATCAGCGTCACGCCTGAGTTGAGCGACATGCAAAAGTTCTACAAGCTGAGCCGCTACTTGATTGCTGCCCATTAAATATACGTAAATATATCTATATGTATATATATCTATATACAATTAGGTAATTACGGAAGATATATACACATATAGATAGTCTAGCAATTACCCAATGTGAAGGTAGAAGATAGAAGGTAGAAGATAGAAGATAGAAGATAGAAGATAGAAGATAGAAGATAGAAGATAGAAGATAGAATATAGAATATAGAAGATAGAAGATAGAAGATAGAAGATAGAAGATAGAAGATAGAAGATAGAAGATAGAAGATAGAAGATAGAAGATAGAATATAGAATATAGAAGATAGAAGATAGAAGATAGAATATAGAAGATAGAAGATAGAATATAGAAGATAGAATATAGAAGATAGAAGATAGAATATAGAAGATAGAAGATATCAGATAGAAGACAGAAGATAGAATATAGAAGATAGAATATAGAAGATAGAAGACAGAAGATAGAATATAGAAGATAGAAGATAGAATATCTTCTATCAGATAGCAGATAGCAGAGAGAACACAAAAGACAGCAGAGAGAAGACAAAAGACAGCAGAGAGAAGACAGAAGGCAGAAGGTAGAAGAGAGAATATAAAATATAGTAGATAACAGATAACAGAACGTAAATGATATGCCTGCTCCAATTCTGACTGTTTCAGTACACCCTTAAACACTGGAATGGAACATAAATGATGTCAACAATTGCTTAGGCCCACATCAGACTAAGCAACCTCTCATGCAAAACGGAACGCTGGAATGAAACATCAGTTATGCTTTCTTTGTCAATCTGTCTATCAATCAATCTTGCAATCATTCAATCAATTCATCAATCAATCAGTCTGTCAATCATGCAATCAGGCTGAATATGATTCCCAATACCTTAGCCTATACACTAACTGACATTCAATCTATTAGTCAATCAGTGCACCAGCCAATTAATCAGTTATTCAGAACAGGCAGATATGCATATTCAAATATAAATACTATATATCAATCTCTTTCACAAACTAGCTGGCGGCTGGAGGGGACGGTGGGGACTAGGGCCGGCGGAAGGCGGTCTCGACACTTTTACTTTTTGGCTTTGTTATCAAAAACAGAACACCGCTAGCATTGCTAGCGCTGGGTAACGGTATCAGGTAGCAATAGCCAGCGTTAGCTGGCCCGTCGATCGGATCGTCGTCAGCCGCCATTCAAATGCAAATGGGCTCCAAGAATCGATGGATCGATCGACGCTTTGTCTTTCGAGCCGCACGAATTTTCACTTTCCGCACTCGAAAAGAAAAGAAAGCAAAAGTGAAAGAAAGGCGCACGATCTATGTAGTTGACCCAGCCAGAGGAAGTCGGAGGTGCAGGCTTCCGCCTAAAATCTAACGCAATTCCCAAAGCTCTCACATAGCCACAACTATCAAAGCCGAATTGGCTAATAAGCTTTGCCAAATCAGCCACTCGCTGGGCCGTTCATTCATCAGTCAACTGCTCGTGCATCAGACGTTCATTCATTCATTTATTCAATCAGTTCATCAGCGGAGGCCTCTGGGCGACTAGCGACTGGCGACTGCCGTGAAAGTCCAAGGCAAACAAAACATTTTCTTTGAGCAATACAAGAAACAAGCAACAACAACAGCATTAACTAGCAGCAGGCAAACAACAAAGCAAAACAAACTGGCAACAAGACAAACAGCTGCCACATCAGCCACTTGCCACTTGCCACTTGCCACCGTCATGCAGAACCGCACAATGCACGAGCCGCGCACAGATAAGAGAACTGAAGATGCATCAACTGCGGCAACGCGGGCACTTGTTGCCTCTTGCGGCAGCTGTGCGAGCTGCACGAGCCGAATTTAACTAAACTCAAATGACGACAAAACATTCTTATGCAATTTACACTCTTTAGTATTTTATTTGGTATATTTTAGGTATATCTAAAAGTGAAAGGGGCATATTGGCTTGGCTAGAGATACAAAATTTATAGATCAGAGATGCAGAAAGAATGCCAAAGCAGATCTATCAGAGTAGATAATCAATTGCGAAAGAGTATGGTGTAGTCGGTTGTATTTTTGTGGTTTATTTAATTTTTTATATATATTTTTTTATATATTTATTATATTTTTTATTTATATAAATAGTAATAAGGAAAATCTCCCTTTATTTATTATTATTTTATTTATATTATTATTTATATATTTTATTTTATATAAATATTATATTTGTTCCTTGATTATTATTTTTTAATTATTTATTTTAATAATTATATATACTATAATATAGAAATAAGTTTTGGTTTTTACATTTGTTTTAATTTATTTAATTAATCATAAATATTTATTTAATATTTTTTCTTTATTCTTTTTTTTATTAATACTCTATTTAATTAAATTTATTTTGTTAATTATATATTTAATATAATATAAATAAAAATTTGTTCTATTATTTTTGTATTTATTTTTTTATGAATTATATAATCCAAATATATTTTATATTTGTTAAAATAAAAAATAAAAGATTAGTGATCATTTAGTTTATTGCTTAATAATTTCTTTAAATATATAAAAAATTAATTATAAATATTTATAGATTTTTTAAATGCATATATATTAATTTTCTTTATTTTAATTCCAGAACCCACTTTGCTCTGGAGCTGATCTGTTTTGAGACGTATTGAAGCTGGGGATTAGCAAAACCGGGTGAACAAATGACCAATTATGACAGCGACTGGAACGAGCGCAGCGAGATGAAAAGCATGGGAAAACCTGCTGAGCGTTGCGTCTTAACATGGAAAATGAAAAGCCAAAGACACGAACATCAACAACAGCATCGTCAACGAGGCGATGGACAACGGCGGCGATTTCTAGTCAGCCGAGTTAAAATGTCGTATGTAAACGCTTTGCCTTAATACTTAATTGACATTGGTGGAAAGTTGCAGCGGCAACAACAGCAACAAGTGCAACAACAGCCGCCACAGACCTGGGCCGGTTGTTGACCGAGAGATTTGCTCGGCGCGCTTATGGCTAATAGGCATCGCCCGCGCCGCGGCTCCGATGAAAGCAAAAGGATGGCCAGGCCGGGCCAGGCCAGGCTCAGGAGCTGCCCGCGGAGGGGCAGGCAGCGGGCGTGGCCAAAACTAGTTGCAGCCAGCCAAAGCCGACCAACAAAAATTTCACTTTTTCTTCGACTCTTTTTTATATATTTGTATTTATTTGTATTATTTATTTGTATTCATATATATAAATATCATTTAAGCTGCATGCTTTCGAGATTTCGATCGGCGAGCGTCGCTAATTAGCGCCTGGCAAGGCGAAAAATAATAACTAAATACACGTTAAGACAAACCCATTTGGCCAGTTGGCCATTTGCCACTTTTGGCCATTTATCTTCTGTGCGTGTGATTGCGTTTGCCTAATCCCCGACTTATATACATGTTTTTCTCTCCTTATCTTCGTTTTCTTCTTTTTGTTTTCTTTCGAATTTCCAAGTGTCTGCTGCACGCAAGTTGAATGGACTGCAACGCGCAACGTGCAACGCGCAACGTGTTATGCGATTCAAGCTGCATGCCGAATTGTGACTGCATAGCTGCGGACCCTAATTGAATAAGGCATTGGGCAGACTAAGAGACTTAATAGATATACACCTGTATATGTTTATATATATATATATATATTTTTTTTTTATTTTTTATGTAATTGCTTAGCTATTTTTCTCTCATTTTATATCAATATATATATACTTTTTAATTTATTAATTTTTTAAAACTTTATATATATTTTTTACTCTTTCTCCATAAATATATATATTTAATTATTTATTCATTTATTTTTTTATTTTTTATTCATTTAATTGTTTCTATATAAATATATATATTTTTTTATTTTATTTATTTCTTTCCCTTTTTAATTAAATATATTTTTATTAATTTCTTTTCATTCATTTATTTGTTTATACATATATAAAGATACTATTTGTTGATATATTATATTTAAATATTTCTTTTATTTGTATTTTTTTTTATCTATTTCTTTGTTTCTTATTCCATTTTATAAATATTTAAAAATTTATTTTTATTATAATTCTTCAATTATTTTGTATCTTGATATAAATATATAGATTTTTTTTTAAATTCTTTATATAAATATATTTAATTGTTTCTATATAAATATTTATATATTTATTTTCTTTCTAACTGCAATCTAGTCACGTTTGCAGCGTCTTTATCAAAAGTCAGTGTAAGCTATAAGAGCTTTTAGCTGTCGAACTAACTTCAACTAAACCTATATTCATACATATATATTTATATATATATATATATATATATATATATATATCCATATAGCACCCCAATGATTGTATCATTAATCTTAAGTGTGCCACAGCACAGCCAAGCGCAATCTGTTCAGCTCCACTTCAAAGTATCTTAATTAAGAAATTTTTATTAGCTTTTCCTTCTTATCTGCGCTGAGGCTTTTATCTGTGTGTTTTGCATTTGAAAGTTTTGCGCTTGGAGAAATTCCCTTTGGCGCCGTTATCTGGCGTCTGATGATTGTTGCTATAATAATAATGATTATATAGTATATCGCGCAGCTGCCAAAAACGAAATGATATCAAATAGTATTAAATTGTATTCTGTAAGCTTGAGTTTGCTTCTAGGGCATTTCCGCAACTTTAGCCATTTCAAGTGTGGCAATAACAACAGCAACAACAACAGCAACAACAACAACGACGAAAGAAAAATAATTAAAGTAAGTATTTCACGTCTATGTCTAAAGCAATAATAGCCAAGACCACGCCGAGTGGCTTGTGGCAGGTGGCAAGTGGCAAGTGGTAATGGCGGGTGGTTAGCTACGGCAACAGGTGGGCCGGCGGGCAGGCGGGGGGCGGGTGGGCAACAGGCGTGTGCAACACCGAAACAAAATACAATTTAATGCGCTTTTCGAATTCTACAGCGCCGCGCTCTGATCACATCAGTAAACATGGATATGGATAGCTGAACGTTCATACATATATATAGTATATATAGTATATAAGCTATATATGGTATATAATGATACGATTTCTGAGACAGAGAGGTATGGAACACAGCGAGATCTCTCAGTTACAACAGATCTTATATAGCAGAGAGAATATGAAGCGATTTCTGAGATACAGAAGTGGTAGATTTGTCAGCTATAGCAGATCTTATATAGAAGAGGAGTATAGAGCAGGTAAACATAATGAGAAGATTGCTCAGTTATAGCTGATACTATATAAAAGAGCAAAGACATGGGCTAGCTTTGTTGGATTAGACTTAAATGATATAGATATGGTAGATATATATTGATGGATATGACAGATCTAGGAATTCTATGATTTATTATATCATTTAAGCCTTATATCAATTACCGTTATGCTATATCATAGCGTAGATAATGCTGCTGGGCACTATATATGTAATTACGATCTAATATTGTCTAGCATACAGATTCGATCTGGAAACGAATTTCAAATTATAAATTTCGTTCGACTTAGTCTCAATTATAATTAAAAAATCGAAGCTCTTTCTCTGCAGCACAATTATCGCAGCTTGTGGCCGAATCAAAGTTGGCTAAGACATCAGTTTTGTTTAATTGATTTAATTGTTGATCCAAAACTCAGCTGGACACGCCCAAGAAGCATTTGGTCATCATTTTGATTGAATTATAATCATTGCAATAACTTTCACTTTCATTCAGGAGGCAATCAAAAAGTTCTGAGAAACAGCCAAAGCTGATTTTGAGCTTTATATATAAGTTTAATATATATATATTATAAAAATGTATATACATGTATATATTAAAATGATATTACTATATAATATACACATTTATATATATTTTATATTAATTTTATACTCATCAACAATTATTGCTTATGAAATCGATAAATATCCATGGATTGCAAATACTTAATTAGCATTTAGCTTACATTATAATTAAGTTAATTATATATATCTATTTGAAATCTATTTCAACTCTTCTATATCTCTAATCCATAAAACTTCTTATGCCAAGCATTCTCACGTTGCTACTTACTCAGAATATTAGCTTTATCCAGACAGAGATGCAAGAGATAAGCACACAAAGTGCAGCGCTTAAGCACAACACACACACACTCACACGCGGACGCGCACTATCTCTCTCTCACTCATACACACACACGCATGCGTGCATGTATAGCACAAGCTTCACAAGTATTGAAAACGTTTGATTCGCGCGACTTTTGCAACACACGAAAACGAAAAAAAAACACACAGAAAAAATAAACAACAATAAAAAATAATAATAACAAAACGTCTAGTGCGCCTGGCTAACACAATTGATGCAACATTTTGAGGCAACGGTTAATTTGTGTGTTAACTGTTTGCTGCTGCTGCCGGCGAGAATCGCTGTTCAAAGAGAGAGACGCGCGCGCGGCACGTGCTATGCGAACAATGGTCGACGCTTGTTTAAGTCTTCAATCTTTCAGTCTGCGGTCGGCGAGTCTCCGATTTCGACTTCGAGTTCGACTTCGACTCTGACTCCAGCTTTGGCCACCGGTCGCCAAAGAAATGTAAAAGCCGCTGCTAGCGTCGCAGCGGCAGGCGTGAAAGCTCGAAAGCTTTTGCTCGTTTGTTTACATTGAACATTTGTTGTTATTATTGCTGTGGCTACTTTCAGGGAATATATACATATGTATATGTATATGTGCGTGTGTGTGTGTATTGGTGATGCGTCGATGCGCTTTTTGCACACTGCTGGGCTTTTCTGGCTTCTGCTCGCTCTCTTTTTTACGTTTTTCGAAATTTGTGTATCTTAAATTATAGCCTATACCCTGTGCAAGCGGCGTAAAGGGTATAGCAGCAGAAGAGTTTGGTTTGATACTCAAAGCACTATCTCTTGGTACTTTGCTTGAACTGATGATGGGTTAGCATGCAAAATTGATTTTAAAGATATATAGAAAATCGTTAAATTTAAATTTTCTCGATATATTGATATTTTTTAAAGCCTAATTACAGCCCTAGTAAGCACTGCTATTCAGGAAAGTTTTAAATTTTTCATTCTACTTTATGAATATATGTTTATGAAGCTAAACAAGCTTTAGCTTTTGCTGAACTATCTTTGATTTTGCCTGTATCTTATAGAGATCTTAGCAATCACTATCTCTAGTCACATTTGCAGCCAATGCAGGGTATCTGTTAGTCAGTCACTAAGCAGCTAGAGCCACTCTTGCTCAGCTAACTTTATTCAATCGAGTTTATGTTTTTTGAATGCTTTTTATAGCCACAGCCGCGTCATGCGCTTCTAGGCAGCTGGGCAGCTGCTCATGGCTGCCATTGTTTGGCTCGCTGTCTAACGGAACTGGCCTTTCTTCTTCTTCTGCTTCTTCTTCTACTTCTTCTTATAGCTGTGCTAAAGATACATATTCCATTTGCATAAACTCCAATTATCATCTATGCATAAATCCAAATATATACAAAATCCCTTTCAATTTGTCTTTTCGCAATCGTTCCAGTTCCAGTTCCAGTTCACAGTTCATTTGAGTTTAGTTCAGTTGTCGTTGGTTTATTGATCTTTACTTTCGATTAGTTAACTGATTATTCCAATTGCAACCTATTTTGCAAAACACTTCATTCACAACTGCATTAATGCTAATTATCATTGATGATGATGATGATGATGATGATGGTAATGAGAATGAAGCTTTATTGATTGAGCAAGTTCATTGCAAGTCAGTTGAAATTATATTAATATATGAAGCGCAAACATATATGTATATAGCATACTATATACTCACACACATAAGCTAGGGTATTACATAGTCGTACAGGGTATAGCATAGAGTCGAGCTTACCTGATCGCAGTTGCTGTGGCCACTATGGGCTGGTGCAGCTTGGCGGCGCCTCCGAAGCGCTGCTGATGATGGTGCGGATGCTGGTGCTGATGCAGCAGCTGCTGAGCACCAAAGTCCAGCTCATGGTCGATGTTGCCGTAGTTGTTGTTGCTGTTGTTGTTGCTGTTGTTGCGGTTGCTGCAGCTGAGCCGACTGGCATGGGAGCCGCGCTCCGAGTTGCACTTGGAGCCGCAGAGCGAGTTGTCGCAGAAGCGACAGCACTTGTTGTAGCTGAACGTGGAGGTGCAGAGCGTGCAGAAGGAGTCCAGCTGCGACTCGGCCTGATCCTCGTCGTCGTCGAGGTCGCCGTCCATGTCGGCATCGTCGGCGTCGGCCTCGGCGTTCACCTCCAGATCCGTGTCCAGCTGCAGCTTGTGGCAGCGCAGCTTGAGCGTGTGCGCATTGCTGCTCTGATCCTCCGACCCGTCCGAGCAGAAGTTGTACCTGTCGCTCTCCGTGTCCTCGGCCAGGCTGCTGCCCGCACTGCCCTCCGCCCGCTGCGGCGACAGGCCGAAGCTGCTCAGCGGGCAGGAGGGGTAGCGCGTCAGCGGGAATTGTCGTATATTGTACTTGCTGGTCATCGATAGGTTCTCGTTGAAGTAAATTACGTTGGAGGTGCCATTGGGCTCCAGCTCCAGCTCGCGCTCCCTCTCCCTCGCCCGGCTTATGCTCAGGTCGTGGTATTTGCGCAAGAAGGCGGCATTGCAGTCGGCGGCTGTATATTCGTGCAGCTTCTTCGGCTTCGGCATGGGGTGGTGTGGTGCATACAGGTGCTGCTGCTGCTGCTGCGACTGCACCTGGCTTGCACTGCTCTTGTTGTTGTTCCCATTGCCACTGCCATTACCATTGCTGTTGTTGTCGCCGACAGGTATGCCGCCGGATCGCAGAAGATCGAACAAGCGCTGCTTGAGATCGCGCATTGCGTCTGCATGAGCACGTTGCCGCGCTGAACGTCTGCAATAATAATTTAATAAAAACACAATTAATTTAAAATCAAAGCATACTTTTACGCGCGTAATTTAAATATATAAAAGCTTTTTTATGAAGCATAGCAAAGAGCTTGTGTGCGTAGACACGACCAAGTGTGACCAAATTTAAATATCTTTGAATTTGTCATAGATGGATAAAGTAAGTAATCGAAGTAATAATTTTTTATTATAACTATATATTATATGTTATTATGTTCATATTTACTACTTGTGTTATTATTAGCATATATATTTAAGCACCAAATAATATCTTCGAGATACGTAATTTGAATTTGTGGGATTCGTGCCATATCTATCAGCTTGCAACTGTGAGCGCGCACATGTTTGGCATCTGTGTGTACCAAATTGAGTAAGCATACACGTGTTATCGATAGTTGCTTGTGCGCACCAAAACATTAAATATAATTTATAAACGAAATCCAAGCAAGCGCCGTTACTTGTAAAACAAAAGGTAAATACTCTGAAATATAACATAATGTCATCTAGCTAATTTTCCGCTTTGCCGCATTCACAGATTGTAAGATGAGCACACAGCGCGGCAACGCGAGTCGCACACGTGCACAAAAACACAAAAATCGTCATGTTTTCAAGAATGATTTGCACGACAAGACGCCACAGCAGATGCGCCTTAATAAGATGCACGTGTCGACCGTGTGTCAGCGGTGCAAGGAGGTCATCGAGTGGAAAATCAAGTACAAGAAGTACAAGCCCCTCACACAGGCCAAGACGTGCGCCCGCTGCCAGCAGCGGACGGTGCGGAAGGCGTACCATGTCATCTGCCGGGACTGCGCCGTCAAGGATCATGTGTGCGCCAAGTGCCTGAAGAGCGCGAATGAAGTGGAGATTGAGGCGCCGCAGCCCACGCCGCAGGAGGAGCAGCAGCTGCAGGTCGAAATGGACAGATTAATCAAATCATTCTCGGAGCGTAAGCGACGCGCCTTCCTGCGCTTCATGGAGAAGGGTCGCAAGCAAGAGACAGAGGAGCCACTCGACGAGGAAGAGCGCGAGGCTCAGGAGAAGGCAACACGCGTGAGGCACACGCGCGAGGAGCTGCTAGAGAAGATCAAGCAGCTGAATCTCGCTGAAGAGGACGACGATTACAATGATGATGACGAAGGTGATGATGATGAGGATGAGGATGAAGCAGGAGAATCTGATTTGGATTCAGAGGAATGCGACAGCGAAGAGGACAGCGAGGAAGAGCCACAGAAAGCTAAAGCAAACGATAAACTAACAAAGAAATAACTGCCTTATCACTGTGTGCATTTAGAATATAAAAACATTTTTTTTTTTTTA
Organism: Drosophila peninsularis; assembly: GCA_035047485.1. Taxonomy (NCBI): domain Eukaryota; kingdom Metazoa; phylum Arthropoda; class Insecta; order Diptera; family Drosophilidae; genus Drosophila; species Drosophila peninsularis. The sequence goes on from JAWNPN010000028.1 coordinate 4,626,213, forward strand.
TGTATAAACATACATATAAATATGAAAATTAAAGCACTGTGTCTTACTTTATATAAAAATCTCATTTGAATTACATTTTCTTAGCCAAATCGAAAGCTGTAGAAGCTTTCATATACAACTTTTAATTGAGTTTACTGGCGAAATGCCATTGAAAGCTGCAATCATCGATTAAGTTTAATCGATTGCAGTCGCTCAGAAGCTGACTGCTATATCATTTACAGCAGGCCGCCAGCAACAAGGCAAGCGTAGCTTTGTATTTTCTTTTGCGGAAAGAATAAGAAGTAAGTCAGAATAGGTGTTGCAAGTTCATCAAAATGACAAATAAGAAGCCGAAGGCCGGCAAGGGACGCCGGAACAAAAACAACAACCCGAAAAATGACAGTCGAGAAGACGTAAAGTGCGTACCGGTACCAACACCAAAGCAGAAAACCAAACAAAAAAAATCTGGCAGTGGCAAATGTAGCAAACCCGAACAACAGAAATTGACAATTGGGGAGCTAGAAAGGCTACAACAAACTGTGCTAGATTTTATTAAAGGGGACGAACAGTGCCAAGAAATAACTGGTTTAACCAATCTGGAGCGCAAGGAGATACACCTTTTCGCTAGGCAGCACGGCCTAAAGACGCGCAGCCGTAGCAACGCCGGCGAGCGCGTGCTGACTCTCAGCCGTGCGAATAACAATAGGCTGAACACGTGCTTGGATGAGGTCAAGCTGGCTGTGTCGCTTCAATTCGGCAGTGTGTTGGATGTTGCCCTCAAGGAGTTGGGTCGCCGCCGCACTGTGCCGTTGCAGCCGCAGCGTCGCGGCGAGCCGGTCAGCCTGAGCGGAGGCCTCTTGTCCATACCGCGTGTGCCGTCACGTCCACGCTTCATCAATTCATCGCTGGCCGCCGAGCGCCGGGAACTGCCCATATTTCAGAAGCGCCAGAAAATCTTCGAACTGCTCGAGATGTCGCAGGTAAGTGAAGCGGCCATGGCAACTGACTGCTCAAAGGTTCACATGTCGTTTCATTTGCGTTCAGGTGCTCATTGTGAACGGCGCCACAGGCTCCGGCAAGTCAACTCAGCTGCCGCAGTACCTGCTCGAAGAGGCCGCCGAAGCAAAGAGGCCCATACGCATTGTGGTTAGCCAGCCACGCCGCATCGCTGCCATCAGCGTCTCCGGACGCATTGCCGAGGAGCGCGGCGAGCCGCTCGGCGACTCCGTCGGCTACATAATACGCATGGAGAGTGAGTATTGCAGGCGCAGTCCACCCGATCTCAGCTAATCCCCACAATCCTCAACGCAGGCAAGTTTAGTAACAATACGGTGCTGGCACTGACCACAAGTGGCTGTCTGCTACGCACACTAGCCATGAAGGGGTCCGAGTTCTTTGAGACCACTACACATCTAGTTATTGACGAGGTACACGATAGGGACCTGGACACTGACTTTCTACTACTGGCCATTAAGCTGGCGCTGGAGCGCAACAAGTCGCTCAAAGTGATACTCATGTCGGCGACAATGGACCTCATGGCCTTGTCCAAGTATTTTGGGGATGCGCCCGTCCTCAACGTGGAGGGTCGCAGCTTCAACGTGCGCGTCTACTCGCTGGAGCACATACTGTATATGACTGGCTATTTGACTCCTCAGATGGCCCGTCTGCTGGGCAACCACCAGAATCTGCAGGGCGAGCAGCTGCTGCGCGCCTATGCTCTGGCCCACCACCTCAACGAGCAGGATATTGACAACTCGCTGATCGTGTCGCTGCTCCAGGTGCTGCTCCTAATGGGCTTGAAGGGGGCTGTGATTGTGTACTTGCCGGGCTATCAGGACATGACAAAGCTGTTGGATCTGCTGCAATCAGCTCTGCCCATGGACTTGGTCAAAGTCATGCTGTTGCACAGCCAGGTCGACAGCCACCGCCAGAAGGAAGTCTTCCGCGAGTACACGAACATCCAACTCAAGGTGGTGCTCAGCACTAACATTGGTCAGACCTCGATTACTATACCGGATCTGTTGTACGTCATCGACACGGGTCGCGTCAAGATGAAGACCTACGATGCTTCGACTGGGGCCTCGTACCTGGCCTGCACCTGGATTTCCCAGGCAGATGCTCAGCAGCGCACCGGGCGCGCCGGACGCCGCAAGGATGGCATCTGCTATCGCTTGTATAGCAGCAGTCAGTTCGACAGCTTCGATTGCTTCACTGTGCCGGAGATACTGCGCTATACCCTCGACGAGGTCTGCCTCTTGGCCAAGATTGCCGCACCGAGCCTGCCCATCGAGGAGTTCCTGTCCCAGTCCCTCGACCGCCCGCAGCCGTTGGCCATTGCCCAGTCGTGCGCCAAGCTCAAGCTGCTGGGCGTGCTGCGCGAGGAGGACGAGAGCGTCACCCAGCTGGGCCACATCATCGCCGAGCTGCCGCTGGATGTGCAGCTGGCCAAGTGCCTGGTCTATGGCATCTACTACCACTGCGTGGGCAGCCTGAGCATCATCACGGCCTACTACTCGGTGCGTGATCCCTTCGTGCTGCCCAGCGATCGCTGGGCTCGCACAGAGCAGCGCAAGTCGCGCGACTTCTGCAGCACCGACGTGTCCAGTGACTCGATTGGCATACTTCAGCTCTATCACGCCTACATGTCCGCCGACACCAGGGGCAGCCGCGAGATGGACAGATTCTGCGAGAGGAACTGCCTGTGCCGCAAGTCCATGGACCTCTTCGTCTCGGCGGTGCAGACCCTGCGCCTCACCCTGATGCGCATGATCAAGTTCGTGGACATGCGCATGGCCACCAGGTATGATAACAACTTGAACATGGTGCGCCTGGCTCTCACCGCCGGCCTGTATCCGCGCATCGTTTACGTCGACCATCGTCGCCACTCGCGCCTCATCGACGAGAGCGATCCGCGCGTGCAGCTCTCCCGGAACTCGAGCTTGCCGCTCTGCTTCGCCAAGCGTTCGAAGAGCTGCCTGAGCGAGTGGCTCATATACGTGGAGAAGACGCGCAGTGCCGGGCTCGTGTCGCACATCGAGCACGCCACGCTGGTCAGCACCCTGATGGTGGCCCTGCAATGCGGTAAGGCGATCAAGCTGGAGCCGTACGTGCCGGAGCTGCAGTTCAGCGAGGATGAGCAGTACAATCAAGTGGAGTACTGTGTCCTGCACCTGGACTCCTGGCTGCGCATCCGCATGTCCACCGAGCTGGGCGCCAAGCTGATGCGCCTCCGCGCTCACATTGCCCAAGAGTTCGACGAAATGGTCTCCACCCGCACCATGATGTCCCATCGCTGCCCATCCGTTGACTATGTCCAAAAGCTGCTCGAGCTCGACACCGACCAGTCGGGTCTCTCGGCCAGTGACATTATTTTTTACTAGACGTCCAACTACTTTTAGCCAAGGTCGCAGCCCTTGAAATTGCCTATTCTTTAGTTTAAATCCCATTTTTTTTTATCTGAGTGTAGAGAACACCGACCAGTTTTACAGGGGGACTTTTATCCAATCATCTATGCATTTTTGGCTCGAATGTATCCACTAAGTGTACAAATTGAAATTTGACTGTGAAATTAAAAACGATACCTACCCACAGCCAGCTCAATTAGCCCACTAACCCCACACCACCCAACAATATCCCAAAGGCCTCGACCGAGCCAACTGCAGTTCTGAATCTCATCCTAAGTCGAGAGCAGTGCGGATGGACTCGTCGAGTGAATATCTTAAAATACGTGCAAATGCAGTCGTGCATGTTGACTAGAGGACATTCCGAATGTATATTCACTGTGTATATTACCTAAGAGATAGTACTTAGCACAAACCTAACAAGATAGATATAGTTCTACACTCTACACACACACACATATATATATATATAGTATATATATCGAATATTGATAGAATATCAGTATTAGCATACGGTAACATATGCTTAACGAATTGAAAGAGCTTTTGAATATCTTTAATTTCACTTGTAAGTTACGTTAAAAACCAAAAACAAAATCAAATGATCTTGAGGGAGAGAGAGAGGCTGTTGTGGACGCTAAGTTAACCAAAAATAACATTATATAAATATATATTTCTTAACACTCGTGTTTTCAACAGAGTGTACTTGGATTGATAGACTCCGGCGACGACCTCTCTACTGGGCAGCACTAGAGAGAGTCAGCAGCTGGAGCAGGAGGAGGAGAAGAGAGCCATACTCTGGGTATGCAGTGAAGGCTATTAAATTTAAGCTAACATACAAATACAACAATGTTAAAATACAATACTATGTAACCATGAAGGTGTAAAATAAAATTTGTTTCGGTTTATAAAATAAATCATTTATTGACTGACTGATTGATTGAAGGTTTTCTTATGTGGAAGCCAAGAGAGCCTGCAGTGGTTGATGCGTGCAATGATTGATGTACTGAATGGAGAGAGAGAGAGAGGAGTGGACGAGAGAGAGACAGAGTGCATGAGAGAGAGTGAACGAGAAGAGAGAACAAATGAAAGAGAGAGAGAGCATGCAATGAAGACTTTGAATGCAAACATAAATGAAAGAGAGAGAGAGAGAGGGAAAATGTGAAGTCTGAATGTAAATAGAACTATGAATGCTGGAGAGAGTGAGAGAGAGAGAGGAAGACAGAGTGAATGAGAGATAGAATGGACGAGAGAGAGAGAGAGAGAGCATGTAGTGAAGACTTTGAATGTATATAAGAAAATATGCGAAATGATTGACTGACTGATTGATTGATTGATGATCATGTAATGCATAACTTAGAGCAAAGCTGTTGAAGCTGCTAAAATTCTATATTTATAGCCATGCGACTTAGCACTGATTGATGTACTAGAGAGAGGGGGTGAGAGAGAGAGAGAGAGAAGCATGATTTTATGTATATATGTGCAAGTGATTGTCCCGCTTCATAAACAAACTGAATAATTGACTGCTTGATCGTCGTATTTCACTGATTGATAAACCTATTGACTGTTTAATATGATCTCCCAGACAGATGTATAGAGAGAGACTCTATATGATTGATAGCTTGATTGACGCTTGAACTCCACTTGGCCTATTACTCATACTAAGCAGCGACTGTCAAAGCGACTTTTGTTGATGTTTTGGCTGCAGATGCTGCTGGATGGTGCGTGGCATGAAATATGCCAGCACTTTAATTGCTGGGTGAAAATATGTGTGCCACAAGTGCATGGAATGCAGTCAGCGTCAGCGTCAAAGTCAGTGTCAGTGTCAAGCCTGCTCCTTCGTTAGCCCATTGTGGCAATTTTCATGCTGCGCTGCCGTCAGGGGGCGGCAGGCCCAGCCCATTGAGGCGCAGCAGTGCAGCAAGCGGCAGGGGCAGCAACAGTTTGTAATTGCAGAGCCAACGTTGCTGTTGTTGTTGTTGGCGCATGCGCGCAGTCAATAAACCTGCGCAGCCTCGTTGCTTGGGGCTGCTGCTGCTGGTGTTGCGCCCCGCGCTCTCTAACAATGGCAGCTCCAGCCAATTTTGTGTGATGAAAAAGACAACGTGCCTCAAGCAGCAGCAGCAGCAGCAGCAACAACTGCAGCAAAGAAAGTGAAATTAATTTGTTACTTGTCTCCGAGCTCTGTGTCTGCTTGACTGTCTCCGACTCTGTTGTTGTTCATGTTGCTGTTGCTGTTGTTGCTGTTGCTGCGCTACCTCTCAATTATAAGCCAAGTTTTCCAAGTACCTACACGTACTGCTCTAGAAATGATATGACGGCCGATTGCCATTGTCTATTAGTTCCACTATTAGTTCCAGCTGCTTATCTGCCAGCCGCTCAATTTGGAACTAGCTCAGCGTAGCACGCCCCGCAAGCCTTTCAGTTGATATTCGATAGCATTGCCTAGCTATCGATTATTTTAATTGCAACTTTTCTTTCAAATTCAGGTGCTGGAATTGAATTTTGACTTGAATTGGATAAGGCAGCCCAAGGAAACTTGTGCGGCTTAGAGTTCCAGCCAGCCTCATGCCTTGAGCCATGGCTTCTGATTGTTAACCCAAATGAAGGCAAGTTTTCTTTTACGCTTTGATCTGTAATATAGTCGGATTGGTAATATGCATAGATCTATTTTATGGATTAGGTATTGATGGCCACCTATTGATGCCCTCAAGTGATAACCAAGCCCCGAGGGAACATGCCCGAGTAGAGGCATATACGCCGTGGGAAATCGTGGCAATATATACGTACGTAAGTTATTGTATAAGAATTGCAAATGAAACTCTTCGCTCTTCTAGCTCAATCGTCTGCTGAGTCTGTGGGCAGACACTGAGGGGTTTGCTGCAACTCAGACAACAGTTCAACACAAGCCGCTGCAACTCGAGCAGCTCCTGTTCTAACTCCTCTATCAGTTCAGCATTGAGAGCTGCTTGCACTGCTGCAGTCTGTAAAAGGCGGAATAAGGCGTGGTCCCATGATGTATGTATGTATAGAATATAGTCCCAGCTAGCCCTGCCCCTTTGTCTGCCTGTCCAAGAAACGCGTGAGTCTCAGAGAGTCTAATAGCTAAGCATATGTAGATATATGATATATATGATATATGATATATGATATATGATATATGATATATGATATATGATATATGATATATGATATATGATATATATGATATATATGACTGGTCTTGTATTTCAAATCAGCAAAAGCATCAACAGGGCATCTCCTAGTCGAGCACAGCCACACCTATTAGCTCTCTTTAGTTTCTGTTCTGTTTCTCAGCTGCTTTTGCTATGAAATGTATAGAGTATATATACCATATAGACGCATATATACCCACTCTTAATCTTCCACTCACAGACACTCAATAAAGTCCACACATTGTTAGAGAAGTCTGCCTTTTTGGCAATTATCACTTATTCAGTGGCATAATGGCGCTCACTGTTGCCGACCGTTAAGTAACACAGATGTGATTAAAGCAAACTTTTGGCCATAAGTTGGCGAAACCAATTGGCAACTGTGTGAATGCCTGGTTCTATTAATTAACTGCAATTGATATATGTGTAATTATTACCTATATATAAGCCTGAGTTGCGGCAGAACGTGTTCGAATCCTGTGAAATTAAGAAAAACGATTTTTTGCATTAGATTTGATTGTGCTTAGACGAGTTCGAGTCTTGGACGAGTTCGAATGTATTTTCCAGTGAAGTAGAAATGCAGATACTCTAAGTTATTATGTGTTAGAGTATATATATGCTGGGTCAAATGTCAAATATGATGGTTCACTTTCATGGCTGTTAAAGTCAAAGGCCATTGCTCCAGTTGATTACTCTTGACACAACAGAGTATCGTATAGTGTAGTGTATCTGCTAGTCAGTCAATCAATATAGCTTGCGCCACTTCTGCGCCAATTGTCCTCATGTGCATGCCCAAAGCACGGACTCGGCGAGCTGCCCAACGGAGCAAGGGTCGAGGCTGTCGCATTGGCCGCGGCCATGGCACCGCTGCTGACCCACAAATGCAAATGCAGCAAGTGGCGAGTGGCGAGCAGCTAGCCACCCGCCGAACAGGTGCAACTCTGCCGTGGACGCTGCTGCGGCAAGTGCATTCAACTTGCTGCAGCCACTTCCACTTGTCAGCCAAGTTTATTGTCCAGCCATTAGCGCGCCGCTGCACTAAGCTGTTGCATTTCATTTTAATTGAATGTGTTCAAGTGCGCGAGTGAGTGCATTCAAGCAAATGCCAATTGCCAATTGCCGATGGCCAATTGGCTTTGGCTTTGGCTTTGATATTGTTTTTGAACTCGCGCCTCGGCTCAATTGCCCGCGATTGACATTGGCTCAGTCGTCGCAGCGAATTGATTTTGGCTTCTATTTTGCATTGGCTCAGTGCTTATTGGCTTTGTGGCTTTGTGGTTGGCCAACTGGCCGTTACCTGTGCCCAAATGGTGCACAGGTAACCTAACTGTATTCGCGTCTGTCTGCGACTCGCGCATTACCCAATGATTAGTCGCAGCTAGTTGGCCGTGAAATCGGATGCTGAGACTGTGCCAGGCCGCAGACGCAACTCAATTTTAGATGAACAAGCAAGAAAGCTCTAGTCGGGGGTGCTCGACTAAGAGATCCACTGTATATAATAATAATAGCTGAAGCTCGAAAAGTCTTTTCAATCGATAACATTAAGAGGGGCAAAGTTATCGATTTCTGTAAAGCAAACTCGAACTGTCTCCGCTCTCTGTCTCTTCAAGTCTCTGGTTCTGAGATCGGAGAGATAGATGGATGTGGTTATATCTCAGCTTATCCCTATATATATACTTTACGGATTCTGCCACGCCTCCTTCAGTCTGTTACATGCCTTTACATCCCAATTTCCCATTTTCTATGGTAACAAAAGTTAATCCCAGTGATCTTCACTCTCACTCAGTGACTCTCAGACAGCTGGACTTTGGGATCTTTGAATGATTTTCAGCTTGGCTCCATATTGATTGCAAGTTGTCGAATGGGTTATATTGATTGGAAAGAGTTTTCTTCTGCATTAGCGAGTGGGTTGAGCAATACCTTGGGCCGAGCGAGCTGCCGCTGCCGCTGCCGCTGCCTGTCTTAATGAAGCGGCTGGCGCTGATGAGCAGCGATGTGACTTGACGAAAATGCTGATTGATAGACGTATGTGCGTGCGTGTGTGTGTGTGAAGCTTGGAGCAGCAGTTACAGTTACATAATTACACAAATTGATTTCACAGAGGCCTGCGGTGCCTGGCTGCTCCCAAATGCCAATGCGAATGATGACATCAGCCGCAGCCGCAGCCGCGCCGCAGCAGCATCTGCCACAGCAGCAGCGGGCACGACATCACGAAATGCGTTTTGGTAATTCCAAATTGGGAATAATCATAATACATAAACCCAGGCTGGAGCATGTGCAAGCAGCCGGCAGACAAGCCAGACAATGCCCAGCGATCGGCATGGCCGGGTCGGGGTAGGGAATGGCCGTGGGCTACCCTGTCACGCCAGCGATTGCCAGTGAACCGCCTGCCACAGCGGCTGCATTAAGAGCATGGCGCACAGAGCGCACCGGTGAAAGTCTAGCCGGGTCAAATCAATCAGCCTGGGCGGCGACCTAGCCAAAATGCCAAATGCCTTTACGTTCCATCACACAGCCACAGCCAAAGTCTCAGCCACAGTCCCAGCCACAGCCGCGCTTACCCTCGACGCTGTCATACATTTTTCATTTCTATTAGGTTTGCTCATGTTGTGACTGCCAACCGACCAAAACTGCCAGTTTGCTAATTAATTTTTTATTTTTATTTTCTGTAGTTTTCTTGGCTGTTTTGTTTTTCCGCGGCCATAACACCTTTCGCAGCGCCTCGACTGCCTTCAAAAGCTACGCCTAATTATGTCATTAAAAGCGTTTTCAGCGATTATGCGTTCCATGGAGCTGCACAAAATTGTCGAAACTTCTGTGCCACTCTCTGTGTGTGTGTGTGTGTGTGTGTGGTATGGCGATGATAATGATAGTGACCCAATCGAGATGAGAGCGAGCGGTTTATGATATCACACATCATAGAAGAGCTATTTCGAGTGGATGAGTCGAACTGCTGTTATTATTTATAAACTTCAGCTTGCCGCTGAGCGTGAGCCAGAGACTTGGCTTTGTGCTTTGTATTATGATAGGTATATAGGAAACCAATTAAAAGTATGTACGTGAGAGGTCAATCAGCAGGAGGCAGAAATATATATATATATATATATATTTTTTTTTTTTTATACATATATAAATTTTTTTTATAAATATGTATAATAAATTAACATGTATTAAATTTATACATATATAAATACAAATTTAAATAAAATATATCTACATTTATATATATATATATTTTTTTTTTTTTGCTTTATTTATTTTTATTATGTTATACATATACATTTATAAAATATAATTATACATATATATTTTTTATTTTTATATTTACATACATTTTAAAAAAATTTATAAATATATAAATTCAGTCAACGAAAATATACTGATTAAAATTTACAAAAATATATATGCAATATATATTTTCTATTCAATTATAATTACTTAAATATATATTTCAATATATAATTTATATAATTTAAGTTTTCAATTATAAATTATATAAATTATATTATTTAATATATAACAATATATATATATATATGTATACAGTTTTTTTTATATAAATTTCAATCATTACATAATCATTTAAAATTTTATTTTTAATTTCTTTATATTTATTTTTTATTTTAATTTATTTTATTTTAACTTCCTACTGTCCTACGAGTGACTGTCAAACTGTAGTCTGTGCCTCGTAGAGTATTTGCAGTTCACTTCAGATTGCGCTTGTTTTCTTTTTGGGCGACGGCTGGCTAGCTTTAGAGCACGGCGCAAACCTTTTTGCAAATAGTAAAAGTAAAGCGTAGTGTGCGCTTCACAAAAGCCACTTGCAACGAGCGCTGGCTGCCAAATATGTGGCTGAAAGTAAAAGCCAAACGAGAGCGATGCGAGCGGCGCTGGCAAACAAGTCGTGACATCCGAAAGTGGCAGCAGCCAGCAGACAGCGGGCAGTTAGCCGCCTTAGTCTGCATTTGGTCAATGACAGCAGGAGCCGGAAATGACCGGCAAGGCTTGCGCAAGATCTGCTTATGACGCTGACCCAAGACGTCACAGCTGGAGCTGTGCTGAAGCTGTGCGCGGAAGTGCCGAAGTTGGCGCATAACGATCAATCAATAAGCAAATTATTTATGCATATATATATAAATCGCTTGCAACATTATTGGAGCTTCCCCTGCCCCACCGTACCCTCCACACCCTCCTTCCCCCCGCCTGCCTCTTGCTCTCTTGTTTTGGTCAACTCGTAACTTTGTTTGTTTTTGTTGACAGCGAAATTTGTTTTTTTTTTTTGTGTGTTTTGCTTTTCGTGTTTTGTTTTCTGCTTTTGTTTTGGAGCGTCAAATCGAATGGCCATTAAAATGCCAAATGGACAAACTGTAAAATGGTCGCTGTTGTTGCTTGGCATTGTCTTAGAGCTTTTTTATTGGCCATGCGGTAGTGCGAGCCATCAAATCAATCGTAATTATGTAACAGGCACGACACTGCGAGGCGTGCCACTCGACAACATCCTCTTCCAGCTAATGTCAAGCGCCTCTCGCGATTTTAGTGCCAGGCCACATAGGTCACAGTGGGCTTACGACTGCATAATCGCATAATCTGCGAACGCCTGACCTCTTAGACGCTTAAGTTTTAATTAACAAGCAGCGCATAAACAGTTGAGCCGCGACTGCCGCTGCCATGAATGAGGCAACACCTCCAACTGCAACATACAACATTGCAGCTAAGCCGGCCGACTCGACGTGATGGGTAATTCATCAAGCTGCAGATTTACGGATTTCTAGAGAATTTTTATGCCGCTGATAATTGTTTCTATTAGGGTCAAATGTTGCTGATATTGGCGTAATAGAAACCTAATTAGTATTACTAGTAGTATTAGTATTAGCATTAATATTAAGATTAGTATTAGTATTAGTATTAAGATTAGTATTTGTATTGGTATTAGTATTAGTATGAGTATGATTATTAGTATGAGTATGAGTATGAGTATGAGTATTAGTATTAGTATTCGTATTGGTATTAGTATTAGTATTAATATTAGTATGAGTATTAGTATTAGTATTAGTATTCGTATTGGTATTAGTATTAGTATTAGTATGAGTATGATTATTAGTATGAGTATGAGTATGAGTATGAGTATGAGTATTAGTATTAGTATTCGTATTAGTATTAGTATTAGTATTAGTATTAGTATTAGTATTAGTATTAGTATTAGTATTAGTATTAATATTAGTATTAGTATTAGTATTAGTATTAGTATTCGTATTAGTATTAGCATTAGTATTAGTATTAGTATTAGTATTAGTATTAGTATTAGTATTAGCATTAGTATTAGTATTAGTATTAGTATTAGTATGAGTATGATTATTAGTATTAGTATTAGTATTAGTATTAGTATTGATATTGGTATTGATATTGGCATTAGTATTACCATTACCATTACCATTGCTATTACCATAACTATTAATAATTCTATAGCTATTACTATTAGTCATGTGTGCTTAGAGCAGAGTCTCAGCTACTTTTCCACTCTTCGTTAAGTGTCATATTTGATACGTATACCATAAATTATATTAGCTAGGAAACTGTTTATTGATCGAAAGTTTTCCACGCGCTTTAGATGAAAATCGAAAGGTTTTTGCCAGCCAACAATAAAGCCACTAAAGTCGAGCGCATCTACTGGCCCTGATTTAATGGGCTTATGCTTAATTTTTATCGTTGGAAAGTTAATGCCACTTTACAATAAGCCAACTTAAATGCTAGACTTAACCAGCCATTCGTTCCTCGCCTCCTTCTCTGCCTGTCTTACCCCATCTCTCTCGCTCTCTGTCTGTTTGAGCTGAGCCGCATTGTGCTGACTTATTGGGCCGCAGCTTATTTATATAGTATTATTATATTATTATTATAAATACTTTTTTTATTATCGCACACAATGCGCTCTGGCGCGCCAACAAATTTCACTTTCGATCTGCAAACAATACAACAACAAGTTCGACTTTGACTTCGAGTCGATCACACTACAGATATTATATAGCTATATATATTTACTAAATTTGTTGCCCTCTATCGATATGTCATTGTGTCAGCTGGCAAATGCCGAAAAATGATGATGAGCCTCATCAGACGGCGGCATTCTTCGGGCCCAGGGGCTCCGGGCCGAAGGTGAAGGGTTCAGACCCACACCGGGCGGCTAACAAAAGCGCCAGAATTGCCGTCCAGATGTTGAAATGGTAACAAAACAGCCAACCAGACAATTGCTGCTGATGGGGAGTTTTGTCTAAACGATTCCGATTTCAATTCCGATTCGAAAGCGAGCAGAAAGCGGCGGCGAGCAGCGAGCAGCAGACGCGATGAATTATTTTATGCATAATTCGTGTGACAAATGCGACAACGAAGAGAGTGAGAAATGCAGTCGAGCATTGATAATTATGTTAATTGCCCAGCCGAATTGTTCGGAATTATACGAAAAAAAAATATATATAAGCAGCGCAAAGGCGGGCAGTGCCCCGCGGAGGGCATCAATGTTGCTGCAATAAATAAATTGTCGCCTTGATGCGGACAAAAGAACTTGAACCTGACTGCAACAATGATGAAAGTATGCGGCCTTAAGCTGAACTTGGCTTTAGCTGTTTTGTCGGCACTAACAACAACAGCAACGACAGCAACACCAGCTGACTTTCATTCTTGGGCCCCTGTGATAAAGATACATTTTGTAGCGTTGTCTTCAACTGTTATTTTCCAGTCGCTTTGTTGCTGTTGTCATTTGTTGTTGGCTTTTTGGGTTGCCACAGCGCTCTGATTATATGGTACGTACTATTTCATTTGCTGACAGATGCGCACGTACAACAAACCCAACCGAAAACAACGACAGACACCTTAACCACAAGTGCCGCAGCACCAGCAGCAGCAGCAGCAGCAAATAAACAACAAATGACAACAAAGCAACAACAAATGGAACTAATGACGAATTTGTAATACCTTAATAAATGCGAGATGGAATGAGTGCTGCCAGCACTTTGATATATACAAATGATATGTGAAAGTATATATAGAAAATATTTCAAAATTAAAATAAAATATATAGCAAGATATATAAATAAAATAAAAATATTTATAAAATATTTAAGAATATATTAAGATTATATACCAATTTATTAAAAGTAAAATTATTTTATTTTAAAATACAAATTATATATTGATGATATGTAAATATTTCAAAACTAAAATATAAAAATATATTTGAAAATAAATAAAAATACTTATAACATATTTCAAATATATTCTCAAAAATATATAAAAATATGTTTATACTAAAATTCAAAAATATATTAAAAATAAATATAAAATATATCAAAATAATACTTAGATGAAATATAAAATGATTTATAAATATGTATATATTTTAAACATATATTTAAAATTTAATAAATATATGTTTAAAATATATAAAACTACATTTAAAATATAAGACACTTTGACAAAATTATGTAAAATAAAATAATAATAAAAATATAAAATAAAAATAAAATAAAATATATAAAAATATATTGAATATAAAATAGAAACAAGTATGTATATAAATACATTTTTACATATTATTTTAAACTAATTTTCTAAGTACATTTATTTATTTTTGTAATCAAAATTTATCTTCAGTATGCAGTTCAGCATATATATGTGTATATAGTCTTTCCCAACAACATAAGATTAATATATATGCTAAACAGAACTGATTCATTTGCTTTGGCATTCAGTTTCTGATTATCCCATCCATATTCTATATCTACAGGCTACACAATTCCCAGTCTCTGCGACAAGCTGCTGTTTGCGGAATCTATTCAAATGAAAAGCACTTCACATGGGTTGACGCAGCAAACATGCTGCGCGCTGCATAGTACCCGGCCTAACTACTTAGGCACGGCTCAGTCAATGAGCAAGCACATCAGCATGGGGGGCGGGCGGGCGGTCGAGTGGCTGGATGTGTGCTGCGTCGTGTCGATGTCGATGGTTACACGATAGCTAGATGCTTAGAATGAGTGCTATGCAATTATGATCCGCTAGCCGAGCGCTGCTCATGGGCATGTCAACGACGCCCAGGAAGAGGTGCTAGGCCGCAGCCGCCCGCAAGCGAGCAGCCAGCTTCCCAGCAGCTTCCTGGCTGGGAAAGAGCAAAACGAAACGGAGGCCAATAGAAAATCTAGCTCCACTTGTGTTTAATGAAATGTAAGCCCGACGCCAAGCAGATTTATTTAAATAGAGAAACAGAGAAAAAAAGTGAAAATGCGAGCGAATGACAACTCAATGTGGCTGTCGACGGTGGCTGCAGTGCGTTCGGGTGGTGGCGGTGCAAATTATGAAATTAGTATTATGCGAAATGGAGTTAAAAGTGTGATTAACTTGGCGCGTATGTAAAAACCGAGTGGCAGCGCCAGACGCAGACGCAGAGGCAGAGGCAGTGGCAGTCGCAGTCAAAGACAAAGGCAACCGAGCATTAGACATAAAGCATACGGCGTACGGCATAATAAGCCAGCTAAACAAACGGCAAACCGCAAAGACAATGAAAGTCAACTAGTTGTGCGTGTGTGTGTGTGTGTGTGTGTGTGTGTGTGTGTGTGTGTGTGTGTGTGTGTGTGTGTGTGTGTGTGTGCCAGTGGCAATTAATAGCATTTCAGTTAGTTCAGTTTTCGCAGTCAGCAACTGTTTTCCAAGTGAGCAAGCATGCGATTTCGTCTCCAGCTGCCAGCGCTGCAGGCAGACGACCCACACACGAGCCCTGTCGCAACATTGTTGTTGTGTTGGCTTATTAGCGGTGGCACTTAGAATCGGCATTGGGCTTGTCAAGTGGAGAAAGCCACGCAATGCGGTTGCCCAAAAACAAAACACAAACATAAACAGAAGAAAAACCGCAAGCGCAGCGTTCCAGCTGCATGTTATTTCAAGTTCGTTGCCTAAGTCTTTTGTTCTGCACGCAAATTGTAATAGAGACGAGCACGAAGCATTGCCACTGCATCACAGCCCCGAATGTGTGAAACAAATCGCATTAGCAGGCACGCGAAAATCTCCTCGTTTCATTTCAATTTCGATGCAATGGACAGTTCCTGTCCAGTGTCCCGCCCCTTGGCAGGGCAACGTCTGTTGCGCTTTGCTTGCTGCAATCACTCTCTCAGCTTTTCCATAATAGCCCAAAAAACTGCGGCCAAACATATAAATTATGAGCATTAAAAAGAAAATCGGCAGACCAACAATTAATAGACCATGAACGGCAGCTAGACGCTATCGCTGGGCATGGACTTGGACTTGGAGTTGGAGTTGGACTTTCGTAGAAAACTGCTCAGACGAAGCTTCGAGCACTCCGCGTGGCCATGAGCAGGGATGCGCAGGGGAAGTGGAAGGCGACAAAATCTATTTTTATTATTTTAATGATCACGCTGCTTATTAAAGTTTTTTAAAAAAATATTTAAGCTATTTTTCCACTTGTTTCTTCCTGCTTATTTGCAAAGTATTGCCCAAGTATTTTGAACTCAAATAAAAACAGAGACTAACCTTTATTATTTGAATCGTGCCGCGTCAATTGTTTGCGAAAATAATTAAATGATTGTTGAACTTGTTGCTTTTATTCCGTGTCTGCTGTTGCTGTTGCTGTTGCTGTTGCCGTTGTTTGTTTGCTAAACACGGATCAGCAACTATTTTGAATACTTGTCGACTTCAGCTCACACAAAACATTTTCCAGTGGCTTTTGCCCAGCCGTTGCCAGCCATAATTAATGTTGTAAATGAATGTTGCATAAAAAAACGAAAAAAAAACACACACACAGAAAAACACAGACACTAAACAAATACAAGAGACGCGCACGAAGAGCACAGACAGGCTCTGGCCGGTCTTGGGGTCAAGGATTCCTTTTTTTTTGGCTTGCAACGAATGCGCGCGCTTGCAACGGCTTGGGGCACGAAAACAAAGACGACGACAACGAGACGACACGACAATGGTGTTGCCTGTGAACCGACGCCCGGTAGCGATCCGTCAGACACGTTTCCCAGTTCCAACTTCCCAGCGGAATGATTTGGCCAAATCTGCAGCAGCGCCAATGAAGCCCGGCTTAGGCAGCCAGCGCCAGCGACAACAGCGCCCACAGCGCATGTAACGCGGCGCCGGCAAGCGAAAGAGAGCGTGGCACGACAAAGAGAGAGAGAAATGGGGAGAGTGCTCTCACCCAAAGCCGGCTGCCCACTTGTCTAGCTATCACCTGCCAACTGCAGTGAGCGTAAAAGCAGCAGAGAGAGAGAGAAAGAGAGAGAGAGAGTGTGTGTGTGTGTGTGTGTGTGTATGCGTGTGTCGAAGAAAGTAGCAAGTGGCTGCGCATGCGAAACACCCTATAAAGCTATGAAATATGAGCTCTAAGTGTGAGTATCTCTTAAGCAGATCAGACTCGGCGGCTTCTGTTGGACTTTCAGCTGCTCAGATTCAAACTGAGCGCATCTAATAATTTGTCAATTTGGGTAAGTGGTTCCGCTGCAGCCGGACATGCCTTGCTTATTGATAAAGCGTTGTGTCTGATCGATAACTATAAGTAACGGTTCTGCGTGTGGCCCAACTGCTTAAAGGAATTCGATGCCACTCTCAATAGACTAAAAATAGTTTGGTTTCTGCCAATGGCTACTGTAATTTTAATAGATTTAATAGATAGATAGAATCTCTTATCGATCCCTGTCGGGCTGGCCGGGAAGCATCAGCATCTGCCTTGGTGTCATCAAAGAATGCTAGCTCACGCCTCGTCTCTGTCTCTGTTGCTGTGCTTCCACTTCGTCTAGCCCAGCTTCCGCCTGTGCCTCTTTCGCTGTCTCTATATTGGCCTCTCTCTGCTTTGCCTATGAATTTGTCTTTGCTTCTGCATCTTCCTCTGCTTCTGCACCTGTCTCTGCTGCTCTCTCTGCCTCTATTTTGGTATGTGTTTTTGCTTCTGTCTACTCAGCTGATTCTGCGTCTTTACTTCAGCTACTCCTGCCTCTCCCGCAGCGTCTATCTCTTCTTCTGCTTCTACCTCTGCCTCTGCCTCTGCCTCAGTTTCAGCTACTGTACCTGCCTCTGCCTCTATATCTGCATCTTCCTGTACTTCTACCCTTGCTTCTTCCTACATCTGTCTTTGCTTCAGTTTCGCTATCCTCCGCTGCCTCTGCCTCTGCCTCTTTATATGCATCTAACTCTGAAGTTTCCTCCTCATCTACCATTGCTTCTCCCTCAGCCTCTGCCTCTGTCTTATCTACTGCCTCTACCTCTGCCTCTGACTCTGAATCTTCCACCTCCTCTCTCTCATCCTCTGCCTCTATCTCTTTTTCAGCCTCTATCTCATCTGCCTCTGCCTATGTTTTGTCTCTGCTCCCACATCTTACTCTGCTGCTATTACTGTCCCTGCCTTTGCTCCCTGCATATAGCTCACCGCATCAAATCCCGTCCTTCCTGTCTCTAGCTCTCTTTCCCTCTGCCTCTGCCCACTCATCTGTGGCTTCAAATCAAATGCATTCAATTATTCGACTCAAAGTTTCTTTCTACTTTAAATGTTTAAAGGACGTTTCAGATAGACTCATATTTTAATATATATTTCAAGATGTATAATATAATAAATGAAACTTAAAAAATTGCTCACATATGACTAGATTTTCCTAGTACTTATATATATTTAAATATTTTCAGGCCAGTGGCCTGCAGAGTTGCTAAACGTATCCCAAAACGCGGAGCTGCTTGAGCGCTGTCACGGGCTAGATTTATATGGCAGCTGCCGTCAGTGCCAAGATTTTCAGTTATTTTTAAATGTTTCGGAAAGTTTTTAGCATGTTGCGTTGCATCAGCAAAGCTCTTCAAGTGTGTCTGAGCTCACTTTCAAAAAAATGTGTAAACATAAAAAAAATCAAAACAAAACAAAGGAAGGAAGGGAAAGGGCAACAGCCGCACTGCTGGCAGCTTGTTGTTTATCCTCGGCCCACGCGGCGTATGCGCAACGCGCAATGCGCAAATCCCCAGCCAAAACGTTCAACTGCAGGCTCGGCGTCCACTCGGCGTGGCTTTTAAGCCAAGCAGCGCGCCAGATTACGCAAAGCGGGCCGCAGGCAAATTGCCGTCTAATTGCCGTCTTTTAGCCAACAATTAATTTTTCTGCTTCTCTCTGTTTCTCTTCATTTAATTTGTCTTCAAACTTTTAATTAAAGGCAACGCGCACACTGCGCGCTGCAGAGCCACGCGGCAATGGCAGGCGCTCGACTAGAATCGAGCGACAAGCATTAGAGCACAACGTGCCCTTCTGCGGGGAGTATGTTAGCTATGATGTTATAGGAGGTGAAGAGGTAGAGTGAGGAGGGGAGGTAGGGAGAGGGGGCGCAAGGGGAAGAATGAGAGTGAGGACAGGGCGACGGCGATGGAGGCCAAGAGCACAGACCTAGGACTCAGATTTAGGTTCAGATCTAGACACGGACATATTTCCAGACCCAAACATAGATCCACCTCCAAACATAGATCATAGCTCATAGATCATATATATAAGAACATAGATCATATATTATAGAGCATAGATCATATATATAAGATCATAGATAATAGATGATTGAGCATACATCATGGATCATTAATCATAGATCATAGATTTCAGATCATAGATCACAGAGCGGAGATTAGAGATCATAGTTCTTAGATGATGGCTCCTGACATAGGTCATAGATTATAGATAAAAGATCGTAGATCATAGATCATGAGACATATATCACATATCGTAGATCATAGATTATAGTTTATAGAAAGTAGATCATAAATCATAGACCATAGATCATAGATCACATATCATAGAGCATAGATCATAGAGCATAGATCATAGATCACAGATTATAAATCATAGAGCACAGATAGTTCATAGATCATAGATCCTGACATAGATCATATGAAAATTTGGACTAAACAGCATAGTAGCTGAGGAGATATAGGATAGATATATATTTATACAAAAAAACAGACCAAGACTGTAACTACATAGATCATTAGGATAATTGTAGTATAGGCATTAGTAGTCCTCAAAAGAGACAAAGCTTTAATTGAGCCATTTTTACAGTGGCTCACAAACCTTATCTTAAATACTGGCAAATCTTTGAAAACATCTGCAAGTCAATTCAGATCTATCTCCAATATGCATACTTCCAATATATAAAGTATATATCAACGGCATTCAACATCTCTAAGAAGTGTATTTACTGTGCGGCAGCTCAAACTGCAATTTTTTGTGTCTTGGTTTAGTTTTTAGTTATGTTTTAATTTTTGATATTTTTGTTTTCTTCGTTCAATTAATTTTTGTATCCACTGTTTCGTTGTCTATTTTTTCCTCTATATGTTTTCCATTAGAAGCCGAAGATCATTAGCAATATCGAACGGAATTTTGAGCTATAAATTGCGCTGGCTGCCAGCCAAGAAGCATCACAAGCTTTTGGAGCAGCGCACCGAGAGCTACTGGAACAACAACAAACCAACTGCAAAACCAAATCATTCGATACTCAGCATGAAGGTAAAAGGATTCTTGGGGAGGACTCCGCTTGGGGCTTGCCGACTCAAGTCTTCTCCACTTTCAGGTCTTTGTCTGTCTGCTGGCCACCTTGGCTCTGGTTAATGCTGGACAACGCGGAGGTGCAGGCGGCGGTGGCTATCTGCCCGGCGGAGGCCGCGGTGGTGGTGGCGGTGGCGGTGGCTTCCGCAATGGCGCTGGACTCACTTCGCATGTGTCGCAGTCGCACGGCAACACCAAGGTGCACATTGGTGGCCAGGGAGGTGGTGCTGGAGCCTACGGTGGTGGCGGCGGCGCCGGAGGCTATGGCGGTGGTGCTAGTGCTGGAGCCTATGGTGGCGGTGCTGGAGGTGGTGGCGGCTGGCAGGGCGCCGGTGGACGTGGAGGCGGCGGCGGCGGCTTTGGCGGCGGTGCTGGTGGCTGGCAGGGAGCTGGTGCTGGTGGCGGACGCGGCGGCGGCGGCGGCTATGGCGGCGGTGCTGGTGCTGGCGGCTGGCAGGGAGCAGGTGCTAGTGGTGGACGTGGAGGCGGCGGCTATGGCGGCGGTGCTGGTGCTGGTGGCTGGCAAGGCGCTGGAGCAGGTGGTGCTGGCGGCTGGCAAGGCGCCGGTGGTGCCGGTGGTGCTGGCAATGCCTGGGGCAATCCAGCCTCTTTCGACTACTCCGTGAACCATGGCGCTAGCTCCTCCGTCGGTGGCGGCTCCCGTGGCGGTGCTGGCTGGTGGAACGATTAAGAATGTCTCCTTGCAAGAAATTGGATTACCGAAACGAATAAATAACCGCGCAAATCTCATAAAAAATGCATTTAAATTGAAGAAGGCTGCCAGATCGTTGATATTGGTTGAGTAGCTTTTGTTGAACTTAAAGCTTAGGCAGTCTGGCAGCATAGCTCTGTGAAAGCTACGCCTGGAGCTTAGCTTCTGCAGCTAGCTAACGCCAGAGGGCGGCATAGCTGAGTAAGTTCGTGGCTTAAGTCTTTCGTTTGCGTCTTACAATTTGTTGATCTTGTTCGCTGCAGATGGCGCTGGGCTAATATAGTTGCCGAACTAGCCGCTAGAGTGCGCCACGTGTTTCGCCAACTGTAGATGGCGCCCGCTCTTGAGCCGGCAAGTTCGCTGCTCAAGTCTTTCGTTAAAGGCAAAAACCAGTTCGCTTAACCATCTCTCGCGCTATTTGTGCCGCATTCAGGCCGGGTTAATGAAGTTCAATGTCAGAGCGCGTCGCTTCGCCGTGGAAAGCGAAAGTTGAGCGATGGCTTGGACGAGCCCCAGTCACAACGGTATCAACGACAACACGACAGCTCAGTGTCACGCGGCAAGGATAAGGCAAGCTGACAGGCCGCCCATCGGGCTGTATTATTCCACTTGTGGGCATTGCACACTGAAGCTGAGCTAAATGCATTTGGACAATAAAGCGACCAGTAATTAAACCGCTTTGTCTGTTGTTGTCTCTGCTTGCCTTTGTTTGCATCTCATGTTGATTTATTGCCATCCACTCCACGTGTGTATAAATTTGTCTTTGCTTTTTGGTTTTTGCCTTTTGCTTTTTAGCTTCCGCCGTTTGCTTTTGTTTTGTATTTGCTTGATATTGAATTCGTCTGTGTGTGTTTGTTTCTTTGTGGTCAAGTGCGGTGCTTGACGGCTTTGGCGTCGTCTTGTCTCGCATGAGACGTGCCCAGAACCTTGGCCACAAGCCATCAGCATTCGAATGGCTTTTTGCATTTTGTGCATAAGCCGACAAGACAATTACATAAGTAAATACACACAACTTGTTGATTTTGAATTGTATTTATATATGTTTTTTTTTTTTGTATTTTTTCCACCCATTTGTGTATTTGCATTCGATGTGTTTTGGTGCTGTTCAACTGGTTTTTGCCATCTAGCAAATATTTGCCGCATTGCATGTCTGTCTCAAACACTAAGCAAACTTTACATTGCGGCATTGAGCGAAGACCAATTATTTCGTAATCTTATGTAGCAAGCAATTAATAAAAGTTTGTAAGTGGAAAATATACTAAGCTTGATGTTGGCTAAGATCAAGGCCAGTGTGTGTAGAAGTTCTTGGCGATGAAGAAGTAATTCTGTAAAAAATATAAAAATTGGGGAAATCATTGGAAAAAGATATGAGAAATCTTAGCTAATGAAAGTAGAGAAAATTTATATGAATATTGAGAAATTTATAGTTTAACTTAATTTTCATTTGAATATAATTTAATTTTGTAAATAATATTATTAATATTCATTTATTTTTATTTGATTTTTTAATGTTGATTAAATTCTTATTTGATTTTAATTTTAATTATAATTTAATTTAGTTATATTTTATAATTCATTTTATTAATTTTAATTTTTTAAATTAAATATAATTTTACCTCTATTTGAATTTAATAATTAATTATTTTATTTTATTTAATTACTGTTTGTTATTATTTCTTATATAAATATATTTTGTCTAGTTTTAAAATCTATTTATATAAAAAATAAAATATTAATCAGAATTTCCCATTATATTAAAGATGTATCTAAACAAGTTCCGACATTTGCTATTGGGTTGCCTAATATCTGCAAATCGAATACGTTCTCACATCACCTGCATCATTGTCTGATTGAAGTGTTTATGCCCTTCTCTCGGCTACTGAGCTGCCGCAACTGCAACTGTGGCCGAACAGGATTATTCAAATGAATTTAGCTGCAATTAAAAAGTCATATTTATGGGCTGGCGCTGCCTTTATTCTACAGCTATTTCAATTTATATGTTTTGCATTCCCATCAATTAGCTGTTCATTTCAGCATTTTAACGTATGTTTACATAAGTGTATATATGTGCACATATGGATGGTTATTTATGTGCACGTAATTGCTCTGGGAAGCTGTGCCTCTGACTCTGACAGTCGTTTATGCAAATCGATTACAGCCCAGAGTGCTTTGTACATATATGTATAGTATATATTGCATATGTACACACACACACACACACACACACACACACACCTGTGTGTATTCACACATGTCTGTGAATGGCTTGCTTAAGTGCGAGCAGAATTTATAATATACGCCGCACGGCTGCATTAGGCTTAATTATTACTCTGCGCCAGCTATAGTTTATGAGTGTCATCAATTCCGCAACCCTATAATGACACTGCTCGGTACTTGACGAGGGCGGATCGAAAACTAAACAACAAAGTCGCTAAAGAACTCTAGCTATAGCTAACGTAAACTGTAAAGAGAGAAGTGAGTGTGATAAGCAGTAGTATATGCATACAGTATAGTATATAGTATATTAGTAGTAGTACTATAGTAATAGTAGTAGTAGTAATAGTAGCAGTAGTAGGACTATAGTAATAGTAGTAGTAGTAATAGTAGTAGTATATCAAGTAGGGTATAGATGTCTGTAGTAGAGGAAAGTAATAGTATAAATATCTTAGTAGTGTGTAGTATAGTAGTAGTAGATAGTGTAGTAAAGTAGTAGCTAATATAGAATAATAGTAGTAGATTATAATATAGTAATATATAGTTTACTATAGTAGTTGACAGAGACATAGTAGTAGATAGTAAAGTATAGTGTAGATAGCAGATATACTATCTATCTGATATAGTATAGTAGTAGGTAGTATAGCATAATAGTAGTAAATAGTCTGGTAGAGTAGTAGATAGACACATAGAAGTAGATAGTAGATAGATAGTAGTAGATGGATAGTAGTTGGAGTAGTAAAGAGTAGATAGATAGTACTAGATATAAGTAGTATAGTAGTAGAGAATATATTATCGTAGTAGATTGTATAGAATAGCTTAATAGTAGTAGCTAGTATAGTATAGTAGTAGATAGTAGCTATATAGTTTAGTAGCAGATAGTAGTAGTAGATAGACACATTGAAGTAGATAGTAGATAGATATAGTACAGTTGTAGATAGTACTGTATAGTAAACAGTAGATATATATTAGTAGACATAGTATAGTAGCGGAGAGTATACTGATATTCATGCTCTCTCTCTCTCTCTCTCTCTCTCTCTCTCTCTCTCTCTCTGTTTTTCTTCAGTTTACTTACAGAACAGTTTCCACTCCAACCAATTGAGCTGCCCTCTCTCTCTCTCTCTCTCTCCCACACGTATCTATGCCCGAGAGCAGAGGCGACCACCGCCAAAAAAAAAAAAAAAAACAAAAGAGGCAGAAATGACTTCATAAACTGCAGGTTTGCATTCACTTTTGCGCACTTGTGCATTCGGCCAGTAATTGCATAGGAGCCAGTGCATAATTAAATATTATAATTCGATGAAAGCCTTCGCAGTGAAGGCGATGCGCTGGGAACTACTTTTTACGATATCTGTGGCGGCTGCGATGCGCGCTGAGCCATTGTAACGAAACGCGCGACGCGCCAGCCCAACGAATCTATCTCCAGCTGCCGGTCGATCTAATGAATGTGCTGAAAAACAAAGGCACATGATTTTTCTTAACTTCTGGCCCGTGAGGCCCCAAAAACAGGTTAAGAATATTGCTGAGCACAAGGCAACGCTGCCAAATATAGAAACAAATTAAGTGTGTGTGTGTATATATGTGTGTGTATATAATGTTGACCTTATATACAGATCGTTAAGCTAGTGAGAATTGCTGGCGACTTCAATTTGAGCCCCGACTTTATGCAATGCAAATAAAAATTCTTTATTATTCAGATTTGTTTTTGCTCGGCTTTAAACTCACTTTTGACATCGCTTGCAATTCGCATTAGCAACTTTAATTAATTTTATAATTAATATAAATTTAGTGCTCATAAAAGTCGAGTTGACTGACAAAACCTATAGGAAAATGTCATAGAGCTGTTAATAGAAGTTCCGTTATTGCCATTAATCTTTCCATACATAATTAACTTCATTATTATGTTTTTTTTTCACACCAAATACAGAAAAAGAAATCTTTGACTAATAAATATTATTTAAAGTGTTTTTGTTATTGCAATAAATTTATAAAGAAAATCTAAAAAAAACTCAAATCTATTATAGGAAATAAAGAATTATTCTGCGGCTGACCTTAAGAGGCGCCTAATTGGCATATGTCAAAGATTTCCTCAATCGATATAGTTAATGAATCAATTGTTACAGCAGACACGCAGCATATAGACATATATACATATATATATACCTATATATCTGTATAGTCTGTTAGTTTAATCAAATATAGCTGATAAACATTCCCTGCGCGGCTTAGCATAAATATTCTATAGGCCTAAAGGTGCATTGAACTTGGCCAGTTGTCCGGCTCTAAGCAAAGTACATAGCCATATAGATTTCTATATACACATATATATATATAGATATATATAGACATATATATATATACTGGCAAGTCAATTGACTATGCAAATATGTGCCAAAACATAGAAGCTGCGTGTGAGCTTGGCCAAGAACCGGTTCTGGATTGCGCCTATTTTTAAGCGATGATGCTGCTGGGAACGCTTGGACAGTGGGCCAAGCCGCGGCCGACGCTAACTGTAGCGTCTCACCTGTGGGCCACTAACTACTCGCTTCCTGATTACCTGATCGCGCGTTACAGTTTGTCGTTTCGCCAGCAGACCTTGATCTGCAAACGAGCAGAGCAACGGGCGAGCTACTGCTTGAGCGGCCTGTCAAAATATCATTTATCAATGGTGCACGCTGCTCTCAGCTCAGCTGTGGATTGCTTGACAAACTGTCCGTAGCTCGTTGATACTCCGTTTGCGGTCGCTCAGTCTGCATGTGATCGAGCGGCGTTAATTTGTTTGATTTGTGGCCCAAGCGGTCGCTGTTAACTTATGTATGAGCAGATGGGAGGGGTATGGATGACTGACATATACCCTGTGGTTAGACTGAGGTATGCGTTATATATATATGATATTAAATCTATATCCTGTCTGTATTTGCTCATACCACCCTTCGCTTTCAGCTCTTTAGTCAATAGAACTCAGAGGCGAAGCAACCCCACTGCCATTCGCTGATCACAGAGCATTAACAATGGCCAAGTCTAAGTCGCGCATGCGTAAAGATTTGCATAGTTATCGGAGACAATCAGCAAACAAAGGCCCGTCGGCAGCTGGCCAAAATCAAGTATCTTCACACAGACGCAGACCGAAATGTGGGTTATTAATTCTATTAATTGCTTAAACGATCAAAGGCAGCCAACTAATTGTTGAGCTCGAGCTCGTGCCACGAGCTCGTGAGTGCGATATTACGTGCTGACTGCGAGTCGTGCCCTTAGGGGAAGCACACAGAACTCAGCGGCAGCCTTAATAGGTATACTAAGCGTAAGTCCCAATCTTAACAGCTCATCTCTACAGCAAGCTGAATACTAATTCGTGTCGGGTCGTGCCTCACGCACCCATCTCTACGCATCGGCACTTGCTCCATCTTCAACTCCCTGTGCGACTGAGTCTGTTGCCGATGCTGGGCTTTGGCGTTATTGATTTATTCATGCTTTGCGATACTCGTATTTTCGACTATTGATTCCGCGCACGTTTTTTGGTATAAATGCGTGTAGGCATCTCAGCTGTAGAATTAGTCAACGCTTCTGTTCGTCTTGAGCATCATATCGAAGTTGAAATTAAGATCGAGATCGAGATCCGAGTTTGGAGCACTATGAAGCCGTTTACCTGCATTTTCGTTATCCTCGTTGCCCTGCTGGCCGGCAGTCAGGCCACCTTTGATGGTCTCCTTGGCGGTGGCGGCGGCGGCGGTGGTGGCGGCGGTGCTGGTGGTGCCGGCGGCATTGTCCAGCTGCTGCAAAGCAAACTGGGCGGTCTGGGCGGCGGACTCGGTGGAGGACTTGGCGGTGGACTCGGTGGCAAGCTCGGCGGCGGCGGCGGCGGTGGTGGCTACTCCGGCGGAAGCTCCGGTGGCTACTCTGGCGGCCACTCCGGCGGTTACTCCGGCGGCTACTCCGGCGGCTACTCCGGCGGCCACTCAGGCGGCTACTCCGGCGGTCACTCCGGTGGCTACTCAGCTCCTTCAAAGGTCATCATCCTCGAGGTGGTCAACCAGGGACAGAGCGGCGGTCATGGCGGCTACTCCTCCGGCGGCCATGGCGGCTACTCCTCCGGCGGCTATGGCGGTGGCCAAGGTGGCTACTCCGGCGGCTACGCCTCGGGTGGCGCTCACTCCTCCGGCGGATCCGGCTGGAACAAGGGCTGGTAAATGCCCGCGGCCCAGCCACGGCCTCACTCACAAGTTCAAACAGGGAGCCAAAAAGCGAGCATTTTCAATGTGTTTCAATTATTTCTAAGTCCCAATTTTTTTTTTTTATTAAATGTTTTTATGTGTATAGAGCCGCAGTATTTTTGGTGGGTCTTAAGCTGAAATATGGCCAATTGATATTGACGGTTTTTAAATGAGGCATCGCCACTTGAAACTGGTTGGCAAAGCGCTTCCTGTTTGACCCAATGAGGCGCGGCGAGGTGAGCTCATGGCAGAGCCACGACTAAATTGCCAACACTTGATTGCCGCCAATTGCAATTGGGCTCTAATGCGACATTTATTGTCCGCCGTAAATTGGCCCAAAACGCAGACAATTCAGCAACAATTTGGCCTGGGCCCAGTTGCCGCAATCGCCGCGCTCGACAGTTAAACGCTTTGTTACGGAATTCGCATTGATTGATTGCCGGCCATTGATAGATCTGCCAGTCTGGCAGCAAAATCGCATGGCACAAAGGCCCGAATTTGATTTAATGCCGCCCATGAAAATTCACAAATCTGCGGTAGGAGCAACAACAGCAACAGCAACAGCAAACAAAGAGTCAACAGGTTAAAGCTGCACGAGTCTCGGCTTTTGCTTGGCTGCGCATTTGTACTGAACTGATCAAGGGGGCAGTAGTTGGCGCTCGTTGCTACCAGCTTGACAGAGCTGTGCTCGCTGAGCATATACCCTGTAAAAAGCTAACAGTCTTCAGTTGAGTGGAGCAGAAGATCTGGAGGATCTACGTCTAGCTCAGTTGATGATCTAACTCTTGCCTCTTCTCAATAGAAATTGACAGAGTATGCCCAATTTTGAATACTCTATCTTAATTTTATCTATCTTCTAGAGTAGAAGATCTACTCAAGGATCTACTTCAACAGATCATCAACTCTTGCCTCTTCACTCACTGCCCAACTCAGCTGAATTCTCAATAGAAATGTACAGAGTATACCCAACTTTTAATACCCTATCTTCAGAGTATCTATCTTCTAGATCTCAAAGATCTACTTGCTCAAAGATCTACTTCAACAGATCATCAACTTTTGCCTCATCACTCACTGCCCAACTCAGCTGAATTCTCAATAGAAATTTACAGAGTATGCCCAACTTTGAATACCCTATCTTCTGTATAACAAGTCTTCTGCCAGCTATGCTCAGTTGAGTGAAGTAGAACATGAGCTCCACAGATCATCAACTCTTGCCTAAGCTAAAGCAGCTGACATTAAGTCTCTCGAGAAGTGTTCAGATTTGAATACCCTATCTTTACGCTGACAAATACATTGTATAATTCATGGCACTTAATATTGATAGCCTGAGTGATTGATTGCTGTGCCGTTGACCCGATTTTAGTGGCCAGCACGAAACTGTTGCAAGCAGCTGTGTGGCAACAGTAGCTGCAGCAGCAGCAGCACGTGTGCAGCCAGCCAGCCAGCCAGCCAGCGGCTGGCTCATTGATTATGAGAGCTCGAGAGCTCAGCTGTGGTCGGCAGAATGGGCCGGCAGTCAATCGATTTGGCCCCAGAAAGCTGTTACATAAAAATGGCGCGCCAGAATCTTGAGCGGGCCTAGACTGAGGCTCGGCCGAGTCAGGTGGAGCTGCGGAAGGTGGCGGGGCGTTGCCAGCCAGCCAACAATAGATGGCCGCAAAGCGTACGAAACTGAAAGTTGGCATAATGAGGGCCAACTGCACGAAGCCAAGATCGGCCAGATTTGGCAATTACAGCTGATTACACTGCAGCCCCAGCATCGCTGCGGAGAGCAGCAGCAGCAGCTGGCGCTGACGACGCCAACAACAGCATCTGCACTGCCGGCGGTTAGAATCTTAGATGCGCTCCACTCGGCTGGCTGTATAAATAGCCGTGAGTGCGCCCAGTTGTAAATTAGTCAGTGCACAGCAGCAACATCAGCAGCAACAGCAGCAACAGTCGTCAACAACAATAGCAACATCTCCCACAAAGATGCAGTCGATACGTCGCTTGGTTCTCGTCGGCCTCCTGGCCGTGCTGAGCGTCTGTGCTTATGCTAAGCCGCATGGCTGGAGCAGTGGAGGCGGCGGCGGCAGCGGCTGGTCATCGGGCGGTGGCGGTGGCGGCTGGTCTAGTGGTGGCGGCGGCGGCGGCTGGAAGAGCGGCGGCGGCGGCGGTGGAGGTAGCGGCTGGTCATCGGGTGGCGGCTCCTCTGGCTGGCCCAGCAAGATAAGCATCAGCGCCTGGCCTTCTAGTGGAGGCGGCGGCAGCAGTGGTTGGTCCTCAGGCGGCGGTGGCTGGAAGAGCGGCGGCGGCGGTGGTGGAGGCTGGAAGAGCGGCGGAGGCGGCGGCGGCGGTGGCTGGAAACTGAGCTCCGGCGGCGGTGGTTTGGGCGCTGGTTGGTCTAGCGCCTTGTCTAGCCTCTCAGGCTGGAAGTCTCAAGCGCTCTCGGGTCTCAGCAGCGGCTGGAAATCTGGCGGCGGAGGAGGTGGTGGCTGGAAATCTGGCGGAGGCGGCGGCGGTGGCTGGAAGAGCGGCGGTGGAGGAGGTGCTGGCTGGAAGAGCGGCGGCGGCGGTGGCAGCGGCTGGTCCTCCGGCGGCTCAAGCGGCGGCTGGAGCTGGTAGAAAAACCTGCTGAAAAGGAAACTGAGAAAACCGAGGCGACACTAGAAAGGATCCGCAACTGTACATAAAAAACAAACTCTTAAGCTCTGTCTAGCTATCTTTTTTTGTATTTTTTTTTAAATCTGCCAATAAATATATAATAATAATCTAAACTATTTGAGATTTTGTGGAATGTCAGGAGCTGACTGTTGGAGAAGCAGGAGTAAACAGGGGAAATGCAGCTACATTTACTATATTTAAGAATCGAACATGAAAGGGTCACCCTAGTCTTATATATCTTATATGAAGTTCTTAAAAATACTTTTACTTTTATATACTTTGAATAATACTCTAAGCCAGCCTCTTAGTCGGCCTCTTTGTCGGGCTTTATCAGCCTTTTTGTCAGCCTTTTTCTCTTTGCCTTTGCCTTTGCCTTTGCCTTTGCCTTTGCCTTTGCCTTTGCCTTTGCCTTTGCCTTTGCCTTTGCCTTTGCCTTTGCCTTTGCCTTTGCCTTTGCCTTTGCCTTTGCCTTTGCCTTTGCCTTTGCCTTTGCCTTTGCCTTTGCCTTTGCCTTTGCCTTTGCCTTTGCCTTTGCCTTTGCCTTTGCCTTTGTCTTTGCTCTTTGCCTTTGCCTTTGCCTTTGCCTTTGCCTTTGCCTTTGCCTTTGCCTTTGCCTTTGCCTTTGCCTTTGCTCTTTGCCTTTGCCTTTGCCTTTGCCTTTGCCTTTGCCTTTGCCTTTTGCTCTTTGCCTTTGCCTTTGCCTTTGCCTTTGCCTTTGCCTTTGCCTTTGCCTTTGCCTTTGCCTTTGCCTTTGCCTTTGCCTTTGCCTTTGCCTTTGCCTTTGCCTTTGCCTTTGCCTTTGCCTTTGCCTTTGCCTTTGCCTTTGCCTTTGCCTTTGCCTTTGCCTTTGCCTTTGCCTTTGCCTTTGCCTTTGCCTTTGCCTTTGCCTTTGCCTTTTGCCTTTGCCTTTGCTCTTTGCTTTTGCCTTTTGCCTTTGCCTTTGCCTTTGCCTTTGCCTTTGCCTTTGCCTTTGCCTTTGCCTTTGCCTTTGCCTTTGCCTTTTGCCTTTGCCTTTGCCTTTGCCTTTGCCTTTGCCTTTGCCTTTGCCTTTGCCTTTGCTTTTGCCTTTGCCTTTGCCTTTGCTCTTTGCCTTTTGCCTTTGCTTTTGCTTTGCCTTTGCCTTTGCCTTTGCCTTTGCCTTTGCCTTTGCCTTTGCCTTTGCCTTTGCCTTTGCCTTTGCCTTTGCCTTTGCCTTTGCCTTTGCCTTTGCCTTTGCCTTTGCCTTTGCCTTTGCCTTTGCCTTTGCCTTTGCCTTTGCCTTTGCCTTTGCCTTTGCCTTTGCCTTTGCCTTTGCCTTTGTATATATATATAATTTCCTATATTCCTTGAACATCATATGATCTTCCCCACCTGCATCTGCATCTACTCCCAAATAAGAACTTCAGCGTCTTTTAGCAAAATGAATATTTCTTTATTAGTACAATTAAGCATACAGAGAGGAAGGAAAAGACTTGAGAAACTTTGGGTACAACTAGGTAGGAGAGCAAGAAAAAAGTAAGATTAGGTATAGCACTTGTGGGAGTTGCCTCTAGCGCTGTGTCTAGACGCCGTCGAACACATGTCAGCCGAGGGAGCAGCCGGAGTATTTACATTTCGTTTCGTCTTGGAGTTCTCGTTGCGTGGCTCTCGCTTGCGCCCTACCAGCCGCCGCCGTGCTTGCCACCGCCTCCGCCGCCACCGCCGTGCTTGCCGCCGCCGCCGCCATAGCCGCCACCGCCGCCGCCGCCTCCGCCGTGCTTTCCGCCGCCACCGTTGCCGCCTTGCCAGGACACGGAGCTGCCTCTATTGCCGGCCAGGGACTTGCCGCCACCACCACCGCCGTATCCACCCTGACCGCCGCCGCCGCCGCCCTTTTGCCAGCCGCCGCCGCCGCCGCCTCCTCCGCCATTCTTTTGCCAGCCGCCTTTGCCGCCGCCGCCGCCACCACCGCCGCCGTGTCCACCGCCACCACCATAGCCGCCGCCACCACCGCCGCCGCCCAGCAAGCCAGCCGAGGCAATGGCGAACATGACGGCGCACAGGAATACAACGAGCAGAGCGTAGCGCATGTTGAGCTGCAGAATCCTTGGATAGATGGATGAACTGTTTCGGAACTGTTGGAACTGTTGCTGTTGGCGCTGTTAGAACCTTAGCTTCACTGATGCCATTAGCGGGCCCAGCGCTGCGCTTTTATAGCGCCAGAGCTGCACGGAACAAATCCGAAACTCCCGCTGAGTCATGCAGCTCCCAAACGCTCCGATTGGGCTTGGAACTAAGGCGATGTGTGGGGGGCGACGCACCCAAAGGCTACTGGGAAGGCTGAGAACTGTGCGCTCAAGTGGCTGTCGAAGCCCGCGCACTGCAGTCGCGGCACACGCGGCGCATACGCAACATTTATGCTGGGAACAGTGCGCCGACTCTGGCTGGCAGCACTTCTAAACTGCTGAGCCATAGCGATGTCATTAATTACAAGCGTTTGTGTGCAGCACCACAATTTGTTTAGCAATTTGCAATTGAAATTCTGTAATTTTTCATATTTTTCAGACTTTTCTGCATAATTAATTTGATTTTTTGCCGCCGCTGAGTTTTGCCGGCATTCGCATGGCAGACGAATCTGTGTGTGGTGCACGACTCAACCACATTCGCGTTCGACGAGTTCAATGCCAATTGCGGTGGCCTAACAAACGAGCTGCCTCCTCAACTGAATTACTTACCATATATTGCCGCCACCCGTCCACTGACTGCGTGCGGCAGCGTAACATGGCTCAAAGCCACGAAGCAGCCAAGTCCACGAGACGACCTCAACCGCTGCAGCGTAAAGTATGTGCATCTGCAGCACAGTGGACGCAAAGCCATATTTTTGGTTCTCCCAATGCCTTTATCAGCAGAGCACACAGATGGGCTAACTCGGTTTGTATCGTATATCAATGAAGTGATTTGTGTTACAGAGAATTCTACTTCTATTAACTGTGGTCCTGAGTGCCTGCTGCTCTTGCAGTGGTATGGGCTGAGAGCTTCAGGAGAGCTGTTGGAGAAATGTTATGCGTGTGGAGAGAGAGAGAGAGAGAGAGAGAGATGATGAGAGAGAGAGAGAGATATATAGAAAGATATAGAGATATATATATATATATAGAGAGAGAGAGAGATATAGAAAGATATAGAGAGATATATATAGAGAGAGAGAGAGAGAAATAGGGATAGAGAAAGAGAGAGATAGAAAGAGTGAGAGAGATATAGAGAGATATATATGGAGATATAGATACATATATAGAGAGATACAGAGAGATCAATATATATATAGAGAGAGAGAAAGAAAGAGAGAGAGAGAGAGATATTTAGAGAGATATAGAGATATATAGAGAAATATAGAGAGATATAGAGAGCGATAGGGAAAGAGCGACAGAAAGGTAGAGTGAGAGAGAGAGAGAGCTACATATAGCTATTCCTCTCGCTTGCTTGCTCAGGCCATTCACAAAGGCTGAGGACGAGCCGAAAGCGAAGGACAAATGTTTGTCTCATACAGAAAAACCTTGTCTCATGACTTGACAGCGGAATTCAGCTAAATTCTCTCATTTTCATATATCCTATATGAAGCAACGCTATCTGCTTGAGATATTAGAAGACAAGCCAAGACTGCAGACAAAGCCCAAAGCTAGTATTCGGAATATATATAGTATATATATATATATATACTACACGCAAAAGAGTCAAGAAGATATGCAAGAACCAAGTATTTATAGCTCTAACTCAAGAAGACGAACATCTATTATATTATCTATATCTATTATTGTATATACATATTACATTGATTAATGGTGTTCGAAAGGATCAGGCAAGCCACATCCTTCTTAGTTTAAGCCACATATTTAGCTACATCTTCTAGCGCCCGATTAGTGTTTGCTTTTAGTCAAGATCAGACCCATAAATATATATTTTTTCAATTGCATTCGGCGTCAGTGTGCGGCTCCACGAGTGCTGAGCATTGCGAATGCTCAGAGTAATAACAATTACGGGTCGAGTTAGCATTTTAATTGTTATGGACCATAATTCAAATAGGCATTTATGTGAGTTTCGAGATCGACGAGCACGCCAGACAGAGATCTGGTTCCCAGGCTGGTTCTGAACTTGAAGATGCTGCATCTATCTCAATATCTGTGCTCAATACATTTTGTTTTCTAATTGCGCTCGGCTGTGAAATGATATATGGCCAACTGAGACGTCGCTCGTCAATCATCCGCTGCCTTTCCAAAAAAAATCCATTTTTCTACAGTTTACAATTTGTATTTGTTTACAAAAAAATATATATATAGAGGGTTTTGTTTGTATAAAAAAATTAGAAAAAAAATATATGTTCCCTTATGCATATACGTAATATGAAATCAAAAATCAAAAATCAATTCGTTGCCAGAGACTTTGCCTGCGATCCGCTCTACCAGCCGCTGCTGCCCCAGCCGCTGTTGCCGCTGGACCAGCCGATGCTCGGGCTCGACCAGCCACCGCCATTGCTCCAGCCGCTGCCGCCGCCATTGCTCCAGCCACTGTTGCCATTGCTCCAGCCACCGCCATTGCTCCAGCCACCACCATTGCTCCAGCCGCTGCCACCACCATTGCTCCAGCCGCCGTGGCCGCCGCCGCCGCCGCCAATTTTGATAACCTTAATGATCTTGGGCTGAGAGGACCAGCCGTTGCTCCAGCCACCGCTGCTGCCCCAAGGATTCGAGCTCCAGCCACTGCCGCCGCCGCCGCCGCTGCCCCAAGGACTCGAGCTCCAGCCGCCGGAGCTGATGCTACCGCCGGCCCAAGGATTCGAGCTCCAGCCGCTGCTGCCGCCGGACCAGCCGCTGCTGCGTATTAGGCCAGCCGAGCTGCAGGCAATCAGAGCGCTGAGTACAATGAACAGTTTCATCTTGCTGATCCTTAGGTGTATCCTGGCTGACTGTGATGTGGGTGTGAGTTTTGAAGTGCGGCAATTGAATGATCTCGAAACTCACGCAGCATACGCTATTTATCTAGATTTGCATAGCCGCAGCCACTGGGCATAGGGGAGCGGCCAACTGGCCGAGCGGCCGAGCGGCTCATCAAGTCAAGAATCCACAAAATAAATCGCACCGCCTTGCAGGTGGGGGCTGCCGTGGCCCGGTCGTGGTCAGCTGATAAATAAACCAGCTGCGCGCACACAGTGAGAGACGCGCGAGGTAATTGCAGTTTATTAAACCACTTTGAGCGTCCGATTCTTGACCAGGGTCAACTACTTTACAGCACTTTACGACCGTCTCATTGGCAACAGCAGCAACAGCAGCAGCAGCAGCAGCAGCAGTGGCATCTGCAGCAGCTCATCCCGTGCCCCGCCCGCCCCGTCCGCCTCATGGGGGCCAGTTCATGTTGCCGAATTGCGCATAACTCACACGCTTGATGGATCATTTCCTCGCCACGCGGTTGGCCTCTTGGTGCCGACTTCTGTCGACTGGCGGAAACAACGAGCGCAGTTGACGGCTGCTTGGCACGGTTAAGCCTAATCTCCAATATGCCCACAGAAGCTCGCGACGGGTGACTCATTTGTCATGTTGCCAGCTCAGCCAGGTGAAGGGGCCCGCCAGCTGCCAGCCACAGCACAGCCGCAGCGGCGAGCGGCACAGTAAGCACTAGGCTGTGCGAACTGGGCAGAAAATCTATAGTAGTTAAGCAAAGCGAGATCATGATCATATTGCGTGGGGCTCTATCAATATTAGAATCAAGCTGCCATAAAAAAAATAATATTATAAAAATATTAAAATAATTTTTTTTTTTTAAATATTAAAATTATTTTTTTTAAATATTATATAAATATTAAAATATTAGCATTTCAAACATTTATATACATTATATATAAAAATTTAAATATTTAAATTAAATATTATATAAATATTTAATTATTTTAATTGAATATAATATTTTTTTTAGATATTTAAAAATGTAAACTAACACTTATATAAACATTAAATTAAATATTAAAAAAAAATTAAATTAAATATTTTAAAATATTAAAATTATTAAAAATATTAAAATATTTTAAAATATTATTATTTAATTATTTTAAAAATAAATAAAAACAATATATAACAAATCTAGGAAAGCAAAAGTTTTGCTAAAAATATTTTATAAATTTATATTAAATTTTTTTATATTTTTTAATTTTATTTACTTTATATTTTTTTCATTTTTTAATTAATTTCATATGGTTTTTTACATTTACGGCAAATAATTCTTAATATATTTTCATATTATGTTTCTTCCCTTTTCTTTCAGTGTAAATGACTTGCTTATCATCGTTTTTGAGGTGTCGTCAATGGACAGGATGTATTCCTTGACTCTCATTAATCGCATTTCAACATTCTCTTAGCGCAAGCTAGTTGACCTCGCCCAGGCGATGCGCCGAGCCGATCGCAGCCTTTGGGGCTCACTGTAGTTTGGCGCCTAGACGCTCGTTGCAATCTGTGTGTGGCGGGCGGCCTCTATTCCATAGATGTCAGCGAATTGTTTTTCTACTTATGAAGTTTTATTTTTTTAGCGCAGGCATTATAAACAAAATTTAATTGAATTGTCAACGCTTAACATGCAAATTGTATTTGGGGGCCCATAGATGGGGCCAAGCAAAAAAAAACAACAACTTAAGTGTAGAAAGAATTAAATATGAAAAAAAAAATAGAAAAAATAGAAAAAAACATTATAGCGGATAAGTTTTCGTAACTGCGACATTATCGGCTTATCGCCGTCACGGAATTGCCATCGGGTTTCATGAGATTTCTTAAGCCTAAATTAGTTAATAAGTTTCCTTTCACAAACACCTCTATATCATTTCAGAGTTCTCCAGCTCAACTCGGATCAGAGACAATCGCAAACGGTGCGGATTTCAGGTATCAGGTTCGGTTTGGATCTCGTCGGGAAGTGCCGTTATTACTTGCCGCAAACGCCGCATTTGGCGAGTCGAGCGGAGCGCGTTCCCGATGATTGCTTGCCGTAGGGCTTGATGCTATTGACCTCCAGGAAGTAGTTGCCCTTGATGTTGTGCGGCACAGCGTAGCCCATGGGGTATTGCTCGCCCGAGCAGAGATCGTCGCGCAGCCGCCTCAGCGAGCTGCAACGCGTGCCCAGGAAGTTGCGCTCGTTGCCCGGATAAATGGACTCCTCGTAGTACTCCCAGGAACGGGCGTGGGCACAGGTCACGGATATGCAGCCCGCGGGCAGGGGATCCAGGCCACCCGGATAGAAGTCCACATCGCCCATGGGATCCCGCTTGCCCAGCACGCCCGGATTGCTGTGTATGATATCGATGAACTGGGCGTCGCCGCGCTGCAGGCCCGACAGAACTTCGCCCTCATTGAAGCACGGCTTGGCCGGATCCAGTCCGGTGATGCGCGACAACGTCTTGCCCGTCATTTGCTGCAGATAGCGTCCCGCCGAGCCCACAATGTGCGCGCCCAGACTATGGCCAATCAGATGTATGTTCTCCACCTTAACCAGATCCAGCAGCTTCACCAAGCCCCGCGCAATGTTCTCGCCAATCTCGTCTGTGTTGAAGGCGGACCAGGTGTATAGGGTATCTATGAACTTGGCAACATCCACGGCCTGCAAAGTGGAATATATATTTAGCTTGCTTTGATATATGTATATAGAAGTACAGATGAGCAGATAGATAAGAGATGTAAAGATATACAGTTTGATAGATGGGTATGGGATAGATGGATATATCTGTGTATCTATCTATCTATAAACCTATGAATCTATCAATATGATAGATAGATATACAGACAGATAGATAGCTAGATAGATAGATAGATAGATAGATAGATAGATAGATAGATAGATAGATAGATAGATAGATAGATAGATAGATAAATAGATAGATAGATAGATAGATAGATAGATAGATAGATAGATAGATATATATACAGACAGATAGATAGCTAGATAGATAGATAGATAGATAGATAGATAGATAGATAGATAGATAGATAAATAGATAGATAGATAGATAGATAGATAGATAGATAGATAGATAGATAGATAGATAGATAGATAGATAGATAGATAGATAGATAGATATACAGACAGATAGATAGCTAGATAGATAGATAGATAGATAGATAGATAGATTGATAGATAGATAGATAGATAGATAGATAGATAGATAAATAGATAGATAGATAGATATATATACAGACAGATAGATAGCTAGATAGATAGATAGATAGATAGATAGATAGATAGATAGATAGATAGATAGATAGATAGAGATAGATAGATAGATAGATAGATAGATAGATAGATAGATAGATAGATAGATAGATAGATAGATAGATAGATAGATAGATAGATAGATAGATAGATAGATAGATAGATAGATAGATAGATAGATAGATAGATAGATAGATAGATAGATAGATAGATAGATAGATAGATAGATAGATAGATAGATAGATAGATAGATAGATAGATAGATAGATAGATAGATAGATAGATAGATAGATAGATATACAGACAGATAGATAGCTAGATAGATAGATAGATAGATAGATAGATAGATTGATATATTTTTAGATTAATATATTCATCGATTGAAAGACTTATAGAGAGAATCAAGTTTTTATAGTTATAAATCCTAAAGCTTTTAAGCGTCTTCCTATCTATGCTTCTGATCTACTTTCTCTGACACAGGGCATCTCCTGGTTTATCACTTTTGCCAACTGCTAAAGCTTCTCAAGTTTAAAGGCTATCGAAATACGCGTCATAGCTTCAGCTTGGCATTGAGCGCTCGGCCTTGCAATGTTATTGATAAGAACTAAAAAGTAACTAAATGGAAATTGAATGACATTTTAATACACCTCAGCTAAAAATAATTTAGGTGTGGATTATCAAGTAGATTGTTTCAAGTTCAACCTTTCAAGATGAGGGGTATATACACTTGCTTTACTGATATGATTACTAACGAGCTCCAACAAGATTCCCACTTCAGAGTAAGCTGAAGACTCTGCTGAAATCTCCGCCCAAATTCAGCTTACGACAAACCCTACCTCAACTAACTATAAACAGAGTATGCGACAGTCGGCACTCACCACAAAGTTGACATCGCCGCGGCAATTGTAGGCCTGGGCAAACTTATCTATGGTGTCGTCCGTATCGTTGATGCTGGTCGTCCAGCCGGTGGCCAGGATGACAACGCCTTTGGAGGGATCGAATTCGGGGCTGCGCCACATGGAGTCCGCTTCGAGCAGCGGGAAACTCGTCTTGTTGCAGGCGGTGCGCAGCTGGAACTTCATTTGGTGTATGTCCGGCGTGAACTTCGACTTGATTTTGTTGGAGCTCAGAGCCTGAGAGCCTGCAAAGGAGATTAAACACGAAATTTATCATTTGCAGCCACTAAAATTATTCATTCTAGTTACTCACATAGGAAGTTGATGGAGGAGGAGACGTATTCGAAGGGGTAGCCGGCGATTAGATTTTTGCTGCCCTCGAGCAGGCCCTGGGGCGTGGGCAGCGCCTTTGTATCTATAATGGTGGAGCCGACATTTCGCAGCGAGCCGACAACATCGGGCACCGTCCAATCGATGCCCTGGCCCAGGGCTGCGCAGAGCAGCAGCTGCAATAGGCAGGTGCCGAGATTAAGGTTCGAACTTCCCATGCTGAACGACAGTTCTGAGCGCAATGAATACCGAAAGTCATACGGAACAAGTATTTATAGGCCGGTCAGCACCTTAAAGGCGCACGCGAACAAGCCGGAGAGAGTGAGTGCGAGCAGTGCGACATCCGCGGAGAGAGTGAGTGAGAACAGGCGGCCTAACTGTGACCATATAGGTGTATTTCATGCGCAACACGGCAATCAGATAAGGTGCACTTGTCTCTTAATTAGATTCTACAATATCGCTGACGACACACACACACACACACACACACACACACGCACACACTCCTAGATTAATGGACTAATATGCATTTTATTCAAATACTAAACGTTAATCCGAATCGGAACGATCTGTTAGCAAATAACTCATAAAGAAACAATGTTCACACACAGAACAATATACCCTTCGTTTGAGAGAACTCACCTCGACTCCACTTGAAGCTAAAATAATAACTTGATTACGAATAAACAAGATTTGCGAAAATTGTCACAACTTATATAAGTGCTCAGCCTTCGCGAGAATATCATGATTACTCCACAGAACTTAGGGTATATATACGATCGACCGACCGACCGACCGAATTGTCTGCTGCCGACTACGACAATATCATATTAATGGGGGTATTCCGCACTCATTGCTATGCTGCTGACGTGCCACGCCCGCCCCATTTGGTGGGCTCCGAACGTCACAAAGAACGAACTAGTTGACATCAGCGCAGCCAGCAAATTCTTAAGGCAACTCACGCATGCCAAACTGCTAAAGTTGATCAACAAAGATGCGCTGTAATCAGATAGTCAACTATATCTCTGTCTAGCTCAATCCTACTTCAGATAGGGTATTCACTCGCCAACCATTTGCATGACAAACATTAGTGCATGATAAGGTATTTCCCATCATTAAATACTTAATATCAAAAAGCGACAAAATTCTATTTATGCTGTTGCCAGATACTGACGCTGATCTCAATCCAATTTCGGTGATTTTCTTCATAAAGCGGAAATGATCAAATTTGATTTGTGATATAAAACTCACTTCGACCGAGTGCCAAGTAAATAAACTCATAGTTGATGACTTATCTCTAGAACGAATACAAATTGTTGTACTAAATAGAGCAAGGCTAAGTAAACCTGTTCTACCTGCAGTTGAGCAAGTTACCTGAACACCATTTTGACTTTAACTTCTCAGGAAATCCCATTAAAAAACTCTCAAAAATGCATTAAATGCTAAAGTCTCTTTCTACTCTAGGCCTTGCCCAGCTAAGATACCCTTGTTACACTATTCTCAGGGTCATTCCTCTAATGGTTGGGCAGGTAGCAGATGATTACACTTAACTCCCCTTCAGAATAAACTCAAAAATTAATGTTCCTCTTTTTTTTAATGTTCACTGATTCGATTAAGGTTTATAACTGTATAAATTTAGATTTTGAGAAGAAAAAGTAAGTTATATATTGGCACAGCTCCGGACGTATTTAGTTCTCTTCGCCGCACAGGCCGCAGGCGCTGTTGGTCGACGTGAAGCTGTCCGGATCGGCATTGGTGCCGTACGGCTCTTCGGCATTGGCATCCACGTAGAACGTGCCCAGTTCGGAGGCTGCGTAGCCCATGAGGGCTGTGTCGTTGCTTCTGCAATTGTCGCCAGTCCAGAGATCCAGATATCTGCCGCAACGTCTGCCCACAAAGTTGGCCGTATTCGTGGGATACACGGACTCCACGTAGTAGTCGACGGCGCGCTGATGCGAGCAGGAGACTGCATTGAGGCCGCAGCCGGACTTGAAGGCGACCAAACCCTGCACAAAGAAGTTGCCATCGGCCGCGCTATCGGCAGTGCCCAATACGCCCGGATTGGTGGTTATGGTATCCACGTAGACGGCATCGCCTCGGCGCACGCCCGGCAGCTCGTTGCCATCGTAAAAGCACGGATTAGCCGGATCCAAGCCGGTGACGCGCGACAATATGGCGCCACCCGTCAGCAGCTTATAGTTGCGACCCGTCGCGCCCGCTATCTGGGCGCCCAGACTGTGGCCGACGACGTGCACGTTCTTTGTCACATAGTCGCGATCCAGCTGCAGCAGCGCCTGGGCCACATAGAGTCCGATGGCCTCCGTGTTCAGGGCAGACCAGATATAAAGGGTGCTTATATAGTTGGCTGCATCTAAGACCTGTTTAACGGGATATTTATGACTAATGGCTATCAGATATCGAAGTTTGGGGCAGTGAAATATGTCTGGAAACTAATGAACTAGTTCCGTTTTTTAGTATATTTTTTAATAATGCTAATCGTATGTCGTAGTTCTGTTAGTCAAAGAGATATGTCCTTAAAATATGAACTTGGAACTAGTAATTGATGAACTGGTTCCGTTTTGAGAATATTTAGAGTAATAGTTCGTTAAGTCAACGAAATATGAGCCTATTAAAGATTTGAGCTTTCGGAACTAGTTCCGTTTTGAACATAAAGTATCGAATTTCTTTGGCTCAATGAAATATATCTGCGAGCCAGCTAAAAGCCTTCCCTAATTATTTCTACTGCGGAACTAGTTCCAATTCAAGTAGTTCTTTCAAACTAGTTCACTCAGCAATCATGAAGTTCCACTCACCACAAAGTTGGTGTCATCGCGACAGGCAAATGCCTTGGCCACTGGGGCGCTGTTCGACCTGTCGATGGTGGAGCCCCAGCCGGTGATGAAGATAACCGTCGGCCTGTCCTGCCGGAAGCCCGGCGTGTCCCAGAGCTCGCCGGCCCGGGTCAGCGGAATGCTGACATTGTTGCAGGCATCCGGACGCAGCTGGAAGTTCATTTGCGACATGTCCGGCACGATTTTGGGCTGCACCAGGCCCAGGTCCATGATGGTGCTGCAGATGTACGTAAGGGCCGAGGAGCCGATGTCAATCGGCAGTCCCAGTACCACGCCGCGCAGCTGGTCCTGCAGCCGGTCGCGCTGCAAGCGCAGCGAGGCCGCATTGCCCCTGCCAGCGTCGCTTGAGTTCCGGCGACTGGCCACGCCCACCGCGAGAAGTACCGATATTAGCAAGGTTAAGGGCTTCATTCTGTTGCCCATTGGAGCCGGGGCGCAGCCTTATATAGGGCCCGGCCAAACGGCCGGACAATCGTGTTAATATTGATCAAAGCCACACAACGGCGTATGAGTCGGTATTTGCCGGTCTTCTGCATGAGAATTTCGCTTAATCAGCTGCTCCAGTTACAATGGGCACAGATCACGTGCCCAACTGTTTAATAACCAGGCCAACAAAAATCTAATTGTCCAAGCGTTTGCCCAACGCTCAGCGATCAGCTAACGCCGATCAGCTAACGCCGGCGATCAGTTCATTCCCAGCTGGCCCATTGCTGCAACCGCGCGTTGTGGGTGCTCCCGACTTGGCCAAAAGCAGCGAAACGGCAAGCAACAACAACAACGACGACGGCAAGAAAAGTGAAGTGAAAAAAATTGAAATATTTGCGTTAGGAAATGCTGCCGACAAAATGCGAATTAATAACCAAAAGTTGTTACTGTTGTTGCTCGGCTGTGGGTGTACGCGCAGCAATCACTGGCAACAACAGCAGCAGCACCAACAACAACAACAACAACAACAACAGCAACAACTTATTACATTGGTAATTTGTGTGCGCAAAAGCTTTGTGGGGCGCCCCACTGCCCCGCTTGACTTGCTGCCATTATTATTGTTGCTGTTGTTGCTGCTGTTGCTGGCACGCTAGCAGCAGCAACTGCAGCCGCTTGTAGCTGTAACAGGCAACGTGTCAAAAGATTTGATGAATAAAAGTGTAAACTAATTATAACACTCCAAGCCGATTGCACTTGCATTCGCCATGCCTCACAGGAGCGGCCAGCGCGTATTTTGCTTGACTATGAAAAATACACAAAAAAAAAAAA
Organism: Drosophila peninsularis; assembly: GCA_035047485.1. NCBI lineage: Eukaryota > Metazoa > Arthropoda > Insecta > Diptera > Drosophilidae > Drosophila > Drosophila peninsularis. Next base: position 4,669,635 of record JAWNPN010000028.1, read on the forward strand.
AGAAAAGCTTAATTAGCCTTAGTATAATAAACTATTTTTATTGTTTATATCGCAATACATATTTATGTTCATATATTGTGCATTTAACTAATGGATGAGTGCTATAAAAATAAATGGCATTTTGTGGAATACATTTTAGAATAGAGTAATGGGAGTATGCATAAAAATACATATACATATATGCCTGTACATCAGTATGAAGTACATAATATATATATATATGTATATAATATATCAATATATATATACATCACTTAAGTATAGTGTATGTATGAATATATATTATATTGTTCCATACCTATCAGTTGGAAGAATGTGAATTCATATTAAAATTTGATGGCATAAGACTTGACTCTAACGGAAGCTCAAGAGTGGAAGCTGTATGCAAATATATATATTATATATATATATATATATAGATTTTTGCTTAAATTATAAAAAATACTGCAGCCACAGCGAGAGACTATATATAAAGATAAGATTAAACTAAGCTGCATAGAAGAACTGAGGTGTTTGCTTATATACCCAACCAGCACTCGACTGAAAGCAAAGTATTCATTGCTATAGAAGTTAATATACTAATAAATAATTAATAGAAATTGTTAGTTAAAGTGGAGACTTGAAAAGGTATATATAGCTCTATAAGCTGAATATATACTTTTTAAAGAGTTTGAAAATTCATATCTTTCATCGAGCACAAATATATATAGTTGTATACATATATTATAATATAATAATATTAAATAATATTAAATAATATAAAAATAAATTTTAAACGAAGATTTATTTTCAATATATTTATTATTTATTGCAAATAATTTTTTGCATAAAATAAAAAATAAATTAAAATTTTCAATATATTTTTTATTTATTCCAAATAATTTTTTGCATAAAATAAAAAAATATATATATAAATAATTACAAATAAATTAATAATTAAATTTAAAAAAATTATAATAGTTAAAAGCTTTTTATTTGCTATAAGACTTAGGTATGCTCAGGTATAACCACTTCAAGGTTGGAGCAAGAAAATGAATAAAATTAATAAAAAAGGAAAAGCTGGGGGGAAAAGGGGAAAATATCTGATATTTTCATGAAGACAGCTGTATAGACTATATATCAGTTACCCAGCTAAGCTCCAGCTAAAAGCTGAGCCACATCATCACACAATCTCCAACTAAATAACCGAGTCAACAATAATAAATATGATATCTAGGCCACATTCACGACTGACCAGAGCACTGGCAAATGGTTTGTCAAAGACACAGTTTGCAGACATATAACAAGTGGCTAGGCACACATGCAGCTGCTGCAATCTTTGGGAAATATTTGGCAAGTGGAGTGCGCATTGTTGGCATTGCCATGTCCCTGTGTGTGTGTGTGTGCACGACATGCAGCTGCATCTGTGTCTGTGACTGCATTTTGGCCGCTCTGGTAACGCGCTTAATTGCCACCCCAGAGCTGGGGGCTATTGTTGCTGCACAGGTTGCACAATGCGTGGAAAATGCAACGATTACCCGGACTGCGTGTGGCTGAGTCAGTACTGTTTGAGCCACCCTCGCTGCTGCCTTTGCCAGCTGTGACGATTCTACGCGCTGAGCCATCCGTTTCCGTTTTGTTGATCAACTCAATTAGCTGCCAATTGGCGTGTGAGTGCGAGGTGGTGCCAGGGTGGTGCGTGGTGGCTTAAGCTGCTGCGCTGTTGTTGCTTCCGCATCGATGGTGCGCGCCTTGACAAGATCAGCATCGACAACGATCAAATGAATGACGCCGTTTGTGATTATGTAAGCCTTTGCGCCTGCATAGAACTGGGGCCAGCCACAAACACATTACGTATACGCACGTTGCAACAGCTGCTGCTGCTGCTGCTGCTGCTGCTGTGGTGGCGGTGGCGGTGTCGGCGCCTCTTATAATTGCGGCTATTCAATGGTCAGCCGGCTGGTTCGGCTGCCCGCGCTGGCGTATACGTAATCTGCACAATAAGTGCACAAAATTATCAGCTGCAGCTGAGCGACCGCCGCGTCGTCGTCGGCAGATGTCCATTGCAACATGGATGGCCCAGGCAAGCCAAGCCAAGCCAAGCCAAGCCAAACAAAAGCGCGTTTGTTGTTGCTGTTGCTGTTGCTGCGGCTGGAAAATGCAGGAAAATGTGTGCCAAAAGCCAGCGTATAAATGGCAGAGCTCTTGCCGAAAAGAAAATAGTCGACTTGCACCATTTCGCCGCGTCGGTAGCCAACTGCACAGCGAATCCATAAACCACTCAACAGCGGCAACATGTTCACCTGGCGTTTGAAACTGATCCTGCTGCTGGCCCAGGCGCTGAGCGGTCAGGCGGGCTACATTGGCGGCGAGCTGGCGGCTGGCGTCCATTCGGCTGGCCTGCTGGGCAGCTATGCGGGCGCCTTGAGCGGCGGCGAGGCGCTGGCCAAGCTGGACCTGGGCGCCAGCGCGCTGCATGCGGACGACGAGCAGCTGGGCGAGCTGGGCGATCACCTGAGCGAGCACAGCTTTCCGGCGGACTACGGCAGCAGCGATGCGGGCGAGGAGTACGCCGAGGCGAGCGAGCACCATGCGCACTACGAGCCGGAGCTGGAGCTGGAGCATCATGAGCATCATGAGCACCATGAGGAGCCGGTGCCCGGCATTGATCACGGCAAGGGCGCCTTCAGCTACAGCACGCTCTACGAGTTCAAGGACAGGCAGGAGCACGAGCAGCACCAACTCGAGCATCAGCTGGAGGAGCAGCACATCGAGCAGCAGCTCGAGCTGGAGCATCAGCAGCACGTGATCGAACACCAACTGGACTCCCACTAGGCCTCTGTGATAGTCAACGTTTCTACTAGCCAAATTTTTTTTTATTCCCAATACAGACACATATACTACATACATATATAAAGACTTCTTTTTTTTTGCAATAAATGAGCTAAGTTTGTCACGTAACTGCCGCCTCATCCGTGGGACTGCGCATAGTGCGGGCTCCGGGCTGGAAGGTCCAGATTGTCGCTGACTGTGAGGCGCGGCTCGGCCGCTGCTGGCGTGCGCACAGGCAGCAAGTGCTCCAGCCGGTAGACGTGCGGTTGCTGCAGGATGGGGCCAGCGGGCAGCGATGAGCCATGGCCGGACAGCAGCAACTGCGTCTGCTCATCTGGCGCCAGCTGCAGCACCGTTGAGCTGATGTGTATTACGGGCGTGTGCTCTAAAGGACAGAGATAATAATTAATATACATATCTGATGTCTATATTCATTGAGTATACGCACCGGTGTCCCTGCTGGGCAGCTGCTGCTGTCGGTGGTGTGGCATGGCTAGGGCAGTGGCCAGCAGCAGCAGTTGCATTAAGCATACGCCTCGTTCGCCCATTGTGCTTTAGGCCAGCTGCCAGTTAGAGTAGGCAATTTATATGCTCCGCCAGCGGATGTCTCGCGTCTTGGCTGAACGCCCATTGGGGTCCCAGCGTTGACAACTCTGATCAGCTATCGACGAGCGTGCCAAGTGCAGATAAGCACTAACTAGCTAATCGCTGCGATTGCCTTGCCGCGTCGAATGGCAAAGCCTTCATGAATAAGCTGCGGCGCTCTATGGCCTTTCCCCCACTGTACTATGGCCGTTGTTTCTCCAAATTCTGAGCTAGAGACTTGCAATTTGGTGTGGACGCTCTTAAGCCCATGGCAAAATTTTGAATTTTTTTATTTTTTAGTTTGAGCACGCCTTCGGTTCATACGAACACTTGAGCTGCCGCAATCTCTGTTTAGCTCCCTCTGAGTAGGCTATGAGCTCAAAGGGCCAAAGGCATGACCTACTGCGCTCTACATGAAACCAATTCCAATGAGAGTCGAAACCTTTTCAAAGCAATAAGTTTTGCAACCAAGTAGGCGACGATCCTGCGGTCGAGCCCACATACCCAGGCTGAAACAGTTTCTCAGTCAGTCTCACTCCAGGTTTTGCCGAGAGCACAACTTTCAGGACTACAAATTTCGACTTTTTTTTTACAAAAAATCAAAATCAAAATAAAAATCAAAATACATGGACTATTCTCAGAGCTACAATGGTAAGTAGAAACAAAAATGAAATAAAATAGAATAAAATAAAACTCCGAGTCGGCTGGCTGCATTCCACAGTCCCTGCTGTGGCCACATCCGGCATCGGAAGGTGGGCGCAGTCCAAAATTCTCAAGCGGAAGACATTAGGCGACGAGTGCCCCAGTCCAAGGAAGCGCGTGAAGATGACGTCCAGCCAATTGCATTCAAATGCATCTGTTGCGCCTGGCGGCCGTTTCATATTCGCTCCACCAATCCAGATTTAGTTTGATTTGTTTAGTTCCGTACGATTCCCTCTCGGCACACTGCACACAAATGGCCTTGAGCAGCCCAAATTAATACGAGTGTTCCAAGCAAGCAACTACAGCCACAACAACGATGCAGGGACCAAAAACCAAATACAAAATAATGTTCTTTTTTTTTGATGATATGGCCATTTAAATATATGTTACTGTTTAAACTTTCATGAAGTTTTGCTCTTTGACATTTTCACTTCTATGCAGCTCTGATTATGCTATGAGTTAAGTTCTCCCACACAGCAGTGATAAGGAGGGATGATATGATATAATATATATAACAGATATGATATGTATAAGATGTTGAGTCTACCACGCCAGAAGCTAATATAACTCGGCTCCATTCTGCCTTCCTCTCTGATAGGAAAATCTATCCTAACTGTATAGGTCTGTTGCCTTACCTTTCCCTCTGCACTTTCATGCCCTGAGGCTTATCTCTTTGTTATATATTAAACTATCTTTGTCTGCTGCCATCTCCACTTCACCTTGAAGCACTACAAATTTCGGGCTATTGACCAATGTTTTCCATAATCTGGCCGCCGCCACGTCAGCGCTTGGTTAGCATCCGCGATTGATCACATTTAGCAGTTAGGTGATAAACTGTCAAATATATATATATATATACTTATGTAGAACACCTCGAACCCAAAAAAAAAAAACCATACAACGACTGCTATTCAAGTTCTCGCTTATATAACCGCTTAAGGTCAAAACAATTTGCGGCTGTTTGAGGATATTACACAATGCGCTGACTTTTATTCTCGATAGGAAGACGGGCGATTAGGGGAGAGATTTTATTCGATAATGTATTTAAAACTAAACAAAAAAAAAGTAATAAGTGTAAGCAGTTGAGTAGATATAGATCGTGGGCAGTTAGTTTAGCAAGCTCGTGTGGGTGGGGTGGGTTGGGGTGAGGGTTGGAGGCTGAGCCTAGCAGCCGGCCGCCAGTTTCTCCCAGATGCCGCCGCTCTTCCAGCCGCCGCCGCCGTTGTAGCTGGCGCCACCGTTGTTCCAGCCGCCGTTGTTGTAGCTGCCGCCGCCGTTGTTCCAGCCGCTGCTCCAGCTGTTGCCGCCCGCTGGGGGTCCGTAGACGGGACTGGGCAGGTGGCTTTCGCCGCTGTTGGCATCGTCGACAATGACCTTGATGGTCTTCACGTATTGGCGCGACACGGGCTGTGGTGCGGGCACTGGATACGAGATTGGTGCCGGCTGCACGTTCACCACGGGCTGTGGTGCGGGCACTGGATACGAGATTGGTGCTGGCTGCACGCGCACCACCGGCTGTGGTGCGGGCACGCTGTATGTCACTGGCGCTGGCTGCACGCGCACCACGGGCTGTGGCGCGGGCACGGAGTAGGTGATGGGAGCGGGCTGTGGTGCGGGCACGGAGTAAGAGATGGGAGCGGGCTGTGGTGCGGGCACGGAGTAGCTCACTGGCGCTGGTGCGGGAGCGGAGTAGCTGATGGCTGGCACGGCCTGAGCCACAGCGCTGGTCTGAATGCTCTGCACGGGCGCTGGAGCGGCACTAGCGTAGCTGCTGGAGGTGGCATAGCTGCTGCCGTAGCTGCCGCCATAGCCGCCACCGTAACCACCGCCGTAGCCGCCGCCATAGCCGCCGCTGGAGCGCGCATAGCTCTGAGGCTGCTCAATCACTTTGATGACCTTGATGACTTGATCGCCGCCACCATAGCCGCCGCCATAACCACCGCCGTAGCCGCCGCTGCTGTAGCCACCGCCGCTGCTGTAGCCACCGCCGCCATAGCTGTTGTACACCGGACGGCTGGACTGTGTGTAGTAGCCCTGGTTGTATCCGCCGGAGTAGCCGCCGCTGCCATAGCCGCCACCGCCGCTGCCGTAGCCACCACCGCCGCCGCTGCCGCCGCCACCGCCGGTAATGGCCTTCAGCAAGGCCAACTTGGCGCCCAGGAAGGCCTGGGCGGGCGCACCGAGCGCCAGCACGGCAACAACGATACAAACGAAGAGCTTCATCTCTGACTGAACTGGATGTGGGGATATGTGCGTGCGCTGCCTGGTCTAGGCAAAACTCAACTGATGTTCCCAAATGCCGATACGCACAAATTTATAGGCCAACGCAGCAGCCGGCGTCGACTGCGCCGCTGTCCCTTGCCTCTCCGCTGGGTTTGGCTGTGTGCGTGCGTGTGTGGTTCTAATAATACGAAATCTTATGCTTCACGCTGGACCCGATCGACAGCAGCAGCAGAGCAGCAGCAGCAGCGGCAGCGACACTTTGGAGCTCATCAAGCTGTTTGCTTAATTCATAAATAGTTACTTATGGGCCACACCGAAATGCCAAAAACTAAGGCGCGTCCCAACAGCTAACTGACTGTCCAACTATCCAGACAGTCAGCCATCCATCCATCCGTATAGTTTTTTAGCTAGCTATGTGTGTGTGTGTGTGTGTGTGAGTATTTGGATAGCTATCCAGCGATCTGTCGCCCTGTCGCCTCTGTCAAGTCTACTACTTAACCATAAACTGAGATATTTTCTCACCTCTCTGGGCAAATAACACTTGCGTTTGCTGTCAGCCGTCAAAACGATTCGCAAGAAGCGCAGGTAATTCCCAAAATGTCATTACACTGCAAGAAATATGTTGTATTTTTGTAAATAAATATATTTGTATACATATTATGTATGTCAAAGTTTGGCCAGAAATATCTTCTCTCATTTTCTAAAAAAAAATATTTAAAAAAAAAAACATTTTATATTTTATTTTTAAATTAGAAAATCCTTTAAATATATATAAATATTACATTATATATTAAATTTAATTTGAGTCTATTCAAATATAAATCATACATTTTTTTTTAATTTTTAATAAATAAAATATTTTTTTTTTTATGACAAACCGAATACTAAGTTTTATAAATTTTATAGTTTTAAATTTATTATTTTTATATATATAAATTTTTTTTATTTTCTATATAAAATTCTACAAATATTCTTATCCATATGTCCACAGCTCATCCATAGAAATCCATTCATATTATTAAATATTTCGATTCTCGTTTGTTGTAGTGTATGCTCTGGCCTAGGTTCTTGACGAAGATTGATAACTTTTAATTAATGTTAAATATGTTAAAAGGCTTTTGACTTGAAAACTTTCTATTGCTACTTTTCTTATTTCCTTTCTTATTTACTTAACTTATTTTTTCAATTATTTTGTGGCTTGTTTTTCTTATTTTTATTGATTTTTTTTTAATACATTCGATAGAGTCAAATTGTTTGTAATGTTTAATAAAATTTACCTGATTTTTATGAGCGCTTTATAACTGTTGTTTGCATTTCGCACTCGATTAGGCTTTTCCGTTGGCATTCGATTGCTACCAATATAAGTATGTATGCATGTGCATATTTTTCTCAGTGTGCACATGCTCGTACACCGCCCATTGTGGGCGTGGAGGAGCTGCGGTTGTCGCTCATTCAGGCTAGATCTTGTGCATGGCTACACGTAGCTCAGCTCCCGCTGTGAGTCGATGTGCTAACGCTGTGCAAACACAGATTCCAGCATTCAGCTTAAAGTTAAGCCGAGTCTACAGCGTGAACCACGTCCGCCACGCAAAGGGCGCACATTGCTGCCATTTTCGGGGCCCACGCCTAAGACCCATTAGTAATACCCGTTTTTTTTCTGTCATTTTTGGCCCAAACGTGTATGCAAATTGATTCGCATATCAATTTACAGCGTTTACGCTAGATGCCGCTGGTGTTTATGGGACGCGTGCAGCCTCTTCCATAAATTCTCAAACGGGCTCTGGGAATTCAGCGGCTTCTAGACTGGGCTATGTCTGATTATATATTTAAGTTTTATATATAATTAAATTAGTAAACAAAACGGAGCTTGCTTAATGCCACAATTGCTAAGCAGGCAGTTATATTTGGCTAAGACTTAACATTAAATAAAATATTCAATTACCAAGCCCGGATGTTGCCGGCATGATCTTTTACGAAATGATATAAAAACACATATTTTATCTAAATACGAAGTCCACACGATAGTTCTCCCGTGGCTCAGTCAGCAGCTCTAAATCCGATCAAAGCCCTACGAGGCCTTGTCCAGAGAGCAACTGGCCAGCCAACGACCACAGCGGCACTGCTGCAAGCAGTGCAGAATGCGTGGCAGCAAGTTCCTAGGCGCCAGAGCCTCAGCGATTATATGCCGCAAAGATAAGCTGAAAAAAAGAAAAAAACAAATAATAGACTAAGAACTTAGTAATAGTATATGGAAATATAATGTAATAATTTATTAATATATAAAAATAATAATATATAATGGAAAATTGATTTCTTATTCCTTTTTTAGCAGCTACTACTATTTGCATGCACTACTAAAATGTTATTCATTTTACTAAATTAAAAATTTTTAAATTCTATCTCCTTGCCCTGAAATTCACATTTTGCTAAGCTTATAAAAAAAATGAATAAAAAATATAACATAATTTAGAAAAGTACATAAAAATAAATAAAAAAAATCTTTTAAAAATTTTAACTTTTTAACTTTAACTCATCAAAAATAAAATTGAAAAAATAACAAAATATAAAAATAAATAATAAATTAAATATAAAAAAAAAATTAATAAAATATATAACAAAATTTTAGTTTAATATATAAAAAAATAATTAGAAGAAATAAAGATACAAGATAATAAAGAATACAAAATAAGAAAATTTATAAAAATTAGTAAAAATTATATATATAAATATCTTAATATTTATTTGCAATTGTTTAAGTTTTCTTGCCCAACATATTTACTCAGTCTCTCTACTCTTTTCATAAACATCTCTGTATTACATAAATCTTGATTTGAGTAGATTCCTTAGGCTTAGCTCTGCTTTATCGCTCGCTAGACAAAAGAAAGCTTGCGCTGCCCCGCTGCATATAAATTACTTCAACTATTTCAAAGTGCTTGGCTGTTGTTCGACTTGTGATTTTTTTCATTTTTTTCTGCCTTTTTTCTCTTTTGAACTTGGCAAATATGAAATCATAGCTAATTTACACATCGAGCTTTTGGGCCGTTTCGAGCGAAGGCAATTTGTAGCCAAGCGGCGTGCCATCCCCATATTCTTGGGCCACTGTTTGGCTTGAGGTTTGGGTTCGGCCATGCCCGTTTGGCACTTCATTACCATTTGTGACTATTTCGAGCTAAGTGAATCTGTCCACACGGATTGTGAGGCTGCGCTGACTGCTGGCTGCGGGCTGCTGGCTACTGGCGGGGCTCTGCTACTCTCAATTTCATTGCGAGCGCCTGCCCAGACCACTTTGAAGGTCAACGCACATCTTCGGCTCGTGTGGCAATTGTTGGCCAACGAATTTGGTAACACGTTACGAAACCCAATTGCTTGGCCCCAGATCCGATTCAAGCTGAGACTTCTTCTCTCAATTTTCCATTTTCAATTAAACAAATTATTTATTCATAATTTACGTTTCGTTTATTTAAGGTTTACAAAAAAAAAATAGAGATAATTATTTAGGGATATTTGGATGGGTTAGGAGTCGCTTTCAGTTGTTACAGTGGTCACCGCCTAGCACCAACCGCCACCGCCCAAGGCAGCGGGCGCGCCGAAGCCGAGTCCGAAGCCACCGCCGGCGCCGTAGCCACCGCCAATGCCGTATGAAATGGGCAGTGCTGCGCCGCCGCCATAGCCGCCGCCATAGCCGCCGCCAAAGCCACCGCCATAGCCGCCGCCAATGCCGCCATAGCCGCCGCCAATGCCGCCGGCTATAACAGGTGTGGAAACGGACGTCACCACGGGCGTAACGACGGCCGATGTGGATATGGCCGGTGCAGCGCCCACAAAGCCGCCGCTGGCATAGCCGCCAGTCAGGCCGCCGCCAAAGCCGCCGCCGTAGCCACCGCCAAAGCCGCCGCCATAGCCAGAGCCTCCATAGCCACCGCCGGGCAGCACAGACACCTTGATCACCTTGACTATGTTTTCGTTGCCATAGCCATAGCCGCCGCCGTAGCCACCGCCGTAACCGCCTCCATAGCCACCGCCGTAGCCGCCGCCGTAGCCGCCGGCTGAATAGGGATAGGCAGCGCCGTAGCCGCCGCCAGTGCCGCCCACCACCAGGCCCAGCTTGCCAAAGGTCGCCTCGCCAGGTGCCACCAGAGCCGCCAGCAGCAGAGCGGGCAATGTCAGAGCATAGATCTTCATGTTGTTCAGTTGGGCCCGGGTTTATCTATCCACGAATCGTTTTCCTTTCGCTGTGCACTGGACACCTTGTGCTGGCTGACTGTTGAACTTTGTTGACCGCCAGCGGGAATTTATAGCCAGCGGCGAGTCGAGGGCGAACAATGGCCGGCTATTGTTGCGGCACCCCGGTCGCCCGGCTGCCCTTTGGCGGGCAGTGGCCAAACGTGTGAATTGCTTAATGAGCAACCAACTAACCAGGTAAACCTCAGTGCGAACCGCTGCAAATATGTCAAAGTCTATTTGCTTAGCTGTGGCTAACCGCCGCGCGGTGATCACCCTTAGAACCCGCCAAAGAGACCCAACTATATCCGGAATTCCGACGAAAAAAGACAAAATTAGCTGCGAATGGCCTCAGCTCTGGGGAGAATGCGACTATTGTAATTGCTAATGGGCGTTAAAGTGGAATTAACACTTTCGCTTTCAATCGGGGAAGCAGCGCTCGCTGCCTGCATTATGTGATCTAATGAGCTGAGATCAGCCCAGTGCTTGATCAGCTGGACACACACGAATCACATTTGTTTGCCCTTGCAGCAGTGCGGCTATGTGCACTGCTGCCCAGTGTCTATATAAAGTGGCCCATTGTTATCCAATCTGTAAGATACACACGATTCAGTGTAGCAACCATCTGCTGTTACCTAGCTAAGCTCTCCTCAGTGGGCAGCTCCCAGTGGTCCAATCAGAAGGCCAGCTAGCATTTCCCTCTTTTTCTTGCCTTCTGATTGGCCGCGATGTGAGCTTATTGGGATTAAGATACAATTTTATTTCTTTTCTGAATCGATTTTAAAATTTCTTTGATCTACTCTTGGAAATCTCTGAGTAGTATTACAATCAGACAATCCAGTCTCTTATATGTGATATTCCTGCCCCTCTTGATATTCTCTCTCATTCTTTCTCTTTTCTTACGCTACGTCCCTCTCTATGTGTCTCAATCTTTCTCTCTCTATATATCACTCTTTCTCTTTGGCTCTCTCTGTCTCTGTCTCTTTCTCTCTCTCCCTTTCTCGCCCACTTTCTCACGCCCATCTCTCTCATTCTCCTTCTCTCTCCTATCTTTCTCTTTCTCTGACTCTTTCTTTATCTCTATGTTTCTCTGTCTCTAACATACTCTCTCCCTGCTACTCTCTTTATTCTCTGTTCCTCTCCCTTTCTCTTTCTCTCTCTCTCACTCTCTCTCTCTCTCTTTCGCTCTCTCTCTCTCTCTCTCTCGCTCTCTTTCTCTCTCTCATCCTTGCTCACGCCCTTTTTCTCTCTTTCGCTATTTCTCATTCTCTATATCTCACTCTCTTTCTCTCCCTCTCTATCTCTGCCTTTCTCCGTCACAAGTCTCCTTCTCTCAATCTCTCTTTCATTCTCATTCTCTCGCTTCCTCGCTCTCTTTCACCCTCTCTTTTTCCTTCTCTCTTTATTCTCTCTCTCCTCACTCTCTCTTTTTTCTCTCTCTCTCTCTCCCTTTTTTTTCTTTCAACTCCAATGTTACTCTAGAGAAATCACACCAGTAATCTCTGGGATATGTCTGAATAGTCCACAGATAGCAGGCGTTTTCTTTATTCAGAAAAAAAAAAACAAATGAATAACAACCTGGTTAGATTTACAGAATATTCTATGAAATTTTCCACGTAGAGCAAGAGCTCTAAATAGTACAAAAAATAGTAAAAATTCTCAGTTTTATAGTAGTGAAGCGTCCAGCGCCATTCGGGAACCATTCTGCGACCACGAAATTCTAAATTGTTTGTAGCCTCGTTGTTGCCGTTGCAGTTGCCAGAATGAAATGTCGATTCAAGAAGAAGAAGAGCAGCAGCTACGGGCGGGAGGTGGCACCGCGCGGCAGCAGCAGCAGCCATTCGGCAACTCAGGCGGAGCCACTGCCCCTGCAGATCTTCGGGCTGATGTCCAGGGAGAAGCCCTGGCCGCGCAAGGACCGCCAGTGCGTCTACTATAGCACTGACTGCGACAAGACGGCGCTGATCAACAACTTCCAGAAGCGGGGCTGGCGCAAGGTGCCCGCCTTCGACGGCGAGTGGAATCTGTACTGGGCGTGCGCCCAGAACTGTCGCTACATCTTTGGGGTGGATCATCCGTACCGCATGCGATCCGATCAGTAAGTACACATGCTTATATAAGGATGTAGAATATATAGAGAAGCTGAGAGGCTGAAAGGTAGCGATCAGAGATTTAGCTATAGGATCTGAAATGGAGAAACCTTCTGCAGAATCATCAATCACTTCCCCAACTCAATGGAGCTCTCGCGCAAGGATCTGTTGATAAAGAACATCAAGCGCTATCGCAAGGACCTGGAGCGCAAGGGACACGCCCTGGCTGCGACGCATCCGACCAGCATGAAGCTAGGCGTGGGTGGCACGCGCTATGTGCACCTGGATATAATACCGATGACCTTTGTGCTGCCCGCCGATTACAATTTGTTTGCCGAGCAGTTCCACAAGAATCCGGCGAGCACATGGATTGTGAAGCCGTCCGACAAGTCACAAGGCGTCGGCATCTATCTGGTCAACAAGCTGTCCAAGCTCAAGAGGTTCGCCTACGAGGCGCGCACATTCTATCCCCACTTCCATCGCGACACCTGCGTCATCTCCAAGTACATTGACAATCCCCTGCTCATCGGTGGCAAAAAGTTTGATCTGCGACTGTACGTGCTGGTCACTTCGTTCAATCCGATCAAGGCGTATCTCTACAACGAGGGCTTCTGTCGCTTCTGTACCCAGAGATATGATCAGACCGAGATAGATAATGTGTTCATGCATCTCACGAATGTGAGCATACAAAAGAATAATGTAAGTGTGGCTATCGATCCATTTATCGATTGATTTATCGATATCTACTGAACAACTTATGCAGAAGGAGTACAATACGATACACGGCGGCAAGTGGTCGCTGCAGAATCTCTGGCTATACTTGGACAGCATACGCGGCGAGGGCGTGTCGAAGAGACTTTCTTCTCGCATCACGGAGACGATACGACACTCCATAGACGCTGTCGCCCCGGTGATGGCCAACGATCGGCATTGCTTTGAGGTGTACGGCTACGATATTATTATCGATAACAACCTGAAGCCGTGGCTTATCGAGATCAACACATCGCCCTCCATACACTCGACCACCAAGAACGATTGCACACTGAAGACGCGGCTGATCGACAATGTTCTGGACGTGGTCATACCGCCCGGTGGAATGCCCGAGTGAGTATAGATGGATAGCCACATAGAGCTTTGCCAAGCTCTATACTCTCTCTCTCTCTCTCTCCTATGCCCAACAGCGAACGTTGGTCCAAGACGCCCAGCGAAGAGTGCTTAAAGAACTTTACGCTGCTGTCACCTGTGGAGCTGCCAAAGGAAACCCCATCAGTGGCCGGAGCTGGTGATAATGGCGGCAATTATCGCAAGCCCAAAACCAAGAATAAGCGCCTGGCGGGCGGAGCCGTGCCCTTGGCAGCGGCCAAGGTGGCATCCAAGCTGTTGCTGCCCTCGGGCACATCGGCGCTGAAGCGGCCCACGACGCAGAGCCACAACAAAAAGCCGGCCGAGCCGAAGAAAACTACCCAGAAATCGAAGACGAAATCGAAGACAGCGCCGAAACGAGGGCCCGCAGCTGTATCCAAATAAATCGCCAGTTCCCAGATATTTTAGCTGCACCTAAGTGCGGCTACACAGTTCCCAGGTACACCCTCCGGTCAGACTAGGGGCAACAGAATCAGCATTTCGGGGTAAGTATACCAACTGAGCCCTCCACCGTTCCCCTTCCTTGCGCATGATTTGCATTAATAAATTTGATTTCAGTGGCAATTCAACAACAAAAGAATGGGAGACTGGTATTTGTTTTGAGTTGTTCCCAAAATAATCCCAACATACATATTTTATAGTTTTTTTTATATAAAAACTTTTGGAGTTCACTTCTGTAGGCCGTCAGCAGAGTTCTTTAGATAATCCTATTCAAAATTTATATTGTAATATGCTTATGCTTAATAAAACACGTAAAAGTGCTCCAGTCGGAGTTACCCGGGACCCAACGAACCGCTGCTATTACGATCATTGGAAGCTGCTGTGCAGACACACATAGGCAGCGACTGCGCCTGGACTGCTTATGGGCTTTACTAAGGTAATTTAATTGTTGCATAACTTTTCTTCTAGCTGGAGTTTCTTGATCAAATTTTCAGAGCATGGTGATAGCTTTTGTATGTGTGTTTATACTAAAAGACAAGTTTCTAGTTTTTGAAATACGTTTTTTATGAATTTTCCAAAACAAAAAATTTATAAAATTTTTGTATTCATTACAAGAATCCTCACAGCTAATTTGAGACTTCTATCTTTAATAATATTCAAACTACGCTTAAAAAACGATTCAAACTAACGATTTTAATCGGTAAGGATAAGTGATCAATAAAACATGATAAGCTTGTTATGCGTATGGTATACAGGAATATATATCTCAAATTTGAAGTCTCTAGCTTTTATAATTCTCGAGATCGCTGCGTCCAAGCGTAGGACCAGATGGACGAAGAGACTGACAGACACTCGGCTGCATAGACGGACAGACTGACGAACATGGTTAGATCGACACAACTTCCTTCGCCAATTACATACATCAGCTGATCTATTTGATTTAGCGTGATTATCTTCTAGCTATATAAAGGCTACAGATCTTCAGCTCAATGACTGAACAGTAAAACACAAAATCACTTGTATTGATATATGGAAACTTAAATATTTAATTCGCAACTGAATCTTGCAATATACACAAAATACACAAATATTACAATATGTAGCGTAACGTGTATGGTTTCTATATGAATAAGTTATAATATGAAGTTATCGCTCGATAAGCGTCTTCTTGAAGCTGCACAATGTTTGCATTGCTAATTGCTAATACATATGTTAATTAAGTTGATATTTATAAGTACTTTCATGTAAGTGTAGCTTACGCACAGATCATATATATAGAAATATATGGATAAAAAAAAATTATTGGGTCTCTTAAGTTTCACTTTATCTTTATCTTTTTTTTTTTGCATACAAAATGGCGTCTGCTTTTAAGCTAAACGAAAAAAAAAAACGTCTTTTGTGATATATGTAGATTACTATAATGTATGTCTAAATATATATATATGTATATATGCCAGTTATATATTTACAGCATGATTTTGGCTTGGTTGAAGCGCCTAATACAATTTCAATATAATTTTGATGTTTTTGTTTACAATAAATTTTAGCATAGTTTAGGGAATATTTGAAGAAATGTTTACGATGGTTTTGCGACTCGAGTGCGGCCTTTTATAAATAGATATATGCTATGAAGTGATATATGCATGGGTTCGATCTCTCAGTTTCAGTTACCTTAGCTTTTTCGTTTCTCTCGCTTCGCTTCGCTGCGGCACTCACAGTTCGAACTATATTTAATAACTATTTACACGGTCTTTGACTTGCGGTTTAGCGATTAATATAATTAAAGTCTTAGCCTAGTTTTAGCGCAATGCATTGGTAAATCTTTTCATATATATATATATATATATATATATATATATATATATATATATATATATATATATATATATATATATATAATCATATATACTTGTAAATATTTTTGTAAGCAGCATTTATTATTGCTCTCTTTCTATATAGAATACTCTCATTGTATAATGTAATTTTAATGAGCTTAAATATGTGTGTGTGTGTGTGTGTGTGTGTGTGTATATGTGATTTGGGGCACATCTTGTCCCCCTGTCAAATAATGAAAGTACATATATATCTATATATTTATATATGTATGTATTTAAAACAAAACAAAAAAAAAAGTGGTTTAAACTGCTTTCCAGTTGATTGCTTGCTTTGCCGGCCGCTGGCGCCGCACACACACTGCGAGCTGTCGCCCTCAGCACTCGGTGGCATAGTAGAAGACCTCCACCTCGCTCAGCTCCGAGTGGCCGTGGCTGTGCTGGCCCTCCACGAGGACGTCGCGTGTGGCGCGCGCATGCGCCAGCACCTATAGTCACACCTTCGACGCGTGCGGCTGGGCGCCGGCGGCGCTGCCGTATTGCGACTGCGACTGCGCCGTCGCGATCTTCTGCACGGTCTGGTAGGTGGGTTGCTGGGGCGACGGCGACTGCGTTTGCGCCTGCGGCATGCCGCTCTGCTCCCGTATGGTCACCTGGGTGACGAACGGTCCGCGACTGCGTGCGCTGCTGTTCAGCGATGCCGGCGAGTAGCCGTTGAGCGTCGCTGCCTTCCAGTGCGGCTGGGCCACATTCACGCTGATGGGCGATGACGACGAGCCGTTGACGTTGCCGTTGTGGTGCGCATGATTATGGCCGTGCCCGTGGCTGTGCTTGATGCTGCCCACGCGCTGCTGCTGCACCGTGTCGTACTCGTAGTAGCTGCTCATCGGCCGCATTCCGTTCGACTGCTGATGCCCCGCCGCAACGGCTGCTGCGGACGGCGGCAGCGGCAGCGGTGGCTGCTGGCTGGAATTCGAGTGCAGGCTGATGTCCTGGGAGCGGGCGCTGCGCTGCGAATGGTAATGCTGATGGCGGCGACTGCAAAAGCGCAAAGCAAAGTTCGCATATAATACAAATGGAGAATGTGTGTGTGTGTGTGTGTGTGTGTGTGTGTGTGTGGGAGTGTGTGTGACATATACTAAACCAAACCAGAGCTGCGTGTGTGTGTGTGTTAGTATGTGTTACCTTTCGGCCTCGACCTTAATGCGCTGCCTGATCACCTGCTGCCGCATGCACTCGAGCGTCGACTCTGAGAGCGTCTCTTGAACGCAGTCGCTGTCGTGCGTCCAGTGTTGGTTAATGCATTGATTAGAGTGTGTGATGCGATGTGTGTAGAGTGTGTAGAGTGTATGAGCAGGTGAGAGAGAAACATACATGAATGACACATGACACGGTGTGCACAGAGTAGAAAGAGAAAGAGAGAGAGATGTGAAACACAGGGACGGGTTAATAACGGGACAAAATATATGCAGATGGGAACAGATTGAAACTTAGATAAGACTGTCTTACGCTGGCCTATGCTGAGCTGCTCTATATTTAAAGATAATACGTGAAACTTCCAGAACACCTAAACTGAATCTAATCTCCCAATCTCAATAATATAAATATTAATTTCCAAATATTTTTCAATATTATAAAACTCATTATAGACTACGCTCCATACTATATAATCTCCTACGTTTTCTTTACAGCACTTCAATCAATATAGAAGTTTACAAAAATATCTAACGGTAAAAGTCTCAGGCATCAATCAATGCAGTCTATGTACAATTCCGTTCATAAGTCTATTGCTATATAAGGCAAGTATTCTAAGCTTAACAATAAATTCAGATACATACATCTAGATACATTTGTATATTACCTCAAGCAACAAATTAGAATTTAGTTCGAAGCTTAGCCAACAGTTGTCATATTATATAAACATATCCTAAGCATATCTTGGCATATCCTAGCATATCCCTAGCATAAATATATATATCCTAGTTTTCGCTCATATCAACATACAGCAAATGTTAGTTAAGTGTCAGCCAGCACCACTTAAACATATGTAAACCACAACGAGAGATGAACTAAATGCCAGCAAGCCCCAAAGCCCAGCTCACCTAATCTGATGTTGATGCAGGTCTTCATAGTTCGCGTAGTGCTGATAGCGATGATTGAATATGTCGTTCTGGTGTATGCCACCATTCAGTGTGGCAGCACCTGCATCGCGCACGGATGTGACTGCACCACCGCCACCCGCTGCATTGGGTGCTGGCAGTGGTGGCGGTGGCTGATACGCCGGTGGCTTGCCATTCCGTTCCAGTGCAGCAAGCGCAGCGGCTGGTATCTGTTGCTGCTGCTGCTGCTGCTGTTGCTGTTGCAGCTGTTGTTGCTGCTGCGAATGTCCATTCATGGGCTGCGCCGAGGACACGACTGAAGATGTCGCATAGGTGTCAACGGGCACAACGCCATCCTTGCGATTCTTGCCAAAGCGGAACATGTGGCCGATGCCCCGGAGGATGCTCGGCTTCTTGGCGCGCGACTTGCTGCCGTGCTTGCCATCGTTGAGGGAGCTCTGGAAGAGCCCATTGCGCTGCGAGGCAAAGCCGCCCTCGTGATCGCCCTCCTCCAGCAGCCAGGTCTTGCGTGGCTCTGAAAGCAAGTGGAGAGAACAAAGTGTTAGTCGGGTTTGAGCTGCGGTGGCGCCACCAATAGCTACAACTGTTGCTCACTGTTTGCATCCGGTTCGCTGACGACGGCTGCGCGCAGGCTGTCCTCGCGTCCGCGTCCGCGTGGCGCACGCAGCGCGTGATGGGAACGCGGCTCGTCCGACATCTGCAGCTCCTGGACCATGGTCTGCAGCGACTCCAGCGACGACGACTTCTTCAGGCCCAACGACGGACCCAGATCGCCCAGTTGATCGCGTGCCTCGGCTTCGGCGGCCAGCAGCAGCTGCTGCTGCTGCTCACGCTGCTCAATATGGGAGCTGGTCTTGGCATGCTTATAGCCAGCCGCGGCGGCCGCCATTTGGGCGTTCGCGCTGGCAATGCGCGCCGTCAGGGACTCAATGGAGCCGCCATAGACAGCCGATTTGGTTAGCTGAATGCGACGTTCGCGTTCGCGCTCCTCGCGCAGCTTTTTGTTGCGCTGATACGTGCCCGTCTCGCGCGCATCCAGGGCCGCATGGTGCTTCTCGGAGATGCTGCGCCTGCCGAGCGCATCGCGCGAAAAGTGCTCCACGCCCGAATTGTTCGTCTCCAGACTCAGCTGCGAGGAGTACGTGGCATCGAAGCTGCCAGCCACGGCAGGCGTGGCCACGCCACTGGTCTGTCCCATGCCGACGCTCGCTAGCGATGTGTTGGCGCTGCTCGTGTTGCAGTGCTGGCCATCGTGCGCGCGCACCGGCAGCGTGCTGCAAGCGAGACAAAGGACGGGTTAACAAAGGTCAATGAGGAAGCTGAGACAGCTGTCGACTTACGGTGACATGGGCTCCGCATCGTCCTCGATGAGCAGCGCCGTGTTGCCATGCCCATTGAGCAGCTGCAGCGGCGCCGGCGACCAGTTGTTGTTGGTGGCCATGTAGTAGCTCTCGTTGCGCAGGCCGCCGTTGTTGCCGCCCAATGGCGTCGGCGGCACGCGACGCTGCGACTGTTGCTGCTGCTGATGCTGTTGCTGTTGCTGTGTTGGCTGCGCTGAATTCGCGGAGCAAATGCCACCGGTTAGACGATCCAAAACGGGATTGCTCCATCTGAAAAGTAAGCCGCACGTTAGTTCAAATTACTAAATCCAAGTCTAGTTCTTTACCTATTCATATCGCTGCCAGCGCTGCCAGGTCCATTGCCGCAGCTGCGCGGCTCGCGTTTCTCTGGACTCAGGTAGATGACCGTGGCGCCCGAGTTGTCACTGGCATTGGAGCTGCTGTTGTTGTTGTTGCCGTTGCTGTTGCTGTTGCTGTTGGCGCTGCTGCTATTGCTGTTGCTGTTGCTGTTGCTATGGCTTTGACTGTGCTCCAATATGTCACTGGAGCTGGCCGAGCGCAGGATTTTGCGTCCGACCAGCAGGGTAATTGTGCCCGGATGCTTGCCCGGATTGTTGACCATGGCACGGCGCAGCGTCTCCATGGCCTCGGCATTGTTCTGGCCGCGCAGCGAGACGCCGTTCACACTCAGCAGCTGATCGTTCATGCGCAGGCGTCCGTCGCGCGAAGCGGCTCCGCCGTGGATCACGTTTTTTACGAATATGCCCAGATCGCCGTCGTGCTTCATGCTGCTGTTGGTCGTGGGCGTGGACGTGTTCAGATTGGAGCACGTCTTGCCCTTCACGCTGACCCCAAGGCCGGCCTTCTCGGTGTCGTGCACGGGTATGTGGAGCGTCAGCTCCTCCCGTGAATGCCAGTTACTGCTGCTCGGCGGCAGGCTGTCCTGTGGGTGCAAGGATACGAAAGTGTGAGCATTTCTTTATTGCGGGAACTAGTTCCGTGAACCACTTACATTGGAGGCCGCCGACTCACTGCCCGCATCAATAAAGTGCTGAGATTCGTTGAGCTGTGCCTGCTGCTGCAGCTGCTGCTGCTGGAAGAGCGATCGAGCGCTGCTGGACTTCTGCACCGGAATCGGAGCTGAAACTGGAGCTGGTGCAACTGGCACTGCCTTCTCAACTGGTTCCGGTGGCTACAAAAGAGTTAGTTCATTAGAATACTAGTCAAATTGAAGCCAAACGGTTCAACTTACTCCAACGGGCATCTCTGCCAGCTCCTGCTGCCTGGAGACAACAATGCGAACTGTGGCGCCGGCGGGCATGCCGCGCAGTATGGCCACCACGTCCGTCTGGGTCTTGCCGGTCATGGGCGTGCCGTCGACTTCAAGTAGACGATCACCGGGCTTCAGGCGCCCATCCTCGATGGCTGCGCCGCGCGGCAAAATGTTCTTAATGTAAATGGGACAGTGGCCGCCAGCTGGATTGTCGCGCGTGGTCACCGAGAAGCCCAGGCCGTTGGGGCCCTTCTTGAGCAGTATCTCGATCTTGCGGCCCAGCTTGCGTGTGTTGGCCACCTGCAGCGAGGTGCCCACTGGAGCGGCATGTGGCTTGCGTGTGGGCGACACGGTGGCCACCTCCACCATCTCGGCCACCTTGGAGTCGCGGCGCTGCTGCTGGCGACGCTGGTGATCGCCGCGCAGCACGCGCACGCGCAGCTCGGAGGACTCGAGGGCACGGCGCAGCTGCTCCTGCACCTGCGATTCACTCAGGCCAATCAGTTTGATGCCGTTGATTTCGAGAATGCGATCCTCGCGCCGCAAGCGGCCACGCTCAGCCCGGCTGCCGGGCTCCACGTGCTGCACGAGCAGTCCTCCGCCGTGCTCCTTGTCCGGCATGGCCGTCAGGCCCAGCGGACTGCCGTACTCGTTGATGATGAGCAGCATCTCGCCATCCTTCTCCCGTATGGACTCGTACGCCTGGCCCAGCGGCTCCTTGCGCTTGCTTTCACGCGGCAGCGATTTGCTGGAATAGGCGCTGTTCGGCAGCGACGTCGGCAGCGGCTGTGGCTGCTGCTGCAGCTTCTCGGCCGCCTCCATCCACTTGTAGCCATTGCCATCGCCCAGGAACTGCATGGACAGGCGGCCGGAGCGGGCGAATGGCTGATGAGCACCCGCTGCCCCGGCGTGTGGATGTTGCTGCTGCTGTAGCAGCTGCTCCTTCAGCTGTGCCGCTGAGTCGTCCTCCTCCTCCCACTGCGGCGACAGCTGTCCGCCGGCTTTGTCCAGCATCAGGCGTTCCGGCGAATCGCCGCCCGCATAGTGCGGCGCCGCCGCCGACCAACGCTTATTGCTGCCCTCCGCCTTGAGCGAGGCTAGCAAATTGGGATCACTGCTGCGACGCACCATAAGGCCGACGCCCAGGCCGGCCAATGGACCGGACGTGGTGCTGGTCACCTCGATGTGTGGCGTGGAGAGATCGCGCGTGGGCGCCTCTGTGTTTGTGGGATCACGAAAGATGTCCGGCGAACCGGTGCCAACTGAAGAGCTGCCCGAGGCGCCGTCGCCTCCGCCCTGCGGAACGCCTGGATCAGGCCCCGAATCCTCGAAGTGGGCCAATATCTGTTCCCGATCGTCGGCCACATCGCGCACACAATCGTCCGGATCCAAAATGCCGGACTGTGTCTGCAGATGGTGTACGGCCACCCAGGAGTCGGCTTCCTGCAAGCAGAAGAACAAATGAAACGAACTATTAATGGAAATGCTAATTCGAGAACTAAATGAATGGGTGGAACAAGTTCCATACACCTTTCGTACAATATTATACTACATATAAATTTCAGGTTCTTTAGTTCTATGAACTATTTCCATAGGTTCAAAATGAACTAGATGAAGTAGGGACTTTAGAAAGTCGTTTGGGAACTACACTTATATTAATTTTTAAAGCAAACAAAAATTAACTGGTTCCAAAAAATGTGAACTAGTTCCAAAAATTGTGAACTAGTTCCAAAATGTTGTTTAGTGCCAGATTTGTATTATCGAGAGTAAAAAATTGTTATATTATTTTCTTTGAACAAAAGCTTAAGATCAAGTTCCAAAAATGATCAACTAAACTAGTTCATATTTTTGTTCCTAGATAATAGAAATACATAAAAAATAAGTGCAGTTTAATATAATTATTGTATTCTATTACTTAAAGACATATCTTTTGAACTAGCTCATTGGGCTGGCTTCTTAATGAAGCAGCTGGATGAAGACTAGTTCCGCAAGCGGTTTTATCGCTTAATATTTATATTAATTATCTATCTTATGCTTCTGCTCTTGGAACCATTTGAACGATTTGCATAATGACTCCACTGTGCATACAAACAGTTCTGTTAACTAGCTGCGGCGCGGAAGCCTTTGCCAGCCGCAGAGCAAGAGACAATCGCAGCCAATTGGAGCCGAAGACGAGCCTGGGATAGTGCAGCATGGGGCGCGCATGCGCTTGCGCTTCCGGGCCACAAAAGACAATTGCCCAATTGGCCATGTGTTGAGTCATTGACGCAGCTCAGGTGGCTCGGCTCCGGCGGCTGCCTGGGAAGCCATTTAGAGAGACGGCGAAGAATAGAGACGACCTCCAGCCTACCAAAAGCAAAACGAAAATTGCAGCGGGCCAAGCTCGAAAAGCCGAATCAAGTTGGCGTCATTGTTGCTTGGCATTCCATTGAATACCAAAGCACACACACACCAAATGCCAAATGCCGAAAAGCTGGCCAACAACAGCAACAGGCAAACGGCAAACGGCAAACGGCAACTATGGCAACAACAACAACAATTGCATCACGCCATTAAACCAGTCATGGAAGCAGCGGAGCGTGCGCTTCGCTCCCTGAACTGGAGAACTGGAACGTCAACTTGACGCAACAATTTGGAAGGTTGTTTTCTAGTTGTCGCTCTTTGCATTTGCCGCAAAAAAAAAGGAGAAGAGAAATAGAAGAAGCAAAAGAAAATGATAAAACAATCAGTCAACAATGTTGCCGTTGCTGTGGTGCTTCTTGGATTTATGGGTCAAAGAGCGTGAATTCTATCGATTTTCAAACAGCGAGAGTAAAAGGCAAAACAAATTGATTTTGTTATTGTTTGTCTTTGGCTTAGCAAGCGCACAGTGTGCCAAAAGCGTTGCACAACTGAGTGAAATAGACAGAAGAAGAAATAGAAGAGAAGTTTGTTAACATATATTAAATATACATAAAAATTGGCAAGAATATTTGATTTAGCTAATGATCAACTGTTAAAAACTGCAAAACTCTATAATGAACTGGTTCATGAACAAAATTTAAAAAGAAAAATAAAAATATAATAATAATAAATGAATATAAAATAAATATTAAAATGATAAATAAATATAAAAAGTATAAATAACCATAAAAATATGATATGAATATTAAAAATAAATTAAGACATTATAAATAATAATAATAAATAATAAATATAAATATAAAAATGATATATAATAATAAAATGATAAAAAAATAATAAATATAAAAATGATAAATAAATATAAAAAGTATAAATAACCATAAAAATATAATATGAATATTAAAAATAAATTAAAAGACATTTAATAAATATAAAAATGATAAAAAAAATATAAAAATATTAAATAAATATAAACAAATATAACTGACTAAATAAATATAATATAAATATTAAATTTAAATTTAAAAATATTAAATAAATATAAAAATATTTAATAATATTTTAATGATAATAAGAAATATATAAATGGTAAATTAAAAAGTTAAATAAAAATATAAAAATATTAAAATCCATAAGTCTAAGTAACAAATATATATTTTCATTTATAAATAATAAAAGTTACTGAAAAAGTCTTAATTTCTTGCGAAATATTTTTCGATGCAATATTTCTCATATTTTGCCCACTGTGCCGTTGCTTTTCTTTGTTTCTCTTGTTTTGACCCTCTTCATAGCTCGTTGATTGTTTCTTTATGGTCATTTGTCAATGGAAATGATGCGTCGATGGGCAAACAATGGCTATCGAGTATCATAAAATATTTGCATATATATATATAACTGTCACTGTGTGTGTGGGCGTTTTGTTAAGTGGGCGTGTCTGTCAACCTTATCGTGTGACATGCCCAAAACAGTTAAGCCTCAACTCTTCGATCACATATTAATTAGTTTGGGGCAGGAGGAGAGTTACCTTGACGCAAGCGTAGCTGGGCGACGGCGGCCGCTTGGGCAATGTCAGGGAGTAGGACTTGTGCAGGTTGCCATGGGGTATGCCCTCATGCTTGGCGGCCACCTTGTAGGTGTGGCGCCAGCCAAAGAGCCCGCTCAATTTGTTAGCCAGCGCTGGACACTTGGGCGGCACGTCGAACATTCCAATGCTGCCTGTTTGATCTTTGATCTTTGGTATTTTCTACAGTTGTTTGTTGTTGCAGCACACGTTGGCTTCTTTCAGCTATGTCTATTACGTTTCGTTGTTAGTTAAATTACACATTACAGTTAGCATTTTGAGCAAAAGTCACAAATTGCACTCTCGCAGCTCGTTCATCACTTTTGGCCATGCCTTTTAGCTCGACGCATTGCACCGTTTGGAACTCTATTGATATATAGATATAATTTGATTATGTTGTTTACTTTTATTTATATTTGTATTTATTTTATTTTATTTTTATTTATATTATTATTTTTTTTTTTTTTAATTTATTATATTGTTTTATTTTTTTACAGTTTTCTATTTTTATTTATTTTGTTATTTTTATATATTTTTTTCTATTAAATTATTTTTACTTTCATTTTTTCATTTTTATTCAAAATGTTTTTGTTTTTTATATATTTTTTTATTTATAATATTGTTTTACTTTATATAATATTTTAAATATTTTTGTTTATATTATTTTATTTTCTTTTTATTTATATTAGTAAACTATTATTTTTATATTTTATATTGTATTTATAATATATATATATATATATATATATATATATATATATATATATATATATATATATATATATATATATATATATATATATATATATATATATATATATATATATATATATATATATATATATATATATATATATATATATAAATATTTATTTTTATTTTTATTTTTTTTTTTTTATTTTCTATATTTTATATATATTTATATTTTATTTTTATTTCTATTTTTATCATAATATTCACTCTGCTTGCTGTTGGGGGCGAACACGCGCGCTGGCTACTCCGTTCTTATCGGTGATGCAATTACGAATGTGGCAACAGCAGCCGCCGCCGCTGCCTTATCATATGCAATCGGTGGGCTTATCAAACTGCAGTAGCTGTCGCTCGGCTTTCGCCTTTTTATCGGGCAGTCGAACGCAGAAATTCTCGGCAGTAAACAATGAAATCTGAGAAATTACACAACTGATAGCTGAAAAATTCTGTTTTTCCGTGCAACGGCAAGTGTTGCCGCAGGCAACGAGTCTAAAGTTTCAAGCCAAAGGCATTTCGCATTTATTGATTGAGCTGCAGTGGAAGAGGAGATTGGATTCGAGCTTTTCTGCGTAGACATATGGCAAGCTATGCAGGTGAAAAATGCCTTAAATGGAAACTAAATGCATGACATTGGCTACTGCAATTACAGGGTATCTTCGCATGATCACTGCTTGCTCGCCCAGTAACAGGATATGTGCGAGTGAGCTCAACAATTTGCTTTTCTCTCAGCCAGTTTTCTGCTGCCTTTTGTTTGGCCTCTTTTCCCAGGCGTTGCAATGTTTTCTATGAATGCATTTGTCGTCTCACATGCATTTCGCATTTAAATAAATAATGCGAGAAAGATATTTCTATATATATATATATATATATATATAAACTTTATAAGAGCATGTCGTATAGAAATCAACTGACAATGGCAGCCGAGGCTGGGCAAACTAGTTGAGCTCAATTCGCACAGAAATTCACATTGATTATGCACTTGCTCAGGCACACCTGTAATACAGGTGACGTTGACTGACGCACGGCAATAGCTACACCAGCTACTAAAACAACAGCAACAACAACAACAACAATGGACACCCATTTGGCAGCACTGCAGACGCACTCAGGCATTAAGCTCGCAGCTTCAGTCGCTGGCGGCGAGGGCTGGGCGGGGCGTGGCACCGGCGATTTATTTGCTTACTAGAAAATTTCGACGTAAACAGCAAAGTAATGAAAAAGTAGCCAAATAAGAGCAGAGCAGAGAAAAACATTGACAATTAAGGTAACACACACACACACACATAGATCTCTCTGTACACAAGCAACAACAACTGTGTACACACATGCAAAAGGCTTATTCGGCCCTCTTTTTGCGTAGAGCTAATAAAGCGCGAAAGCAAACGGCTCGGCGGGCACTTAAATACGCTAATAAACAACGGCAGCAATTAGCGAAAATGATCGAGTCGAAGCTAAGCTAGTTTCAGATCGAAGATAAATGAATGCTGAGCTGAGCTAATCTGGAATGTTACTAATAGTCTAACTGGAAGAAGTTTTCTTCAATAAGCATATTACGCATACGCACTGTGTGCGCATAATTACGTTACGTATATAACGTAAGCAAGTTAACGGTAAAGCAAGCAGTGTAGAGCAGTTGACGTTTAGTGGAGAACTTGACATACGTTACGTAATGAATATTATCAACTGTCACGTTACGTAGAGTGCTTGACGGGAAGGAAATTAAAAATGATTTATTTTTTAAATGAGAAACTTGTGAGTTTTATAATTTATAATTAATAATTTATTATATATTTGATTTATTTATTTAAAAATATAATGTTTAAATATTTAATAAATTTATTAATTTTATATTACATTCGCCAGTTATCATTTTCAACAATCCACTCTACACTCTCATTGAGTATTCATCGAGTATTCACTTGACTATTCAATAACAACAAAAAATAAGGCTTTCGCTGCCCATTATATCCTTTTACACAGTCAAGCAAACACACTGCAAATACTAATTGAAAAAGAGAGAGAGAAAAGAGCTGCGACTACGCCTTATGCATAGAAACTGCACAATTACAACAGCAACAACAACAACAAGAGTAAGGAATGGTTTATTATCACAATGAACTGACAATAGACTCAGTGAAGGCAACTCGACTCGCTTGCGCCTCTCCCGCTTGGGGCGGAGCCCAAAAATTAATTAAAAACGGCAAGCGCAAAAGCCAGAAAAATTCATCGTAAATTAGCATAAAATGCCATGAAAACTTTTGTAAAAAACGAAATAAAAAATAAAAAAAAAATATGTAGAGAAGTTGAGGAAAAACTGCAGGCGGCATGCAAGCGAGGGAGCCACGCCCACACCCTTTTGAGCGGAGTGCGCGGCCGATTCGATTCATCTGGTGGTCCGTTCCGACGCTCTATCCATAATAATTTGCAATCAGACTTAACAACCCACGACGACGACGACGTCCGAGCTGTTTAAGAAGAAGAAATCTACAACAACAACAACACCATCGTCAGCGGCCAAGAAATATGCAAGCCAGCAAAAAGAAAGGCCAAATTACATGTTGTCATTATGCAAAAGGGGGCAGGAGAGAGGGAGGAGAGCGGCAGAGAGGTGTACACATAAACATAATGAAGTGTAGCAAAAGGTATGCAGCGAGCGCATTTCGCTGTTTGTTGATTCAAATAACGCTATAGTTAGCTACAATCATGGGTGCAAATCGAGCGGCGAGTGCGACTGTGAGTGCTTGAGTGAGACGAGGTGCACTCATAGAGTACAAGACTGCCAAGACTACCCAAGAAACTTAGCTGCAAACCATAAAGGGTCTCAGTTCTCTCTCTCTCTGTCTCTCTCTCTCTCAAGATCTGGCATTAGTTCTGCATCTGCCGCAGTTCATCAATCATTATCATTATAATCACAAAAAAAAGACATTAAAGTGCCTTAAGCTTGCGCATAAGCTTAAAAGCTTCTTAATGATGCTATGCTAAGCCATTGCCCAAGTTATCGCAGCAGCTAAGTAACCTGTTAAGTGAGCTATAAAGTAATATATTCAACAATCCAATTAGTTTCCAATAAGAAACGAGCCGCTAGAAGCTCAATCAGTTAGCTAGGATATATGGATCCACGATCTATAGAAATACTTTAGAGAGTTTCGAATTTTTGCTTGAGTAATTTGCATTACTACAAAAATATATACCCGATGGTCAACAGTTTTAGAGCAGCCCTCGTAACGCTCTTCTCTATATGCATTCTCTCTAAAAACACTCTCAAGCCATAAGAGCTTTCTTAGTGGAAGCCCTAAACGAGTTTTCCTTCATAATACTAAGAAATTCTTAAAATTTCTTTCAATTTTCCATTCGCCATTTTCTTCTAAGTCTGAAACAGCCCTCGTTTAGGCCACATACTTGCTATATGAGCATGAGCCAAGTGAAAGGAACAGCTGCGGGCCACTTTGCGCACGGCTTGGCCCAGCTCAACGCCTAAACACAGTGGGACCAAACTCGCGCAGAGGTGTTCAGCTGATTTGCATGCGATTAACGTGTGAGAAACAATATTAGCGTTCTGTAGTCTCTGGTCGTAGTGATCCACGCCCTAAGCCACACAGAATGCTAAACAACAGCTAGTCCTAACTGCCCAATAAACGTATCGATATCTGCAAGGCCTGCATGCACTTGATCGATAACAACTCGATAACAATCTCTTCAGGGTATCTCTTCTTTTGACTGCAGCGCATGACTCGCCGCTCTGTTGTCTTGTTATCAGCGCAACAATGGAAGACAATTTGTTGGCCCAGTGGCTCGGCTATAAACAATTTTTCCATTTTTCTGCTTTTCTTTTTATAACTTAATCAATGCCGCTCGCTTATCGCTAAGACGCGCCACAATGAGCGGCAATAAAATAAAAATCAATGGCAACTGAATTTACCATTTGCCAAGGTGATTAATGTCAACGCTTTCCAATGAGTGAGTTATAGCAGACGCAGCGGCTCGACGGCCAGAGAGATGTATATGAATAGCTAAAGGTGATTAAGGTAGTCTAAGAACAGTTAGAGCCTAAATGCCTACAGGCATGCAAGCAATCAATATTTAATTGGAATATATTAGATAAGATTTGCGCAGCTTGAAAAAGAAATTGGTTTTTGGCTGATTATAATAAGGCCATCTATGATGTTTGTCATTCTGAAGCCCATATTCTTATGCCAAGTCATCGATAACTAACTACAGATAACTATCGATAACTATGCAGTAACCAGATAAAGCCTAATCTTGCTCCCCAAACCATATTGCACAAGATCATTTCGTATACTCCACTTATATAAACCCCATAAGCTGCATAACACGCAAATAACTGATAATTGTAAACTCATTTGAACTATACGAGCTGCTCATGTGCCTTCTCGGCCAACACGTATTGCTCTGGCGCTATCAGGGCTGAGTGCTGGTCGAGTGAACGGTGGGTGGCTGGGATTCCCGATGTGGGTGTCGCACAGTTAGCTTAGTCAGCGAGACTAGCCATAAGCGTTTATCGCAATCGGCATTTGTTATGGGTAAACCTTCAGGTATTTCATATGAAACAATGACGCGCGCGACGAGGTCGCCCATAAAGAGGGTAAACTATGCCAAGAAAACGAACGAAAAACATTTCACAAGCGGTGAAAATCTAACAAATGACAAAGAGCAAATAAAAGAAAGACTACAGATATGTATATGAATATATATATATATATATGAACGTATAAATATCACAGCAACTGCAGTTGGACAAGAAAGTTTAGACATAATTGCGATCAGAGGGCAAGAAACATTCAAGTTGTTGCCTCAAGTTCCCATCGGGCAAGAAGCAAAGTTAAGTCTTAAAGGCATTATAGGAGAGTATCGTGTTCTCTGTCGTGACACGAGAGAAGCACGCTGCAGACTTCAATTAGAAAACCTCTAGAGTACACACAGCATTTGTTGTTCTGTTAGATCTAACGCATCTCTAGCTATGGAGCAAGTTCCCTAGCCTAATGCTGACTTAGCGGCTCATCAACTCTTGCTCTGGTTTCTTCCATTTGCTTTCATATGAAAGTGCACTTAATGGCCTTCAGACTGGATGACGAACAATGGGCACCTGCTCTACCTGTCGGTGGAGCAGCCAAAGCGGGTTCGACTAGACCAGAGCAAATGTCCCCAGCTACAGGTGGCATATGGGAACGAAGCCGAGAACTTAGACACAGACATCAAGCGGAGCCAAGCCAAGATGAAGCTGTTAGCCGAACGATGATGACCAAACAAGTTTCGCTGACAAACGTAAATATCATAAATCGATCAATGAAGCCAACACGGACGGTGCTTGCCTGCCGGCTGCGATGCTCTGATCGATTCGAGTAACTGAATGAGATACTTAATGCTCAAGAAATGTTTCAATGAAGCTTTCTCTAATTCGCTGAAGCGGCTTTTGCTTCTGCCTCAGCTTCAACTTCAGCTTCTGCTTGTGCTTCTCCTTTTTCGTTTTTATTGAGCTTCTGGAGAAAATGCTCAGCTCCGAATCAACTAAGCGTACAATCTATAATTAATATCTTGACTTATTCCGCTTCTGTCGCGCTCTCCTTTCCTATCGCGTCTTTTAGAGTGAGCGAACTTCTTCTTTCGCTTCTTGCTTATCATGGAGTTAGCTTTGAGAACTTATCGAATTCATTGCAATATTTCATGCATATCGATTAATGTTTATCGATAGAAATGATGTGTTAGCTTCAATTTGCAGATTTCTCTCTTCGTCTCACTCACTCTCTCTCTCTAGTATAATATACGATCTATATCAACCTTAATCCATTTCTTACATCTAGCTCTGATCTTCATTATCTCCATTTCATGTTTATCTATAATATATTGAATTCTTTGCAATATTTCATGCATATCGATCAATGTTTATCGATAGATATGGGACATATACAACTTTGATATGTTAGCTTTAACTTCTAGATGTCTCGCTTCGTCTCACTCGCTGTCTCTCTATATATATCTCTCCAGTATAATATATCCATATTAAGACTTAATCTATTTCTGTATATCTCTCTCGCACTTCCTATCTAGCTCTTTCTTTCCTTTCTCCATTTCATGTATATCGATAACAATCTATCGACAGTTACAACACTTATATAGAGAGATACACATAGTTCCTCCTCAACAACGATCTATTCGATAACAAGTATCCATTTATAATGACCAAAACTTTTCACACACAACCCGAGCATAAATCGTTGCTGTTTTTATCTATCGATCACGCACAATAAACACTTTTTCGCCCAATCACATCATTTAGCCGATATTATATCACTTCCAATAATATTTATGAAGCGTCCACAAATATTTGCACATTCAGCTTCGGCTGTGGCGTTACTTAGCTCAACCACATGATTGGCCAGAGTCAAAAACAAGCCAAGCAGCATCCGAGTGCGAATAGAAACTAACTGTGAATTGTTAGAATTAAACGGGCTGCGCCTAGCACAGGAAAACAAATTGTTATGGTTTAGTCATGACAAATGGCCGGTGCGAGATGTGGCCAAGATAAGGCTAGTAGAAAAATAGAAGTAAATATATATAACGGTATATATATATATATATATTTCTATATATTTCTAGCTGTATTACGCATTGCTGCAACTTTTGAATGAACATGTGAAAAGCTAAAACTCTTGACAGCAACAAATAAATAACTTTCTTTGGCATGTCGTCATTTAAATGGCGTCTCATAAAGTGCACTTAGTGTTACAGCAACAGTTACAGCCAACAACAACGACAAACAGTCAAAACTTACAAAGAGGAAAATTGTAAAAAAGAAAAACTACAAAAGCCGCTTACAAACTTCACTCGTAATTGCGATTGCCGAAAAAGCTGGCAACAGAGCGGTGACTGCGTGTGTGTGGAGAATGTGTAAAGGTAGGCGGCAGAGTTTTCATATATTATATATATATATATATATATATATATATGTGAACCGGTTAGCTACCTGGTGGCTCCCGAAAAGTTGATTGAACCTCGGCGCCGCTGATTGAGTAACACACATTTAATTGATTTAAATGCGCGGCTTTTGCTTAATTGCACATAAACAGCTAAGAAACGGCAGCCAATTATAATTACAGATGCTGTGCACACACACACACACACACAACTCTAGAAAGTGAAATGGGCAACAGCAACAACAAAGAGAGTTACAACAACAAGGCACATGTGCGCCCTTTCGAGGCAGCTCAGCAGCCATCGCATGTGCACTCGCATGCGTTAGCTAGAAGAGGCCAGCATATGCGACACTTGAGATACCCTGTGGAAGCGTCTTAAACAGCTGTTAGCTAACTTCAGACTCGCTTCAGACTAACAGCTGTTAAGGATTGTTTGCACTCTGATATATACATTTTATATAACTCATTTTCAAATTCAAAAGTCTAATGTTTCAATATTTCTAGCTTACGAAATGGATATATAAACATATATATCTTATTCTCATGCGGTAATCTAGCTATTTATGTTTTCTATAATAGCAATTCCTGCTATATATTGATATTTGTTTAAGTATCTGTGATATAACTCAATCTGTAAATCGATTAGGCTGCTATATAAAAACATAGATATATATATAAACATTTATGTTTTCTATAATAGCAATTCCTGGTATATATTGATATCTGTTGAATCGATTAAGCTCTCTCACCCTCTACATATATATATAAACCAATATAGACATATATATACAAATTGTAGTACGAGTGAGCACTAACTGGATAAATATACATATAAACATATGTCCATAGACACATACATATATATACTATATGCCTATACTATATACAAAATCTCAGATAAAGCCTGAATAGAATCACATTATAGATAGGGCTTACATGTAAACAACGCTATCTATAAGCTAATTGCAATATATCTGTAATTAGCTCTATCTTCTGCACTCTAACCATCTGCCTATCACACCCAATCTCTGTCTTTCTCTATCTCTTCTTTACTCCCTACTCTCTCCCTCACTCTATTCATGCTTCATTTCACTCACACAAACTACCCTTCGCTTGCTGTCGCCTATTTACAGGGTATACGGAAGATACAACGGGTCAATCGAGTTCACTGTCACTTTCACTCACTGCTGCTGCTGCTGCGGCGACTCCTACCGGCCGCCGCCTTTGGCTTCTCCTTTCGCGTGATTAGCGCCATCTGGTGACAATTTTTGTGACACAACTTTAATCGATCTCCGGCTGGCCAACAGCTGAGTACAGTTAATCAGAGCAACTGGTCGGACGCAGGGCAGGGGCAGGGGCAGGGGCAGCGGCAGGGGTAGGGGCAACAGCGAAAGATGACGTGATTTGAACGCTTCAGCATTTAACTGTGCATTTCGAGTGTTTTGACTGTGTTTTCTTTTTGTTTTGCTTTTAATGCTTTGTTTGCTTTTTTGCGCTGCTGTTTGTTTTGGCCAAAGTGCGAGCCATCGGCTTTGCTAACTGGTTTCGTTTCATTTGCGTGAATCGTTGCCAATTGCGGCCAACCAAGGCGGCATTAAGAATTTTGCTTTTTTGTTGTGTTAGCTTAAGGGTTTCAGTAATAAGTCGATTACCGCAGTCGAGAGTCGAGACCAGTAGCAAAAGTCGAGCTCAATAGGCTCTAATTGAGGTGAATGCTCTGGGGAGCTGCAGAGATTCACAGTATTCACAGTATTCATTGTATTCATGAATACGATCCGTTTTCAGTTGAAGCCAATCAATGAAATTTAATATGCTTGTCCAACACTCAAATACTTATTCACTAACTATATTCATGTAGTCAAAGTATTCATTATTTATCAAATTTTTACTTTTTATATTCAAATATATTCATATATTAATAAACATACTCAAAATCAAATTTTAACATTCTTGTTGGCAAAAGCAGAAATGTATTCATGAATAGAAGTATTTTATTCATGAATACACTCATCATATTTTTAAAGAATTACAAATATCAAGAGTTTAGTATGTCAAATACTTGAAGATTAGTTAAATATCTGCAATGCTTGTCTTAGATTCATAAATCTATTCAAATCATTCATGAATAGACTATAAATATTCATGAATGCATTTAAAATAGTATTCAAAGTTTTCAGGCATGGTTTAAACATTTATGTTTCATTCATGAATCCATCCAAACTATTCATGAATAAACTTTAAGTATTCATGAATACTGTGAAGCGAGTTCCATTTTCAATGTATGCCTGACTTTGTTGTTGCTTGGTTGCAAAAGCAGAAAGGTGTATTCATGAATAGACTCATTTTATTCACAAAAACATGCCCATTGTATATGATTGTTTACCTTATCAAGAATCCATTCGAAATTCTTTATAGATTCGATTAGATTGTATCTAACTTCAATAGGATCTACATTGATTGAAAGACAAGTTCATTCAATGTACTCATGAGTGTACTCAAAGCATTCGCATGCTTGCATAATATCGTACTAGGCGCAAACATATAGTCTGATTCACCTCTGACCATCAATTAGGCTTTAAGCACACTCACTTAAGTTGCTCCACATAACACACCTTAATGTTCATACACTTTTTTTCAAATTATTCATTAATTCTTTTAATATATGTGCATATATGTATATGTGTGTATATATATTCTCTTTCATAGGAACAACAAACGGCAACTTGAGGAGTATCTCGGGGCATAAAGCACAAATATTTTATCAACATATTTAGTCAGCGTTTGAAATTTTATCTACGAAGGACCCAAACGGAATTGATTAGATTAAGTAAACAACGTCAAAGTAACGAAAATAAACAACTTGGCGTCGTTTAAATACCCTGCAAATACCTAAGCAAGGCGAGGTATATGCGCTAATTGCTACATACGGCAATATATATATTTAATTTATTATTAAATATATTAATTAAATAATTAATATATATCATATAGCTAGAGATGACATAACTCTTAAGCAAAGTTAGGGTATTCACACTTCGTCATTTACTTTTGTTTTTCTTTTACAGGGTATTTTTGCGCTGAGCCATGGCTTGCTTAGAACTGCAACCCGTTTGACTTATGATTTGAGCTTTTGGTATGTGGCAAGCTGCACAGTGGGTCAAGCCTTCAAGGCCAGCAGCAACAACAGCTAGAACAAGAACTGCAACAGATTGACGTTGTTGTTGCTGTTGTTGTAGTTGTTGTTTCTTGCTTGTTGCATTCCTGACTAGTGAAAGTCGGCCTGGCTAAGAGAACTCAAGGCTGCTGCAGCTACCTGCCTGCTTGCCTGCCTGCCAGCTGCGTAATCCAAGACCCAAATAGATTTATTAGCTGTCGCATTTAATTGAAAAATGCACTGGCTGCATTAGTATGTGTGTGTGTCTAAAAAATATAAAAAAAATCCTCACGAGCCGCTGACTGCTGGCTTAGGTAGACACGAAAAGAAGCCATCAAAAAGGTAAGGGCAACAGCAACAACAAAAAGAGGAAGACAAACAAAAAATAATGATAAAATAATGCCTGGGAAACTGACAGCACTTGAAATTCTTCCTTACGCTTGCCGCGCTGCCCACGCCCATGCCCGCTTACTCTCTCTCTCTCTCTCTCTCTCCCTCTCTCTCACTCGCTCGCTCACTGGTGCGCCCTTTCCTGCTGCATTCTGAGACGCGCGTCATGGGAAGCTAAGCAGAAGAAGAAGAAGCAGACGAAGCGGCATAAAACAAGTCGCATAATAATAAGAATAGATAAAAGGAAGTTGCATACACGCCCCTCGCACAAAGGCAAAGGCCAGCATTAACAATATCTAATACTCGAAATCTTGCCGTACGCAGATAACGTTTGCAGTTCAGATAAAACAAAAGTGGAAAGACTTCACTCTAGAATTGTTGCTTGATTTTATTTTGTATTTTCTTCCAGATACACTCACTAAAATTGCCTTGGCAAACACTTGTTAACAACAATGAGAATCAGAAAAAAAAACAACAATTACGCGCACTTGTTGTGTTAAATAAATGACAACAACTAAAAACTAAATCAACAAAAATGAAAAAAAAAAATAAATAAAATAAAACTGCGTAACCGCAAAATTCGCAACAACAGCAAGCAGAGCAGCAGCCACAACGGTACGTACGAAACTTCAAATCAACGACGACGACGACGACGTAGCGGCCGAACGAGCGTACAAGCAGCGTCGTGCGCTGCGCTCGCGTTTCGTTTTAAAACTGAAGTCGCAGCGCACAAATGCCAAGCGCTGATCGTGCAGCACAACAACAGGTGAACAAAAGAGTAAGAGAGAGGGAGCGAGAGAGCGAGTGAGTGTGTCAAATGTTGATAGAGAGAGCGTGCCCATATGCCGGCGTGTGAGAGCGCATACAACAAGTGCAAGCAGCGCAGCTTTGTACACATGCAATGCATGTCAAACTAGGCATGCCATACGTGCTGGGTGCTTGGCCAGTGGCTGTCAAACGGCAGGCAGACAGGCGGTTCTGAATGGACCAGCAAAACAGCTGAATGCGCCCAAAGCTTAGGGCCTAGCAGCATTTTGTCAAGCGTAACGTACAAAAAAAAAAACAAACAAACAAACGAGGAAGAAGCAGCAGAACAAAGCGACAATCAAAAGCAGCGCGGCCCAGGCAGGTCGACAGGTGAATGCGCTAACTACAAGTTTTTTTCTGTTAAATTAATTGACTTAAATTAAAATTAAAATATTTTATTTAGTTGCATTGAATTTGAACTAAGTTTTACGTATGTAAGTTTTTTGACAAGCTGTCATAATTATTACGTTTTACGTTTAACGTCTAACGTTACGTTTCGTTACGTAGCTAATGGACTCGCTTGCATAGCGTAACTCAAGAAGAATGCAAATCTGCTGAGCAAAGGATGATGACAGCTGAGAGAGTGAGTGTGTGAGAGAGAGAAAGAGAGAGAGGGAGAGGCATGCATAATATAGACAATTGCTTAGGGCGCCAGTTGTTGGTGGGGCGGAGCGTGTTGGCGGGGCAGCGAAATAATTGCCAAGAACGTTGCATGGCGATGGCAATCGCTTCCTTTGCTATTTCCCCTTTGGGCAGGTAGCATAAAACTGAATTGGCCAGCAAGTGCAACACGATTGTTGCTCGCTGTTGTTGTTGTTGTTGTTGTTGCTGGTTGTGAAATGAATTCTAGCCTGTAAACGTAATGAAATTAAACGAACTGGAAAGCTTCCTTTTTCCATGAAAAGCCTCCGCATCGTTGG
The DNA here is from genome assembly GCA_035047485.1 of Drosophila peninsularis. NCBI lineage: Eukaryota > Metazoa > Arthropoda > Insecta > Diptera > Drosophilidae > Drosophila > Drosophila peninsularis. The sequence goes on from JAWNPN010000028.1 coordinate 4,707,333, forward strand.
CATAATTAATGAGAGAAAACCAAAACCGCTAAAACAACAACAACAACACTAAATGTATTCAAACAAACATGCATAAGTCTGCACACAAACATACAGCCATGTTTATATAAATATATTCAATTTGTTATTGTAATTTTGAAGAGCATAAATAATGGAAAAGTAGTTGATATCGCTCTCCCTCTCTCTCACCCACTCTATGACTATAATTAGCAATCAAACGGGAAGTTTGAATTGAAATATGATTTGCATTTATAAAACAATAAACAACAAAAGCAACTTTTAAATCAGATTAATTGGACTTTTGCAGTGACTCTGCAACTGTCGCAGCTGATCTTGCGCACAGACTTAAGCAGCGCGTTCAAAGCTCAAAACAAAATAACAAAAACAAGCAAAGAACCGTTAATTTGATTGAACACAACTTGCACACTTTGACGTCTCATTAAACACACACAGGCACACATGCAAAAAGACTTCCGTTCGCATGTGTCACTCCAAGCAAGAGAGGGAGAGAGAGAGAGTGCTAGCAAGCAGCATATAGCGCCATCTACACACCCACCCAACTAATGAGCACAATAAAAAAAAGGGAAGTGCGAGCAGCACAGCAATATACGCAATAGCGCAAATTCTCAATCAGAGCTTTATGCTTATGACAAATTCGCTTCACCAGCAGTGCTGGCAAGTTAGCTATTTTCCCGCTGAATGCGGAAAAAACTGTGATGAAAATAAAAATATATAAATATAAAATATATATATATATATGCATATATAATATACACAAATATTTTTATAATATTTTACAAATATGGTAAAGATAAAAACGAATTTTTTAAAATAAATTATAAAGTCTATTCATATAAACTCAAATGACCTTAAAATATCTTGCCTAGCTATTGCTGGCCTTTTTTCACCAGTTCATCTGGCTGAAGAGTGGGCAGCACTGTTCAGCACATGCATAGATTTATGCGCTCTCCTCTCTCTCCCTCTCCCTCTCTCTTTTGTTTGCACTCCCATCAATCGCTCAGCTGTTTTTTTCGTGTGTGTTTTAGCTACTCGTAGTTTTTTCTTAGAGCTGGTCTCGTTTTGGAGTCGCGTGTTTGCGCTGCCTAAGCGGTTTGACTGGTCCATTTGGCGGCTTGCGAATTGCTGTTGGTTTAGGCCACCTCTCTCTCTCTGCCTCTCCCACCGTGTGCTGGCCCAAACTAAAACAAAGGCGGGCAAGTTCATTAACCATTTCACCTAATTTCTGTCGATGCTTTTTGTTTTGGTTTCGATGCCGTTTTTGTGCAGTGTTGAACTGGGCAACACACAAAACAGCAGCGAGAGACATAAACAAATACAGCGACAAAAGCTCTGTCGCCTGTCAATGCAACAACACGTGCACGTCGCGCTTCGCTGCGCGTTGACATCCGGCTTCAAGGTCACCAAACTGAGATCTGCTGCAAGCTTAAGTTACAGTTTGAGCGAAAATTTGATTTATCGCAAATGGGAAGTTAGTTGCCTGCGCCTGCCGTCAGAGGTCGCCACATGCGGCTCAGAGCCCAATTGAATGTTGTGCGTGTGAATAACGGATTCGCTCTCATTACGGCATTCGCTTGGCGTGTGAACGGAGCAACAACAACAACAACACTCGACGACCCACTCGAAAGCGTGCACAAACAATAACAATTTGCGGCGAACAGCATTAATGCATTTGGCTTTTCCAACTACTATATCATTGCTATAATCAAATCACGCCCTCTGGCCAAATAAGCAGGCAAACTCATATAGATAACGGTCTAATCAGCCAACTCTATCACACAGATTTGCTTTGCAAGTACAGTAATAAAATGTGGAGAGAAAATGCCGATGTCACGACCTTGCTATCAGTTAGCACCAACTATATATGATTATGGTATATATATAGCGTATATATAGATATACTATATGGATGTCTACAAGCATTATATAGACCAGTTCTGTCTTCAATTTGATATTATAATAATAATAATATATATAGTAATAATAAGCTCACAATTATTTTAGATTTTTAACTTTAAAGCTGGTGCTCAAGCTAAATTTATGGATCTTAACTCTCTTTATGGCTATAAATATGCATGCTGTGCAGCGGCGCCATCTAGCATTTGCTAGTGAAACTATTAGAGGCATAACAGCTTGCAGTGAGTGTGCGTCTGGGCTAGGTGTGTGTCTTGGCTAAGCTTGTGGTTCCTGCTTATGCTAAAAGCTTTGTAGAGTAGTTATGGTTGTTGTTGTTGCTATTGCTATTGCAGTTGTTGCTGTTGTTGTTGCAGCTGTTGCCGGCTTTGTTGTTGCTGCTTTTCTTGTTACTGTTGCAGTTGCTGCTGTCACTGTTATTTTGTCTTTTGGCCCATTTACCCAAATATTTAGTGCCGCAGCGCACTTGCAACATGCAACGATATGATGGTTGACAACAACGATAAGATATGATGGGCAAAGTAAACAAAAAAGAAAATAACAACAGCAAATGTTGCAACACACATTGAAGAGTGTATCGATAAGTAAACACACCTACCTACACACATACACACACACACACACACACTCTGGCACTAGCTGTTGTGTGGCATCAACTCACGATTCAGTGAATTTGTGGCATGCGTCAGCTTTGCCTAGACATTTCATCTGTCAAAACGTCGCTGGTCATTCAACTGGGTCATCGACGCATTAGACCACATTTATTACTCATTATTTATTGGCCATCCTCTTATCAGCGATTTCTAATTTCCAATATATACAATATTTTTTGGTTTTCCACTTGACTGCTTATCAGCTGTCGCTTACCTGCAAAGAGAGAGAAGAAGAACAGAAAATTGATGTCAGCATTGTGTGTTTAGTCAGTGTTTCGAAATGTATGCGATAATTTACGAGTGTTGGGGTAGGTAGGATGGAACTTATATCTATTTTGATGGAAGGAACAAGCATTACGAAACTTAATTGGCATTTTGGGCATTCGAGTGGAGAATAATGAGTCGAGATTAGAGATTGGAAAGTCGAGAATTAAGCTTGAGAAGTCGAGAGTGGAGATTGGAGAGTCGAAATTTATAAAATTCAAGTGAGGAGAGTCGAGAGTGGAGAGTAGGGAGTCGAGGTTTGGGATTGCGAAGTCAAGAGTGGAAATTTGAGGTACGAGAGTGGAGATTGGAGAGTCGAAATTTTCAAAATTCAAGGAGAGTCGAGAGTGGAGAGTAGGAAGTTGAGATTTGAGATTGGGAAATCGAAAATGGGAAGTCGAGAGTGGAGACTCGAGGTATGAGAGTGAAGATGGGGTGAAGAGTCATGATTCGAGAGTGGAGATTTTCAAGAATAAAGTGAGGAGAGTCAAGAGTGGAGAGTAAGGAGTCGAGATTTGAGATTGGGAAATCGAGAATTGAGGTTGAGAAGTCGAGAGTGCAGATTGGAGAGTTATGATTCAAGAGTAAAGAATGGAGAGTAGAAATATTCAAAATTCCAGTGAGGAGAGTCGAGAGTGGAGAGTAGGGAGTTGATATTTGAGAAAGGCAAGTCGAGAGTGGAGACCAGAGGTACGAGAGTGAAGATTGCAGAGTGGAGACTCGATTTTGGCGACTCGAGATTCGAGAGTGGTGATTCAATTGTTGAAATTTTCGGGATTCAAGTGTGAAGAGTCAAGAGTGGAGACTAAAGAGTTGAGATTTGATATTCGAGAGTGGAGAGTCGAGAGTCTATAGTGGAGTTTAATATTAATATTGTTATTAATAAAGATTTAAGAGGCGTCCAATGCCAAGATATTTATATATACACCACTTTGAATCACATAACCTTTATTAACATTGTGCACAGAGCTTTCAGGTAGTAAGAATTGAGCTCTGGCCATTGTCAAACTGTAAAGTTCAAGCAAGAGTTAATTTCCTCTGACCTCCGTTGGCCTTAAAAGGCTTTGACTCACAACGATACAGAGATGACTTTGCCCAAAACCATATATGGCTAATGTTTCAGGCTTAAACTTGAGCTTTAAGTTATAGCTGCGCTCGATACATTTCTGGGCGATGAAAATTCAGTATAAATTAAAAGGAAAACAAATGGTTTTAAGGGAAGGGTTTGGCTAATGGGAATGTGTGCTTTGCACTCATTATTCCGAGCAGGCCAAACAATGGACGTTGATTTATAAAGGTATATATGTTCATATATATATATATACATTCACACATGGTATTTCATGCCCGATCCCAGCTAACTGCAATGCTTATCACGTTTGTCGCGCTGCATTCGCAGCCTGTCAAATCAATGCAGCTCAGCTGCGACTCATTCGGGGCTAGGCTCTGGCCCCACCTCCGGCAAATGAATTCAATACTCCAATTTTTCGCCCCCAAGCAGCCAACACGACAAAGGCAGCGGCGATAACGTCACGAGCCGTCGACTAGGCCGCTTGTAATTGATCGTGTCTTTGACATTAGAAAACATTTTTCGTTGTCCGTCGAACTGTCTCCCTGTCTGTCCCTCTGTCAGTCTATCTGTCTCTCTGTCTGTCTGACTGTCTGTTTGGCTGCAATGAAAATGTAACGCGAAACACGCCAAGAGACGCCGCCAACTGGTGCACGATGGCTAATAAAGCGCATGGAAGGCGAACGCACGCAGCGACAACAAATCCACTTAGGCGTGCAGCAGGCAGGAGGAAGCCAAACAAGGCACTCAAGAGCATCGAGTGAAATGAGACGTGCCCAATGGCAGCCACAGCAACGGCAACGGCAACGGCAATAGGCTACAGGCAACAGGCAACAGGCAGCAACCACCAGTTGGTGGCAATGGCAAGTGTGCCCTGGCTGACTAATCGGCTAATAACACCAACTAAGCAACTGCCATTGACTTTAGCAAGTTCATGATATCATACTGCATGAAGCATGAGTATCCCTAACAGAAGATATATATCAAAATTGAGGGCCTTGGCAACGATAGTTTCCGATAGTATGTCTCTTCTTATGAATGAAGAATATGCTAATCACAAACAACGTCTTTACCAAATTTGAAGCCTTTGGCACTGATAGTTCCTGAGTTCGCTTAGATAGTTAGTCTTTATGATGTCAGAATATCATGATATTACACTATATAAAGTATAAGTAACTCTAATAGAATAGCGTATAGCAAATTTTAAAAGTCAAGCACTTGTAGTTCCTGAGTTCGGTTAGGTAGTAGGCCTTAATTAGGCAGTTCTTGCGATTTATCACAAAGTTATATCATATGAGCCGTGGGCTTCCCTAATAGAAGGTTCATACCAAATTTGAGCAGTCTAGCTCTTGTAGTTCCCGAGATCTCAGCCAAGCACTTGTGGAACTTTAGTTTCCCTTAATATATACCTAAGCTAAACTTACAAAAACTAAAGCTAAAGCAATTGAATTATGGACACAAGATCAAAGTGCGCTGAAGCAATCATCAATCGAGGCAGCTTAGACGCTTTTTGGCAACTGAACTGAGGCATATCCTGACTCAGCGGGAAGAGAGAGATGGAGTGACAGAGAGTGAGCGAGCAAGGGCGAGTCTGGCAAGTCATCTTTGTTGTGCTGCTGACCTACAGACAAAAAAGCGAAAAGAAGATAAATCATGTAAGTGCGGCAAATGGCTAAGCGGCTTAAGTGGTTCACCGACAACTTGCGCGCAAAAACAACAACAACAACAACAACAACATTAGCTAATGCTACTATCTAAATACCAGCAACAACTAAGACAACAACCAATCGGATGTTGCGCAATCGAGTTTTGTTTTTGTTGTGTGATTCGAATTGGAGTTGCGTTCGCTGAGCGTTTCCGACAAGCGGCGCCAGCGGGTCAAAGTTCAATGTAAAGAGGCGGCTGATGAGGCTGTGGACAGGGGGAGGTGAGCGGTGGAGAACGAAGTTATGCAAAAGCGTGAGACGAGTGAAAGTGATGGATGGCAACAGGTGACGAAGACAATGACGGAAACGCGTTTGCGTTTTCAAGGCAACACAGTCAGGCCAGGCCAGGCCGGGCCAGCCGTCAATCAATCAATCAATCAATCAATCAAAGAAGCAATGTGAAATGCAAAACTCAAATCGATATCAAATGCAAACAAAACAGCATTCAATGGAAAATGATTAACATGATTATTAATATAATCATTAACATGAGGCAAGCAAAGGTGTGCGTGCGTGCGAGTGTGTGTGTGTGTGTGTGTGTGTGTGTGCTTATTGTGAAAAGACAGTATTAAATGTTGGTAACCGGATTCGAAATCGGTTTCAGATTCTGTGCGCCAGCGACCAGCCAGACGCAGCCAGAACAAAGCGAATCCCCATTTCACGTTTTGTTTATGAATAAAGACTTTTCGAACAGGCAACGCAGCTCCAAAACAATATCATTTATTGTTCACTGAAAAAAGAGAGAAGCGACAAAGAGAGTGAGAGGGGGGGGGAGAGTGAGGGAGGGAGGGGGCGAGAAAAAGTCTTAAGCACAGACAGTCGCAGCGGTAAGATGAGTAAATGATATTTAACCAGATGACAAAAGTGCAGAACGAGCACAGTAAAAGCACGCGATAGCTGTAATTGAATATAGAGTACAGTAGGCACACGGTACAGGCGACAGTTAGATAAACAATAGAAAACTTATATGGCAATGGGTGCATAGAGAGATAGATCAGAGAGAGAGAGAGAGAGCGAGAGAGATCTTAATGCATATATAGAGAGATATTATAGTATAGTATATATAGTCTTAACTATATACCAATACTATAAGTATAGAGAGATATATCATAATACTATTACTATATACCAAAAACTAGCTAAAGATCTTAAAGATTCTTGAGTCCCAAGGCTAACTGAGATAAGAGCGCATTGAGCGCTAGAGCACGTGCTTAGATCTCGTAGACTATCAAGTCTAATAATAGTTTAGCTAGCCAAGATTGTCAAAGATAGTCTAATCATATATGCCAAGCTGCCCAAGCTGATAAACGTTAGTCTCATTATCTAGCCAAGATTATGAAGTTGAGTCTCAAACTAGTTTAGATTATGAACCTTGGTATATATATGCTTCGAGTTCAATCTGTTATCTCAGCACAGTGCCCACTGTACCTTAGAAAGCGCTTAGATGCTAAATACCTCGCCCAGGCCGCAGAGACAGTCAGCAGCTGCCATCAGCCAGCGGCCATTCACGGCTCTAACAAAGGATGCCAAATGCGTACTTCAATTTCAATAGCTTTTAACACAGAACAGAGAAGGTAAATGAGATAAACAAGTGGTAACCCGACAAGCTGAATGAGAGAGAGAGAGAGAGAGAGGGGGTGGGAGGAGCACAAAGGAGTACAAATGCGATTACGAGCGCTTGTAATGCCAATCATTGATCATTGCTATAAACAGAGAGGATGAAAGGGGCAGACAGACAGACAGAGAGAGAGAGAGAGAGAGAGAGAGAGAGGGCTATTGCGCGCTCAGTTCCGAGAAGCCGCAAGCCCAAAGAACCACTCTGAGTGACAGACGACAGTTCATTAAAAAGAAATTAGAGGGTATGACAGGCACGATCATAAAAAGAAGGAAAAAATGTCAGGCAAGGAGAGAAAAGACCTTTACCTAACCACAGATTAAAAATGTCAATAGGGTGGAAGAGTGAGAAAGAGTGGGAGAGAGAGAGAGAGATAGCAACTTCAAGGGAAAGGCACGACAATAGATAAACAGGAATTCCAGGAATTAAGCATTTCGGTAATGTAATTAAATGTGCCTCGCTGGGGAGCCAAGCCCTCTTCAGTGAGTTGAACCTAAGACACGGGAGTAAAGGCGCGTTCTGAGGGAGATAAATATGAGAAAAATGTGGAAAAAAGGAAAAATCAATAGAGAAAATCAAATCAGCTTTGGCATTTGATATTGTTTATGAATTAAGACACAGAAGAGACAGAAGAGAGAGATTGAGACAGGCAGAGGGAAAGAGTGGGACAGACAGAGTGAGAAGGGGAGATAATGAGAGACAAACAATGAGACAAAGAGAGAAAGAGAGAGAAAGAGAGAGAAAGAGAGAGAGAGAGAGGCCGAAGAAGAGAGGGGGCGACTAAGAGAATGAAAGATAGAGACTGATAGGAAGAGAGAAAGGGAAGAGATACAGAGAGAGATAGAAAGTCAGAAAGACTTAGATAGAGGGAGAGATAGAGAGAGTCAGAAAGACTGAGAGAGACATTGAATCAGAGAGACAGGGAGAGAGAGAGATACAGAGTGACAGGTGGAAAGAGAGAGAGAGAGAGATACAGAGAAACAGAGTATCAGAGCGGGAGATACAGACATACAGAGAGCTAATAAGAGACAGAGTGAGACTGAGACATACAGACTACGCCAGAGAGAGAGAGAGAGAGAGATTGAGATAGCGAGAGTGCCGCATAAAGCACAAATAACAATAAACATAATCACAGCAAACACAAAAGAGCAGAGACTAAACATAAATTAAAAGCAACGCAAACTGAACAAATAAAACATACAAAATTGCGTTTTACGCATGCGCAACAAACACAGCAACAATAGCAACAATAACTGAAGCAACTCAAACAACAACTCAAGCAACAACTTAAACAACAGCAACAACAATTGATGACAACTGCTTCATTTTATGGGCGTTTGTCTGGCGGAAAAAGTTAGCTTTGCGCACAATTTCTATATAAGCAATTAATTTTACTTTTATTTATGATATATAAACAAATATATATATATGTAATCACACATATGTTAAAGCTCTTTTTATGGCAGTGAAATTAAAAGCGAGTTCACTGGAGCTTGCGGCCCACCAAAAAGTTTCCCACAAACATATATTTTTGTAGGTTTGACAACGGCGCGATTGCCAAATGGGAAAGCGTTGAGGCTCTGCAGACATAAGTTACATAAAGAAGAAGAAGAGGAAGAGGCAAACAAATTTGATATATTTTAAGCAAGATTAGCTTGGGCTGATATTTGCTCAATTAGAGCCAGAGATGCTGCAGCGTGTGAGCTGCCAGTGTGATTCAGTTGATTCATTAGAGTGCCTGGAACTGGTTCATAAATGGAATTGGTTTAGGCACGAAATTCAAATGAATTTGAAGTGAATTTATCTTGAACTGATATAAATGATGAATTATGATTCAATTTATTATAGAGAAAACAATTATGTAACTAATTGATTCATTATTGACTCATATATGGCTATATGAATCATAATGCATAATTCATTTGACAGATCTTTAACGCTCCAAACGCTGAAGCTTTTAGCTTTTAGCAAACTTTGCTTAACAAACATATTCAGACTAGGAATGTGGAATGTGAAAATAAATCCTAGTGAAGCAATCACAATCTGAAGACAAATGAAATAATGAATCGAAAAAGTCTATAAAAATTTGGTTTTTAAATAAAATTTTAATTAAATTTTAAATCCAAACAATATTAATTAAAATGTAAACATTGCGCCAAGTTAAGATTTATAAAGTAAACTCAAGACCTCAGCAAATATTTCATGAATTTACAAGGCAAAAAGCAAAATGTTGTTGTCGTTGTTATTGTTGCCAATGTTGCTTGTTATTGTTTTTGTACTTGTTACTTGTTATATTTGCTGTACAGTGTAGTCTGCACAGCTTATTTCAAGGCCAAGACGCAAAGGCGTCGCCCATGTGGGTGTCGCTTGGCAGGTGTGAGTGAGAGTCTATCAGTGTGTGAGTATGTGTGTGTGTGTGTGTGTTTAGCTGCATAGCTAAAGGTTGAGCCGCACTCAATTGGAACGAAGCAGCCGGGCGGCAGCCACGCCCAATTTCAACAAAATTTTCAATTTTTTGTGTCGAGTTTCTAGGGTGCCGCGTCAAGTTTGTCGCTTGAGTCTTTTGTTCTGCGCAACAAAAATCTCAATTATTTATTTACGTATTTCATTAATTAAGCGTGCACGACAAGAACACCACCAGTAACAACAACAACAACAGCAACAACAACAACAGCAACAACAACAACAACAACAACAACAACAACAACAACAACAACAACAACAACAACAACATGCGCAATTACCCATGGCTATGGCAGGGGCGTGCCCAGTTGGATTCCTTTAGTCGTTGCCTTCGTTGTTGTTGTTCGCTTGTCGCACGTGCAGCGCCTACGCAAAAAAAATGAAAGAAATTCAAAGTAGAAACGTAAAAAAGCAACAACAAGAAGACAAAAACGAAGCCTGGCAAAACGACGGCCACGAAAAACGCGGCAAAGCGCAGGCAGATAACAAATATAAATTACAACAAAGGCCAAATACGGCATGCCGCACACTAAATACCCTAGAAATGTGTTGAAGCTAATTAAATCTAGATTTAATTCGAATTTCATTTTGTTTTATAGTTATTTTTTTTATATGATATATTATTAATCATTTGAATAATTATATAAATTATTTTAAACAAAATTCTATAATTTGCAATTATTGAATATTCAATTATTATATATTTTTGAAATATTAATATATTTTTATTTTTGTTAAATATATTAATATAAAAATATGTTTTATATTAATATATTTCTTTATTTATTTATTTAATAAAGTCGTCAGACTATACTCTTCGTCCTCTTAAATAAAAAATTAAATATTTTTAAAACTTCTTAATAATTTTAAAAACAATTTTTAAAAATATTTAAATAATATTAAAAAATTGTATTTAATTTTATTATATCAATATTTTTAAAATTTTAATTTTTTATTAAAGGCAATTAAAAATATTAAATTTGAATAATATATTAATATTCTAAAAAATATAAAAATAAATCTGATATTTAATAATTGCAATAAATAAAGTATTATTTTCCCATAAGAACAGCAAAACGCAGCCAAAAAGTCTTTTAAGTCTCTGCCCTTAGCCATAACGTACGATCGGTGTAATAAAAAACTTATAAATGTCTATAGCGCATGCTTGATTCCATTAAGTTGAGCTCATTTCGTGACAAATTTATAATATCGCAGGCTTAAAGAAAACATAAACAAGAAGCAGAAGAATGAAATAAACGAACTTAAATATTAATGTAAGACGCTGCCAAAGTCGAAGTCGAAGTCGAAGTTGAAGCTGAAGTCAAAGTCGTTGCCGCCGCTGGCTTCAAAGTGCGCGTCGCCGTTTGCTGCATGAATAAAAAGCCAAAATAAAAAGAGAAAAAAAATAAAGATCCGAGCATTTTACGACCTTTTGTGGCCTTCAACATTCTTTGCAACGGAGTCGTTTGGCAACACTGGAGCGAACGCGCTCAGCTCTCCCGATCTCCCTCTCTCTCTCTCTCTCTCCCCCGGTCTCAGTCTCCACTCCCACTCTCAATGTGGCAACTGCGGCAGCTCCATTGTTGACTTTACCAAATGATTCATGCATTAAAATTTGTTTTTTTGTTTGCTTGTTTGTTGGGTTTTGTTGTTTTCTTTTAGAGGAAACACCTGGATAAATACTTATACGATCTCGTACACGTAGCAAATATAAATTGCTTTGCTTTGCCTGGCGCTGCGCTGCGTGAGTCAACGTACCCACAAATTCTGGATGCTGTGTGACAGCATAATGTGCCTAAATACTGTGTAAGCCACACACAAACACACAAACACACAAAGACAGGCGCCGGATGACCGTTAAATCTGTAGCATCGCATTATATAATCGCTGCTTCGAGTCTTTGAACTTCGATTGGCAGCGTTTGCCTGCGCCTCGGTTATTTCTTTGGGCATTTCCGGAATTTCAGACATGTAATCTTCGATTCGACCAACTTTTGATCCACAATTTCATTTGAATTTGTATTGTGAACGTTTGTTTATTGTGAATGAGAAACCTTTTCGTAACTTTACACTTTTAATTAAAGCATTTCCGGTAGATTTGTGACGAATTGATTAATTTTGTTCTCTTATTTCTTGATATTCCTCTTCTGCTTCTTCACTCTTTCCATGAGTCAGTCGTAGTTGAAGCTGTTTGGTTGAACGCTCAGCATAAACAGAATTTGAGTTGTTTAAGCTTTATCTTTAATGTATATATATTTAATAGAGAGGTATTACTAAGAACCAGTTCGAGTATCGAATTATGTATTTTGAGACTGCCCTAACAAATTTTGTTTAACCAACAAATTGTTGACTTAAAGTTTTTTTTAGAGAAACACGCGTTGTCTTGCTGTCCGTCTGTCTGACTGACTGACGGAGGAACAGACGCACGGACAGCGTCTGTTCCTCCGTCCGTCGGTCCGTCTGTCTCTCTGTCCGTCCGTCCGTCTGTCTGTCCGTCCGTCTGTCTGTCCGTCCGACTGCCTGTCCGTCTATCTGAGTGACTGTCTGTCCGTCCGTCTGGCTAACTGTCCGTCCGTACGTCCGTCTGTCTGTCTCTCTATCTATCTGTCTGTCTCTCTGTCCGTCTGTCTGTCTGTCTGTCCGTCTGTCTGTTCGTCTGTCTGTCCGTCCGACTGCCTGTCCGTCTGTCTGTCCGTCCGACTGCCTGTCCGTCTGTCTGAGTGACTGTCTGTCCGTCCGTCTGACTAACTGTCCGTCCGTACGTCCGTCTGTTTGTCTCTCTGTCTCTCTATCTATCTGTCTGTCTCTCTGTCTGTCTCTCTGTCTGTCTGTCTGTCTGTCCGTCTGTCTGTCCGTCTGTCTGTCCGTCTGTCTGTCCGTCCGTCTGTGTGTCTGTCCCCCTGTCTTTATGAAAGCACACAGTTTCGCTGTGATTGAAGCTAGAGACTTGAAATTTTGAGCATATATTCCTTGGTAATCTCGTCTTATGTCCTATAGAGACTTGGGAAATCGGGAATGACTATATCTTCTACAATTTGTCAGCTAATAAAATCCAAATTTAACGAGTTTATTGATTTTCCAAGTATTACATGTATCTTTAGGGCGTGCCTAACGGCAAAATATATAAATTCTATAATCCAATGGATAGCTTTTAGACTATGAACGATTATTATGCAGTCAGTAGCGCCCGACTGCAACAACCTGCACTGCAAAAATCTAAAATCAAAGCAAATTCGTTCACTACAAAATCAATATATTTCTCTAATCATATAGCTTATATTCTATTATAGTCGTGCTCTACGCAGCGAAGCTTCAACTTGAGACCCTCTTAAGTGTATGCTTATTTGACAGCATTTAATTATACGCAGGAGACAACAAATTGATAATTATAATAGCTGCAGCATTGCCATGTGCTGTACTTTTGTTCAGCAGTTCTCTTTTATGGTTACGCTAGATTGTCAGCTCGATTGGTGGGTCAGTCTGCACTTCCTACTGCCGGCGGCTCTCGCGCGGTAACGCGCTGCCGGGTACGGTGGGCGTGCATCTCTGTGGAAATGTATAAACATTTCTCATTTTTTTTTGTGTTGGTTCGATTCTGTTTGGGTACACGGTACGCTGTTCTGACACGTACGGCTGGCGGACAAAGCATTTGTTGTTGTTGACTGGGCAGCATGAGTAAGCGCGAAATTGGCACGGCATGAGTGGTACTTGCACTACCTATGCGCGGGTACCGGTACGGCTCGATCGCGTATGCCAGATATGACGACACAGAGAGAGAGAGAGAGAGAGAGAGAGAGAGAAAGAGCCCAAAAGGGTTGGCTGGGTCAACATACCGTCAACCGTCAAACCATCAGCAACATCATCATCATCGTCATCGTCAGCATTGCGATCAACGTCAGCTTCACAACTGTTGTTTTGAGAGACCTGACGTTCCACATACACATATCCATGCCCCGCCCCTTCTTTCAAGCTATCCATACCCCAAGCACATTTTCACAGCGCGATGCATTCCACAAAAATGCAGCGGTGCAAAAACAACTGCGAAAATTGTTAACGAAACCCAAAACCTCAGTTGCAAAATATTCACAATATTGAAGCTGCAACAATTCAATCGCAACGTCGCGCACGTTCCAGCGATAAAAGCGAAACCCAAAAGAAAATATGTAAAAAGAAATATGTATATATATAACAGATACTACAAAAATTCAACAGCAACAAAAATGTAACGACAATTTCTGATATGCAAAAACTAATTATAACTAGGGGGAGTTGAGTCGACTCAACTCGACTCGACTCGACTCGCGTTGCTGTGAACACGCAAATTTGCAACATATTTGAAACGGAAATGTGAACCCAGAAACGAACCGGTTTAAGGCCTGAAATTCCTTTAGGTATTTCAGCTCTGAATGGGTTGAAGTTTAGCAAAGAATTCTATTTAGCTAAGATGGAAAAGCATATTTAAAATTCTCTATCTGTGCAGATAAGAAATCGCTTAAGACTTAACATGAGTAATCCTGCTCCGCATACAAATTTAAGCAGAAGACATTATGAATCACTCAGTGTATGGCTTATCTATTGAATATGAAGGCAAAGCAAATTTGTTACTGGGAACTGAGTGAAGTGGACGTAGGCTTAAAGGCTAGAATATAGAGCCTAGGAAACGACTGCAAACTGAAGAGCTGATGGCCTGGAATAACAGTGAATGGAAGAGTCGAAATAGTTCAAGATTAGCAATTGCACAGTAATCGATAACAATCGATAAATAGTTATAATGAGTCAATAAATGATCGATTAATGAGATATTATTACAAATTATCGATTATTATGAATTATAGATTATAGTCGAAGCAATACTACACAGATTCAGTTGCCCTTCTATGCCTAGATGCCAAAATCAAAAGAGTTGAAAGTTCGTAAATTTTAATAGATTTCATCTTGAATAATATATATCAGCCGTAATTCGATATCTGTTCAGTAATACACATATAAGTAGCCGCACTAATCCATTAGATGACTCAAATTCTAAACCCAATTCAATGTCAATCGATAATAATCGATCGTTAGCCATAATGTTCCACTACAATGCTCACCTTCACCTGACCAATTGACATTCACTTAGTTACCTTTTGCACTTGACATAATGCACGTCAATGGAGCATATCAACGAAAAACTCGGGAAGCGCTCGCCTGCAATCTTGAGCGCTAACCAGCGATGCGTATCAGACATATATATGTATATATCTAAAGTATAGAGTGAAGCTCGACCTCTAACATGCTCCAGCAAACGCTGGAGGTAGACAGAGCAGGGGCAGGTGCGGGAGTCAGGGACAGGCATTACTTAATATTCACCTTGAACTCGACGCTGAGGCAAAGGTAGAAATAATAAAATAAAAACCCAGCCACAAACAACTCAATTGATTAAAATGGGCAACAAATTGGAGAAGCAGAGGCAGACGAAAAGCAGAGCAGAGTGAACAAATTAATTAGAATGATGATAATGCATATTGAATGCAGTTGTTGTTGCTGCTGTTGGCTTCATTGTTATTATAATGGATGTGGTCGGAGTGGAGCAGAGCGCGGCGGAGGGCAATATTTAGGTGTGCGCGGGGCGGATGAGCTCGGTGGCGTGGCGCTTCCGTTGCGTTTGGATTCTCATTAGGAGGTAAATATCAAAAAACATTCTTCTTTTTTTTTTGTTTGTTATATTTTAATGATATATTACCAGGGCAACGAAATGCAGTTGTTGTTGTTGTTGTTGCTGCTGTTATATGAGCTGCATTGCCTGGCGCAACAACATGAATCAGTTGCAGAACTGTAACGGCCCTTGACACGCAAGCGGCACCCGGGCAATGGGCGCAGCTCTAGGCCGCCCGGCAGGAAGTTCGTTTAATTAATGTGTCAGGCCCTCGAAGTCGGCTTCGTATCCCTAAATTTGTTCGAATCCTGCAACAAAAAACTAACGACACAATGCAGCAGTCATTCAATGGGTGTGCGAGAGGGAGGGTATGAGATGTATTTCCAAACAAACAAAGCAGTTTAGCATGAGATTCGAGGGAATAGTACACTGTCTAATACCCTGTCATCTAAGCTGCTGTGTATACAAATGATATTTAATACATTTTTTATTTATTATGGATTTAAGAATATACATTCTCTTATTTATACAGAATATTAGCGCTATATATCAAAGATAACCATATTCTCACGATCTAATACTAGATTTGGTTTAAGCTATTATTATTATTGCATTAAATAAAGTATTTTCAATGTATAGATCTATCTTATTTCAGATTATATCTAATATATATCAGATGTAACATATAGGTAGATCATATACATCATTTAACCATATCAGATCGGTCTAAAACATGTGTCATAACACCAACTTATGTCTAATACACCATTTATATATGTATATACATAGTATACATATATTTATATTATATCTTCATATCATCATATCATATCTAACATATATCATATAATATATCATATCATATATCATATGTCATATATACCTTGTCAACATATCCCACAAATACTCCCATTCCCACATACCTTAACAATCTCACCTTACTCCAACTACCTTACTCACACTATCCACTACAGGGTATAACAAACAAAACCAAACAACAGACAACAGCAGTCAACTGTCGGCAAACAGCACGGCCAGCAAGCCAAACAGAAGACAAAGGTAACATAGACGAGGAACACACGTGCGTGACCAAAATAGATACTCAATTAGTGCAGCAATAAATGTATTGTAATTGTAGAAGATATAGCCGAGGAGCGCGGCGACCTGGCCAAGGAATCCGTTTGACTCCGGCCCAAGCAACCACAGAGCGCAACAACAGTCGTGCAGTCGTGTGGCATGTGGCATGTGGCAGGGCATGCAAATAGAACGAACCGCCCACCAGTCCAAAACAGCCCAAAGCTAACAAACTATATTCTATTTGGGGGGCAACAGCAAAGCCAAATGCAGCTAAGAATAGTTTCGAGGAATGGAAAGCAGTGCAGAGGCTAAGCAGTTGTAAAAGCTAATATGCTCGCTGCATACTCTGTAAGCCAATGAAAATGGCATGTGGACAGAAGCTGTATGAAGATATAGATGTAGAATTTAGTATAATATAGGTAGGTAGCCATGTTTGAAGATATAGAAGATTCGACATCAGAACTTTTCGAGTCTTTAATCTTGAATCTTTAAAAAATAAGCTTAGCTTAACTCTTTGGCAGCAGAAATCGAATGGCCCGAAATTGATTGAGCTAAGAATTAGGAACTCTGAAGCTCATTTTAATTGAAATGAAACCATAACATTATATATACTATATAAAGAAATTCTGAAAAATATATCATTTTTTGGGTGGGGTGAAAAGGTGAAGCTCATAAAAGTAGCTGAGCTGTTCTTGGAAAAGCCATGAAGATAAGACTTGCTGAGCAGGGAAATCAACAATATTTCGAAATAAATTTGATATGTTTACTATATACATAGTCTTCAGCTAAGACATATATATATGTATATATATGTATATATACTTATTGCCCATCTATATCAATTACTACTGCTTAAGTGTTTTCGGGGCTAATCAATTTGTTAAGTCTGCGGCTGCGACTGCAGCCAAAAGATGCAGCGAAAACAAAACAAAATCGAAAATGGAAGACATTAAGTGGCGGCTGTGGGCGTTGCGATTGGTTTGCATTGGATTGGATTGGGCATCCGAAATTGTGTCGACATGTGCTACGTGGGCGAGAGCAATTGCTGTTGAAAATAATTTTCAATTACAAGGCACCCGAAAAATGAGATCGAGTTCGAGTTTGAGACTGAGACTGAGACTGAAACAATAATTCAATTGAATTTCGCGCCTAATTTGGTCAAGCAGCATGAATCAACCCGAGCAGCCCACAACAATGCAATCGTTATAAAGATATGAATAGGAGAACCAATGTGTGTGTGTGTGTGTGTGTGAATTGCCAGTATCTAGGTGGATATTATACGACAATGAGCCAAGTATTGGACGCCCCTTAATGGAAAATGACGCAGTCGCAACTCTATGTATGCCAGATAGACTCACTATATATATATATAGCTAGAGCTATATATATGCCATATGTTGTGGCTGTTGGCATGACAACACGACAACAACAACAAAACGTAGCCAACCCTCATGAGTCTATCGACTACCCAAGCCTGGGCTGTTCCACAGACTTTTTGCCAAGGTGGGCGCAAAAATTAAAACGCAATTGATTTTTATACCCTAGAAATAAGTGATGACTAGTCGCCAGCTAGATGAATGCCTTGAACAAGTTATGAATAGAACTAGTTATGATTAGCCTTTTAGTAATGCAAGCTTTTAATAGAGAAATTAATATAAAATCAAGTCTAGCTAATGTGGACTATATTCAACTGTGTACTATATAAGCGAGCTATAGGAGCTGAACATGAACAATATGCACTGGAACTAAATACACTATATCCATTATATGAACCTGCAGCTATATGAGCATAAACTATATGAACTAAAGGAAGAATATGAACTGGAAATAAAAGAACAATATGAACTGGAACCACATGAACGATATGATCATGAACTAAATGAACTTGAACTATGTGAACTGAGCAAAATAAACTGGAGCTATATAAACTATGAATATTATATGAACTGGAGCTTTATGAGCATGAACTACATGAACGAAATGAACAAAATGAACTGGAACTATGTGATTGATATGAACACGATGTGAACTAAAACTATATGAACTGAACAAAATAAACTGTAACTTTATAAACTATGAATATTATATGAGCATGAACTACATGAACTAAATGAACAAAATGAACTGGAACTATGTGAACTTTGTCCATCAACTGTATGAATTATTTGAGGAAGCCATATGAACATGAAGTATATGAACTGGAACTATATGAACTGGAACTATATGAACTGGAACTATATGAACTGGAACTATATGAACTGGAACTATATAAACTGGAACTATATGAGCTACTTGAACTATACTTAGAATATGTACATGAACTGAATTAAGTGCACTATATGAACAATATGTGAACTCGAAGTATGTGAACTATACGAACAGGATCTGGCTCATGTAAACTATGTGAAGAATTTTAGCTCACATAAATCACATAACAAAGATGAAATATAGCCGCTATTTGCATAGTACAGGGTATCCGGCAGTCGCGCCCCGCTCACACATACACCTATTCTAGCGTGTCTCTACACACGTCTTGAGCTCTCCTTTGGTGTGCAGTCGTGGGACAGCGCAAAAATAGGTGGCAAACAGCGACTTAAATGGTAGCCCATTATGGCATTAGTCGGCCATAGTTATAATTGGCTTGCATTCTTAGCCAAACGCTGTGGAATTTTGAGGCTAGCAGCGAGGAAAGCCTTGAAGTGAGCCAACGAAAAGATTTCGCACACTTTGCATACCTCCAAGTGGAACTAGAACTTTGGTTCATTGAGTTCAGCTATGGGCTGATCAGCAATATATATTACTAATTGTATTTGGATTATTATGCTCTATAGTTTGCTTTGCTATTTGTTTGTGCGAAGAAAGAGAGACAGACAGAGAGAGAGAGGGGGAGAGGGAAGACAGAGAGTGCGGTTTGCGTTGCGTAAAACCTGTTTTAGATTTCCGGTTATGTACATTGAAAATATTTTTATTATTTTGTATCTCTCTATAGTAGCCGCTGGCCACTATCAACCAATTATCAAGAGTGCTGCAACAAACACCTTGCAACGATTTGCGAAATATTCAACTTGTTATCCTTAGCCAGAGAACTAAGTAATGAACTCAAATGGGAGAGAAGAACTATAGAACTTGTTTCAGTGTAACGAGCATCAGACTCCGGGCATATCCATTTGCATTAGTCTCTTTGGTTTGCTGCTCATTCCTAATTACAATTATTATACCTATTTCTTGCCCCACTCGCACAGGTGTTGAGTTATGCCAATCGAAACGGTAAGTGTGGGGTCCGCTCAATTAGAGCGCACTTAAAATGCGCTACAATTAGCGTGCGCAAATTTTCAAATATTTCGCTGGTAAAAATATTTTTGCGCCAGCTACGAAAGCGTTTCATTGAATATTTGCTCTCACTGAATTTGTGAGCTCGTCTTGTTGTTGTTGTTGTTGTTGTTGTTGTTGTTGTTGGTGCCATGACGAAATAATTTACAAATTGCGCAAAACTGGTTTTAAACAGTGGCCAAAAGAATTCAACAACAGCGACAACAACTGAATGCTCAATGAATCTCTTTCAGCTGCCGTCGTCGTCCAGAGCGATTCCCCAGACGGTTCTCTGTGCCAAAATCACAAAGAACCAAAAAAAGAAATGAAAACAAACAAAATGAGTCAAATGGCACGCCCAGTTACCAGTTACCAGTGATCAGTTGGCTACTTGGCCAGCTTGTCAGATTGTCCAGTTGCCTGGATGCCTGGTTGCCCAGTTGATCGGCTGCCCAACTCGGAGCTCCAGCGATAAGGCGATAAAAACGCCCACCGAATAGAGAGAGAGAGAGAGAGAGAGAAACAGAGGGGGCAAGAAAGAGAGCATCCTAAAGCGACAAAGGGAAATTGATTCAACAACATTCATTCCAATTTATTATATAATCAATTTGCTTGGGAATGCGGTTTGGGCTCACACCAAAGAACTTGATTGGGCAACGGCTGGCTGGAACGACGATAGCAACCAGTGGCAGCGGCAAGGATTTGAGCATTTAAAACAATTATGATTTAGTATTTGGAAATTTAAATTACATTATTGAATGATATTTGGTGAGAACTGGAAAGAACTGTTAAGATTCATTAAAGATTTTAGCTAAGGCTTGACAAAAGTTCTAGTAGAAATATTTAGATCTATTAGATCTCTTAGATAGCTGCAGAGAATAAAGCTTAAGATCTATTAAGATATGTTAAGATTTATTAGGGGTTGTTTTGAAGATATATATATAAAGATCTATTATGAAGTATAAGAGCTATCAAGATTCATTAATAGTCAAAGATTTTTTAAGATCGGAAAACATTTTGTTATAGTCAAAGGTTAAGATAGGTTCTGAAGATAGAGCGCATAAGATCTATTAAGATCTGTCGAGATCTATCAATAGTCAAAGCTAACATAAGCATAGCATAGCAACTGCTATAATCTACAGCAATAGATCTCTATGAAAATCTATCAATTTATGAAATTCTAAGAACTCTTTCGTATATTTGTTCATAATATTCCTCATATAATAAGCAGTTCTATTCTAATTAATGAATTTTCATAATTATCAAATAGTTTTCCATGGGTTTCATTATGAGTTTGTAGTTTTTTCTTTAAGTTATTCAAATCGATCAAGATAAGCTGAAAATATTCTGTTTCATTAGTCAGGAACACCTTTCCAAAGACTGTTTCCTAGAAAAAAAAACAAACTCTGTGCTTGAAAACTTATGCTCTTTGTATTTTTTATAGATTTGCCATTGCTGATGATTCAAGTATTTTTAGGCTGACTTTCTAGCCATGATCTACTCTATATATTTCATGTCTCTCTTCATTTCTAACATACTTCGGTCTTGTTTATATATATTATTTACCCAGAGTTTTGTGTGCCAACTAAATTTGCAATTAGCTGCATTTGCCATGCCAAAGCTGCTTGAATGCAATCGCTGCAAATTTGCTCCAGTTAAAATGGTGTTGGGATCGCTTAGCGCATCTCGGAGACCGAATGCCAAGAGAAATAGCAGCTGCGAAAGCGAATCCATTGATAGCAAAGGGTAGCGAAAGAGAGAGAGAAAGGGATGGGGGGGGGGGGAGCGGGAGAGGGGAAAGACTCTGCTGCTAACGTCTATCATCATGCCATGTGAGAGAATTTGAAATCAGAGCCAAAGTTATACTTTTTCAATTTTTTTGTTGATGGTGCAATTTCTATGCCGTTGAAGCATTAAATTGCATAATTAGCAAGTTCGCCGCTGAGAGCTGTCGAGACGCAGATAGATATATATACATATACACATGCACTCCATATAGCCGTGTGTAGCAGTTGGCTCTGACTCGGGGTCTGGGTCTGGGTCGAACGAAGTCTGGGTCTTGCTTTTTGGTCTCTCTTCGCACCGCGCACACACGTGATCGCGAAATGGAAAGCGCCCTCTTATCTGCTTTATTTCTTTAAAGAGCTTCGCAATTTGCAGCTGGCACAGTTTTTTTTTTTTTTTTTTTTTTTTTTTTTTTTTTTTTGTTTCGGCGAGCCACTCACTCAGAAAACAATTGAGAGTGTGGCTAGATCTCTGCCAAATTCACACGTTGCACTCCGATAAGCACAGCAGTAGCAAGAGAAATAATAATAACTCAGTGTGGCCGGACTGGAGTTGGATAGTTGATATAGCTATATACGTAGTGCATCTAGAGATGCCAAGAGCTGCCCTTGCTACTGATTGAAGATGATTGATTGACTGAAGGAAGATGAAATATATGGAGTTTTAGCAAAGAAAGTTAAAGCTATGATATATATCATACATCTGGGTTAGGAGAAGACTTAAAAGCTTTTAATCTATAATCTAGAAGTCGAAAACTCTATATACTAATTACTATATATGTAGCAACATATATTCAATATTTATATTATATTATTTAAG
This sequence comes from Drosophila peninsularis, assembly GCA_035047485.1. Taxonomy (NCBI): domain Eukaryota; kingdom Metazoa; phylum Arthropoda; class Insecta; order Diptera; family Drosophilidae; genus Drosophila; species Drosophila peninsularis. The sequence goes on from JAWNPN010000028.1 coordinate 4,729,659, forward strand.
ATAGTCTTATATTTTACTTATTTATATTTTAGTTTATTTTTTGATTATCATTTTATTTAAATCAATATTATTTATTTTTTTTTATTGTTACTTTTTATTTTATTTTCTTTCATTATTATTTTTTTTTTGTATAATTTTTTACATTTTCCCATACTTAATATATTTATTAATATTATTTTGTTTAGTATCTTCATCTTTTCTAGCTGCTCTCTCTTAACATTTCTTAAGAAAAAACTGAATTTCATAACCGGAAATAATGAAAATCGAAAAATTTGTTTAATAGCTTAATCAACGTGAAAACATCATCATCATGCATGTTCTTCATAATGATCTTTTGCGATTAACATAATAAAAATTGATTTGGTTTTCCCTGGCAAGCATATATACACACATACACATATATGTATATATATATATATTTATTAAGGCTTTTAGAGTGGAATGCTTTTTTGATTAATTACAAGGCGCTGGGACTGCAGCCAGCCGCCCGGAACCCTTGCCCCAATCAGAACCCTATACCATTTGTCTTATGCGTCTTCTGCCCTGTGCATTACAGCGCGTTGTACCTGTCGGCTGATGATGAAGAAGCAGCAGCAGCAGCAGCTGAAGAAGGTAGAAGGTTGGGCCCTTAATTTGGCTGCCCCTGAGAAGTTAAGAACTTACCGAGCAGATCTTCAGTCGGGTTCAACTGAGTTCACAATGCGCTCTGTCTTTGGGCTCTTAAAGGTATTTATTTACTTGTGGTCTCGACTCGGCTCTGTTACTCGGTTTGTCTTTTCGATTCTGTTTGCTGTTGTTATCAACCTTTCTTCGTCCTCTTCTTCTACTTTTTTGAAGCATTTACATACGTTTCTAGGGAATACCCTTACTTAAAGAGTGGCTAGATTCTCGCTCCCATTCAAAAGCTTTTATTACATTAATAATATTTGAAAAATTAATTATTTATAGGTAAACAAGCTACAAAGAGCATAGATTCTTCGACCTAAAATATTTGGACTCATTTGGTTGACTGTTTCTTTCATTTATTTTACATTTTTCGGAGCGCTTATCATTATTCAAATATTTTACCTAGACACACACACAAACACACGCACACATTCCGATCTCGTCTACCATCTTTCCAATGGGCGATAACAATTACATGCACACATACACACATACATATACTGATATACACTTTCGACTTCTTTTGGGTTCGACTTTCGTAATTACTAACAACTGACGCGCTCAAGTGCAGCATTTCCGCTGTTCGATATTAAAAAGGGGGATGAAAACTCTAAATAGAGCTGAGGTGCATGCGAGAGGGGGAGACGTGGCGGAGGGATGGCTAAATATGTATGTCACTCACCTTGCCGGCTGCCTTTTTGTAGCGTCGCGTGGCCTCGCTGATCAAATCCCGCACGAGCAGTTCGCCGGTGCCGCAAGGCACCAGAATGCGCACGTCGCCGAAACAAACGGTAACCTTCATAGTTTCGATAACACTTTCGATAACACTTTCAATATATATTAATAAGAATGCACTTGTTTGGAATGTCTTCAATGCAGTTGCAGTTGCAGTCGTTGTCGTCGTTGTTGTTGTTGTAATTAATATTAATGTAGATACATGTTTTGCTCTTGCTGTTGTCTGTTACTGGCATTTGGCTTTGGCATCATCTTCTCCTTTCATCTGCTCCTCAGCAGCAGCTGCATACGTTTATTTGCCTCGCCTGTATGTGTGCGTGCGCGTTGCTATTCATCTAGCTGGACACACGAGAGCGGTGTGCGAGCGAGCGAGATGGCCTGCTCTACCACGCTTAAAGGACTGCGGCTGTGGCTGCGCGGCTACGGCTGCGCACTTGACAGCAGCTGTACACACGACGTGAAAAAAAACGTTTTTTTTTATTTTTGTTCACCTACCACCAGACAGAAAGAACTATCGCGTGTGCGTGCGCGCTTAAAGGTGCGTATGGGTGTGTGAGTGCCTCTCTCCCTCTCTCTGTATGTGTGTGTGTGAGAGCGCCGCTTAGTATTGTTTTATTTTGTTATCGTTTTTTATCTCTCGCGCTCTCAATGCAGGATGCACTCGTCTCACGTCTCGCTCTGTCTTTTTTGTTGGTTTAACGCTTTGCCTTTTGCTTTGTTTATTTCATTTAGCATATTTCACTGCATTTGCTGTTAGCGGTTGTTGTTGTTGTATGAATCACACGCGCAAAACGAGTTACAATAACAACAGCAGCAAAATAAGGCAAACAACAGGCCAAGATCATCGGAAACGTCGTTACCGAACGCAACAACAACAACCAAAAATAAAACACGTTAGACAACAACAAATAATACCAGCTGCACCCCGCTCCAACTGCAACGGCAATTGCAAATTTTTGTTGTAGCACAAAAACAAAAAATTCAAAATAATACACAATTCGGTTGCTTGACTCGCGTTTTTCTTCTTTTTTTTTTGTATTTTTAGCAGCTTTTTGCTTTATTGAAAAAAAGTTAAATTGTCTCTTTTACCAACTGGTGGCACAGATATTCCGTTCGATCATTTTTCGTCGCACCGTTCGCAACGTCGTTTCGTGGTTATCTTCGCTTTTATAGGTAAGCGTCGTTTCTGCTTTGAATTGATTCGCTTTTGTTATGATTGCACCTACAGTTATATGTGTTTTGGTATTTGCACTTGATTCGTTAACGATTCTACACAATTATCATTGAGTGGTTCTTAACGTGTTATTTCAAAAACAAAAACAAAAAAAAAACAAATTCTTTAGCGTTGAACATCGCGCTGCGCTGCGAACGCTGTCTCCGCGTTAAATGCCAACAACAACTGCCCAAGTCATAGCATTTCAGCGTATCGATATACCAAACTATCGCCTATTCAACTCGATGTTTTTGCAATTGCGATAATTGTCTGTATGCTTAACGATAGTACATATCGATTAAATGTAGTGCCCGCTCAGAGAAATTATTCAAATTAATTTCAAATTAAATTTTATTTAATTAATGTAAAATTTAAAAATATGATATCTATTTGAAATATCCCGGCTAAAACCAATTTTTATCAACCACATTTATAGCTATAATTTATTTTTTAGATAAGTGAACTGCTAACTTCTTTATCATTACAGACTTATTGTGTTTTTAGTATAAAACTATCGAAAAGTATTTAATACGCATAAATAATCAAAATTGTCCAATTGGGCTACCCCAAGTTGCCAAGATCTTGCCGCGCAAGCCAACCGAACTTAGTGTGACCATATTTTGTGACGATGCAAGGTAGCTTATCGAATGAATCCAAGCAACTCGTTCGATACAAATTATTCAACTCATTCGATACTCTACTAGCAATATTCAATGTGACCAGAAAAATATTGGCTGAAACCGATTTAGCATTTAGTTACTGAAATGGCGGATGCACTTTCTAGCGGTGCCTACAACTACAAGACATTACTGTAAGTACTCAAGTCAAGGATACGTCAATTAATCAATGGTAATCAATCCTAACTTACAGATGCACAAACATACCAGAGCTGTTCCTTGACAAATTTGTAGCGCGCGCACATTTCGGTCGCTTCGGCAATCTTGTGAACTTTGTGCTGCATCCTCGCCGCATGACCTGCACGGTGAGCTATGCTAGCGAAGAGGAGGCAGCCTTGGCACTGAGCGAAGGTTACATCTACAACGGGCACGAGTTCGAGATGAGCTATGCCGAGAATGAAACAACGCCGGCACAAAAGACTGAGGAGTGGGTCGATCCTGATGTCCAGGCGGAGCTGAGCGCCTTGAGTTTCGGCTGGCGCAACGAATATGGAAAGAGCAATCCGCTTGCAGCCAAGCCACAAGCTATAACAGCAACAGTCTTCGGCACAAGCAAACTCGACCCATCTCCACCAAGTAGCAATACGGAGCGTGAAAGAGAGAGGGAGAAGGAGACGAAGGAGGAACGAGAACGAGAACGAGAACGCGAACGACACCGTACGCCCACTCAAACCAACGCTGCAAAGCTGGAGCTGGAGGCCATAATGCGGCTCCCGACGCGCACAAGCGAAGAGAAATACCGCGTGCTGGATGCACGGGACAAATTGTTGCGGCTGAATCAGAAAGGGACAAACGATGCTCAGCGACTGTTGGGCCATTGCCCGGACATGTGTCCGGAGAAGGAGCGTGTGCTACGCGAATTCCAGCGCCAGGTGGCCATTTACGAGCTGCAGCCGAACTCCGATGAGGAGATCTGCCACGAGCGCGCCTTGAAGGAATATTCGCGCAGCAGCGCCGACCAGGAGATACCGCTGCCACATGAACTGCGCGCAGAGCCCACACTGCACATGGCCATGAGCTATCTAATGCACGAGATAATGGATGATAGCGAAAATACGGAGAATCTGGGCGATTGGTTTCATTTCGTGTGGGATCGAACACGCTCTATACGCAAGGAGATCACCCAGCAGGAGCTGTGCTCCGTCGGCGCCGTCAAGCTGGTGGAGCAGTGCGCACGCTTTCACATCCACTGCGCCGGCCGCCTGGTGGCCGAGGATCCCAGCGTCTTTGACACGAAAATCAATGCCGAGAACCTGACGAAATGTCTGCAGACGCTCAAGTACATGTACCACGACCTGCGCCTACAGGGCGTTCCCTGTCCATGCGAGCCCGAGTTTCGTGGCTATATCGTGCTGCTCAATCTGGCCGATTCCAATTTCCTCTGGGACATTGCTCAGCTGCCCATTGACCTGCAGAGCTGCCCGGAGGTCCTTCGAGCCATCCAGTTCTACCTGGCGCTGCAGGACACGAACTACGTGCGCTTCTTTAAGCTGCTGTCCGAGCCGGAGACAAGCTATCTGAGCGCCTGCATTCTCGTCTCATATTTCATACGCCTGCGCGTCCTGGCCATGCATCGCATCGTGCAGGCCTATCGAGCGCCGCGCAAATACGAACTCTCCTCGCTGCCCGTCTCATTGATACGCCAGATGCTGCACTTTCCCACCGACGAGGAGACAGTACAGTTTGTCGAATGCTGCGGCTTGAGTGTGAATGAAGCCGCTCGCGTCGAACTGACGCGCATCCACACGCCGGAGAACTACAAGCTGAGCCGACAGCTGGAGGTGAGTGGACAGACGCGCCCCGAGGCGTGAAGTCTTTTGTTTTTAGTTCTCTTGTATAATCTCTTAATCCAACACCATGGATTACTACGGCGTGTAATTAGAGCGTAGAGCACTGGGGTTTTACCCATGTCCCTTCGATGTTGGATATGATCGGAAATCCTTTAATGTAGTCCACTTGCAGGTGGCCGTCCTTAGGCGAAGAAGCTTCATTGCGGCAAACTCCCTTTAGACAATTCTCTCTCCCTTCCTCTTACTCTACAATCCTCTCTCGCAGTCCACTTGAAAGCAACAGGAGCTGGCGGTCCATATATTGTAAGAAATCTCTGTTTATCACAGCTCGCAAATAAAAGTTAACTGTTTTTCTTCTTGCGCTCTCGTTGCGAGCACAACCGAAAAAGCTCATGCTCTCTCTCTCTCGCTCTTGCTGTCTTCATTTATGTTTTCTGTTGAGCGTTTTCGTAGCTCTTTGTATTTCGCTCTTTCAATGAGCAGTGCGTAAAGAGCGGAACGAGAAACGCTCGCACAAAGAGACTCGGCAAAAGACCGAGGATTGACCGAGAAACTAACTCAACGCAAACGCTCTTCACATGTATATTTCGTCTGCACAACGACGGTTAACGACGCATGTATACCATTACATACGCAACAGCCTTTTTGCTTCACTATGCCGATGCGTGTGCGTGTATACCAATACATACGCAAAAGACTTTTTTTCTGCACTGAACACGACGAAACGGTCTTGGAACAAGCAGCACAAAATGTAATAGAAAAACGGTTTCGCTCCGCGAGTTCATTTAAGAGCCATCGCATGGAGTCGCAGAGTCTTTTCGTAAGGAGTCTGGAAAAGACGGTTATTTGCAGACAAAGAGAAACGGTCAAGAGTTATTTGCGGGCTCTGCTATTTATCTATTTTAACTCCCGCACACTCGATTTTCCTATGATTCCTGTACCTTTCCTCTCTCGCTCTAGTTGGTTTTCGTTAACTTCCATTTCTTTCTCACTCACAGTTGGTGGAAGTGAAGCGTCAGCAGAGCGTGGGTGAATGCATTTCCGGCGAGCCATTGCCTCCGAAGTCACTCTACGCCAATCATCTTCCACACAACAGCTTCAACGAGCAGGGCTACCTTAAGAGCAGCGCCTGGGGGGCACGTGATCAGCTGCCGAATAGCGAGGAACTAGAAGAGGCACCAACGATGCCGCCAATATCCACAGCACGAGCAATTTGGAATACAGACACAGTGTCAATGGAAACAACAGCGCACCAGGCTTCAGCTCCCATGGATTATCCGTTTAAGGTACCTCGCTTTTCAGCTCCCATATCGCCCAAAATAAAGCCAGCAACGCCACCACCCCAACCACAGGCACAACACCAGCCGCAGCCGCAGCCGCAGTCGCAGCCGCAGCCCATGATGAGAATGCCAGCGCACGCCAATAACAATATCTTCGGCAGGGATTTGCCAGTTTTCGGATTTGACAGCAGCAAGGCTGAAGCAAAGCCCAGCCAGAGCTCGGCCATTGGCTTCAGTTTCGCAGCCGCAGCTGCTGAGGCAAGACCCGCAGCGAGTGCGGCTGTTTTTGCCGCCGCCGAGCAGCAGCGACAGCAGAAGGCCGCCGCTGACGAGGCCAAGTTGGCGGCACTGGAACAGGCCATAGCAGCTGCCAAGCAGCGCGAGCTGGAGCTGCTCGACCTGCAGAGGATGAAGGCGCTTCGCGTGCGACGGCAGCGCATGTTCGAGCAGCAGCAGGCCAAGGAGCAGCAACAGCAGGCGGAGTATGCAGCCGCCGAGCTGCTCGAGGCGGAGCGCCGTCAGCTCGTACGCATCGAAGAGGAGCGCACGGCACAGGACAATCAGCTGCTAAGTGAGCTGATCGCCGAGTGTATGAGCGAACTGTGCCATTCTGAATATCGCTTGCATGTCAAAGCCGTGGACCTCTACGAGACGCTGATGGATGAGCAGATTAAGGAGCTGGTCGAGGGGGGCATCAGGCGCAGCACCTACGAGCTGGGTCTGATGCGCAACTATTGGCGACGCTGGCGCAACTATCGACGTGTGCAACAGAGCAAGGATGAGCTCATCGAGTGCCTGCCGCTGAGCTTTGGCGCCGAGTCGAGCGTACAACTGATGCATGTGAGCGCGGCGGAGCAGCCGTTGCGCCTGATGCGTCGCTATCGTCAGGGCGAGGCGTGCGACTACCGCCAGCTGCTGACCGGCATGGATGATCAGTGCTGGCTGAAGCTGGACCTCTGGGAGCTACTAGCCCATACACTGCAGCAGACTACGCCCGGAGCTCGTCACTACTTCAAGCTGTTGCTGTCGCTGCCCGACAGCGGTGTGGGCCTCGTCATGGAGCAGGCCCTGGATCGCGGCGTGCTGCAGGAGCCAGTGCAGAGCGAAGGTCCAAACCTAGAGCCGTCCTCTGGCTACATTACTGGCCTGGCACATGGCGTTGCCCTCTGCGTCCACAAGCTGAAGGGCGTGCCCCCAACGAATCTTAGCAAGCTGAGCAATGCAGACGGCATCATATGCTTTGTGGATGCCCGGCAGCTGCTGGAGGCGCGTCATCGTCTGCACAGCCTGGTCAGGAGCAGTGGCTGCGACTACGTGGCGTTGATTGTGCAGCAGCCGAACGCGCAGGACGAGCTGTTGGCGGAGCAACTGCAGCTGGATACGTTGCGTGCGTATCGCATCTTCGACTGCCACTCCATGCTGCGCGGCCGGCAGAAGGTGCAGCTGGTCGCGCTGCTCCAATGCGCCGTTCAGTTTCTGGCGAGGCTGCCGCATCGCAGTCGCGCCTCACTGCAGCAGATGGAGCTGCACCAATGGCTGTACCAGCACCTGGGTGAAGGACTGTACGATCGACTGCGCTATGCGGCGGAGAAGGATGTGACCATAGGGCGACGGTGTCGTCAGTCGCCTCAGTTCTGTGCCCAGCTGTATAACGAGGCAGTGCGTCGCCTGCAGCTGGTGGCGGGCGAGCAGCTCCACGATCGGCCCCAACTGCCGCAGGAGCTGCGCGTCTATGTGGAGCCGCTGCCGCCGCAGGCACCCTTGCCCAATCGCTGGGAACACTTTGTGAGTGGCTGGCAGACGCCTGAGCAGCGCTCGAAGATTGTCCGGTTGCTGGAGCAAGCCAAGCTGCCGGAGATGTTGCCGCTGCCCGTGACCTGTGATAAGTCGCAGCGCGAACTCTGCGAATGGCTGCTCAACTATGCGCAGCTAAGCGAGGAGGAGGAGCATGTTGAGTCCGTGGCACTGCGCGCAATACAAACACTGGAGCTGCAGCTGCGCACGGGCAATCCCAACTACCTGGACATTGTGGAGATCTTTGCCAGGGAGCGTCTGGGTTTCTTGCTGCAACGCAACGCCGCCTCGATGCCTGCAGCCATTGTCTACAGGCGCCAGACCATGCAGCGTCACTTCGAGACGCACTGGTACTATGACTGGCAGTCACCCGATGAGCCAACAGCAGCAGCAACTGATAACAAAGCACAGTTGCAGCAGGAGGAGACGGTCCTGAAGGGGACTGTGCTGGCCGAGCAGGAACCGATAAGCTATGAGGAAGTGCTGCAACAGGCCCAGATCGTGCTGGACAAATGCCAGATGCATCCCGTCGCGCGCAGGACTTTATCCGACCTGAACGAACCGCTGGACGCACTGGAGCGCACCATCGAACGCACCACCGTGCGGCACGCGCCCCAACGACGACAGGCCGAGAACTTGCCCATGCAACCAATCAAGAAGCGTCAGCGTATCTACGTATCCAATGATGAGTGCGCCGCCCTCTTGGACCGCACCGAGCGCCTGCTCAATATCAGTCAGACGAGTGAGGAGAGACGTCTGCACGTCCTGCAAAGTGCCAATAAATTTTTATAGTCGGCGACAATGCATTTCATTATATATATATATATTAGATTATTATTATTATTATATACCTTAATAGATCATTTTAAGATTTTAACAAATTGTTCGGAATTTACCATTGTCAATAAAATAACATTTTTTATCTCGTAAGGAATATAAATAATATAAGTATTAATTTATTGTTAGGAATTAAACAATTGTCATTAAAACTGCGTTTTTATCACGTAAGGAATATAAATAATATTACATATATTAAATAATTGTTAGGAATTCACCAATTGTCAATCAAATAACGTTTTTATCAGACAAGGAATATATATAAACACTAAGAAAAAACACGTTATGCAGCACTGCTGGCGCTTTTCAAACAGAACGCGGGATTGTGACATAGCTCTTTTTAAGTAAAAATACTAATAACAAATCTTAATGTTGAATATCAGCTTAAAGCCATTAGTTGGTTTTCTAGATTTTTCCATTTTTGTTTAGCTATTTCTGGCTTTTTTGTCTAGTCGATCTGGCTTGTCTGGAAGTGCTGGCAGCACTGCGTATCAAATCAACTCAGTTCAAATTCAAATCGAATTGCGCCAAAAAGTATGCTGTGCGACACTGTTCGATAGGCAATTTGTGCGCCGCCTGCTATCGATTGGCAATTGAAATAAATATCGCACGTTGATTTAGAAAAAACCAAAAAAAAAGTTATCATGTAGGCCTAGAAAAAACCAAAAAAAAAAGTTATCATGTAGGCCTTGGTGGGCTTTCTGTTGGCATTTGTAGAATTCGATTCATTTAAACACAGTCACAGACCAAATTAAATTGAAAAAGTACAATTTGTCTCATACAAAAATTGAAATTAAATAACGCCGTACTTTCTAATTGATTGCAAGCTACAAAAGACCAAAAGCAAATTTACAAAACAACAAAAAGTTAGCTATCTGTACGAATTTGTGAGGATTTGCAAGTTCTTTTAGAAATATTATCCTTTGTCAAGTCCTTGAATCGTTTTGACTGTAAGCAAAATGAATAATCTGCCAGGATTTAGCTCGCTGCGCTTGCTGCCCTTCGGAGGTAAGTAACTGTAAACATATATCTGTTTATATACATATGTATACATATATGTATTTCTGGATTCATTCTCTCTCAGCGCTTGGTCGCTGGACGTGTGTCTTGTCGAAGACGATGAACACCCAACGCGCTAGCCAAAGTCCAGTTACCGCTATTTTGAGCACCTACCGATCGGTGCGCTCGCGCCTGATCAGGAAGATGTCGGTGGCCATGATGCGCAGGCGCTCAAATCTGACCTTCTTGGAGAAGCGGCCGATTGATGCACAGACCAATGCAGCAGCTGGCCACGCACGACTGCCGGTGACAATGCGCCACTATCCAAAGACGCGCGCCCAGAAGCACATGAGCATGGACCATTTCCCGTTCATGCTGCCCACGTCGAACGTCTGGGCCAGTTTCCATGCGCAGCGCACTTATGCGACAATGAGCGACAGATTCGAGAAGGCCAAGGCACTGAAGCGACCGAAGACCCTGATGGATCGCCCGTTGGTGCCGCCGCTGGTATTTGACGAGACGCCAGAGAAGGAGGGGACTGAGGAAGCCGCCAGTGAAGGTGCGCCCGTCATGTCGACGGCCAAGATGGGTCACGTGCTGAAGTTCCTGCGCGAGAATTCCAAGCCAGCCGCCAAAGGGGAGGGCAAATCAGCAAAGTTGCCAACGCCCCCGGTGCCCATAATGCACATACTCGACAGGAAGGAACAGCTGGCCAAGACCGAGGCCATGCGCAGCGCTTCGGCGACCTCGCCGGCCCTGCAGCCGGCTTTGCTGCCCAAGCAGGGCCAGAGGACAAAGCTAAACACGCGCTCCGAGGGTCTCAGGTCCAAGTATCCACTGCTGCAGAAGCTGCCGACGCCCGAGATGCGCTTCCTGAAGTCCACTAACAGTGCGTCGCAATATCTGGAGACGTACGAGACGCGTCTGAGGGCGCTGCGTCAGTCGCAGCCGCTCAAGCTGAAGGTGCCGACGCCAGTGCTCAGTACCACCCTGACCTTGCCACCCCACACGCTGAGGAGGTCCGCGAAGCCAGCCAAGCGCAGCTCTCACCAAGATCCGCTGCCCGGCAACAAGGAGAAGCAGGACTTGACGCCGTACAAGGGCAAGAGCAAGCGCAAGAGCAAGGCCAGCTATCAGAAGCACCTCGCACAAAAGGGGACGGCGAGTAGACGGCAGCTCAAGAAGGAGGTGACTGAGCACAAGGAACGGGCCGATCTGAACAATTTACTGGGCGATCTATTGAATCAGAGTGCGTCCAAGTCGGCAGTTGAGACGATCGAGTTCAATAAGACAGCGCCGCTGTTCAAGCTGGTCACCACCAGCATGGAGGGCCGGAGCAAGTTGCATACTCGAGCGTTCACGAAGCAACTGGAGACGCCGCAGCTCTACAAGAAGCAGTCGACCAGGCATCGCAGCCAAGCGACGGGCGTCAATCGGCGGACGGTCATATTGGGCCAGAAGGCGGCCGTGCGAGCCAAATCCATCATGGAGAACAAGTTGAGCCTCTTGCTGAAGGCCGACAAGCTGAGCCAGGGCGAGGACGACGACGACGACGAGGACAACGACAACGAGAGCAACTAAGACCGGCGGCGACAACAGCAAAACCAAGACATTCAACATGATTTGAGACTAATTATACATGTGTCCAATCCCTGACAAGAAATCCTAAATTTCCACCTCTCTCCAAACACTCGCTCTCTCCGTGTATTCATCAAGCATATATCTATGCATATGTATGTATGTAATTCATTATGTATGTATGTATGTGTATGTATGTGCCTGTATGCTAGCACTGGCACAAATTCCGGTTAGAAGCAACAGGAGAGGCACATGCAATGCAATCATCACTTTCAACCATCTCGGCGCTACCCACAATTTGTCACTTCAAATTCCAAATTCCAAAGATTGTCAATCATTTAACTGTAAACAAGTAAATTTGTAATTTTGAAAAGAAGTATTCTGTTTGTTAAGATTTTATTTGGCGACGGAATACGAAAAAATGGGAAATGTATCTGTATATATAATCGGCTATATATATACTATATGTATATATAGCATATGGAGATAAAAACTTTCCAAGAAATTTAAAACTTATTAAAAGGAAAATCTTAGATCTTCGAATGGGGCATAAAACATTTGCTCCAAATGTAAGCATATATATTATAAATAGTATTTTATATATACTTGATTTTATATAGAGCTTTTTGTTTATTTCGAACAAGACTTCCAGTCAAAAATCCAAATCCAATTAGTTTATCAGCTTTATCTGTAGAAGCGGAGAGTGCATCAATAAATAATTATATACATATATAGATATTTGGATATTTGTATATATATACAAACTGATAACTTTCGAATTTCATTAGAAAATCATTTGAAATATTTTTAAAAAATCATCTCTACATTATAACAATCATTCTAGAACCTTTTCAAGGCGGCGGAGAAGCGCATAGAGCAGCCATAGAGGGCGCCAGTAAGTGCGACAGAGAGAGCAACAATGCAGACTATGATCCCTAATACTGCGGCTATGATGCATGCCCACACAAACACACACCTGCTCACTGATCGTCATCACCGTCAACATGTTTATCATAATCAATTCTGTTTACTTGGCCTGGTCCAATTATTTCACCAAAATAAATCACAATTGGCGCAGCGCAAACAAAAACAAAAACAAAGCGACTCACGCGATGTTTGCAGACCAAAGCAGTCCTCGCCCCTGCCTCTCCCATCACTAGCTCTTGCCCTCTCGCTCTGCCCGCATGAATCAGATCAACTATTTTTGGTACGCAGTGCGTCGCCCAAGTGCAAGGTCACGTGCTTGGGGCTGATCCCATGAGCATTTCACAATCGAATGCAAACTTTACATTTAACAAAATATATAAATAAAATAATAATTTTTTTTTTGGCCAGCGACGCCGGCAGCCAAGGAGTTTGTTTTTGTGGCTGGCGTGTGCCGCGGCTCGAAATTTCTATTGAACAATTTGACTATATTAAACAGTTTGTTGTTTCATTAACAATATCATGAATTATATATGTAAAACTAATTGAAACAAACAAGAACAGCGGAAATCAAAGCAGAAAAAATTCATACAATTTCAAGCTCAACATTTTCGCCAGATTTGTTGTATTGTTTTGTTTTTTTCTATGTTCGATTTGTTGTTGTTATTGTTGTTGTAAGTGGAGCTGCTGTTGTTGTTGTTGTTGTTTACTGCATATGATTCTGGACCTTGCACTGTCGCAGCGCCTCGTTGAAGCCCTCGCAGAGGGACAGATCGGATTGACCCTGGGCGCATTGCAGGAACTGTTTGATCTCCCAGGCGCACGCGCCTTGTGGCTCATTTTGCTGTGCCTGCTGGCCATAGTAGGGCTGCTGCTGTTGTGGTGCAGCTGGTGCAGCAGCGGCTGGCGCTGCGGCCTCCTTATCGCCCGATCCGCTGAACAGCGATGTGAGTCCATGGCCAACGGTATGGCCAATGGCGGAGCCAACAGCAACGCCGCCCGCGGTGGCAGCCATCTGCTGGAACATCGAGGGCTGCTGTGGTGCTGGCATGCCAACGGCGCTTTGTGGTGCGGCCATCGGTGCTGGTGGTGGTGGGGCGGCAGCACGTGCGGGCACTGGAGCCGGTGCTGGGGCAGCGGCGCGAGCGGGAGCCGGTGCGCTGCTGCAATAGAAAATAGAGGGAAAAACATTTTAATATGTATGGCATTGTTTTTGTCACGCGTTTGAACTTTGCTCGTTGCACAGTTTTCGTCTCAGTTTCCGTGTTTATCTCTTATTTTTAGGTTACGTAACGAGTTGCGGCACGGAAACTTCCAGAACTTGCCCAACATTTCCTTCACTCGCATTTCAATTAACACATGCAGAACAACGCATCACAGTTTGTTGCAACTGCGTTGCAAGCAAGAACAGAGCAAACAACATTTCATGTCTTTTTTGCGTCATCCGATTTGTCGCCTTTGTCCAATTGGATTTTCTTACGTCTTTTCGCAGGTGCACTGTGGCGCACACAACTTACCGTCTGGCTGATGGTGGGGGGCTAGCTGAACGTCCACGGCGTACCATTTTGTGATTTCTTTTTATTTGATTAATTTATTTGAAATTTGTCACGAACAAGTTATTTAGTTATTTACGAGAATTTAACTGTGTGGCTTCAGCTGCTTTGCTCGGCTTTATAAACTTTTACGAAAAACTAGGGTTGCTTGAAATGATCAATCGATATGTTGAACTATCGATATGTGCAGTGTTGGCAAGTCTCAAATACCCGCCAGTTGCAGTGCTGCCATATCAACACACTGGTGTTCGTTGTAACGGTTAATGGCGGCGAGTTTTGAGCGAATTTATTTTCGCACTTTCATATGTATTCGATGTACATAAAAAGAAAGGTTAAAAATGCGATTAACGCTAATTTTGTTGAGTATATTTTATACGCTGAAAGCAATCGCAGCCGACGACTTACTTGAGCTGAGCTGCATATCGGATGCTCAATGTATGCAGTTCGAGGGCGGCAAATGCCTCGATTCCCGTTGCATATGCACGGCACGTGGCGGCAGCAAGGAACGTGTGGACTGCGAGCCCAAGGATGAAAAGAAAAACAATATAGTAGGCGGTCCGTGTCCCTGCACACTGCCCCATGCTGAATGCGACGTGCAGACCCAGCAGTGTTTCTGCGCCGCCGACCACTTGCCCAGCGACGACAGACGCCGCTGCCTGCCGCTGAAGGTGCCGCTGGATGGCAGCTGCGAGATGGCGCGCCAGTGCCAGGCGATGGACACATTTGCCGATTGCCAAGCGAACCGTTGCATATGCCAGGAGCACTTTGCCCTGCACGAGGGCAACTGCCTGGCGCTATTAGGTGAGTTCTCTGAGATCCAAATTAGCCTCATTCATAAGTAACTAATCCTTGCAGACCTGAGCTGCAGCAACAGTACTATATGCGAGGGTGCTGGCGCAACAGTTTGCCTGCCAGAGGCCACCATGTGCGCCTGTGCCAAAGATCTGGTGGCCAACCACAACCGCACCGCCTGCGTCCCGAGCATTTCTTACGCTGCCAACTGCACGACTGCGGCTCAGTGCCAGGTGCAGCTAGGCGCCGGCAGCACCTGCGACAGCAACCAGCGCTGCAGCTGTAGCCCCAAACACTATGCCAAGCGGGATGAGAAGAGGAATAGCACAGTCTGTGCGCCCTATGTGCCCTACGGCGCCTATTGCCGCCGCACCACGGACTGCCAGCAGATGAACGATGGCGCGGACAGGGTGCTGAACTCCCGGATGGAGTGCAAGTGGGGCGAATGCCAATGCCGAGCCGAATTCCAAGTTGTCAATAATGAACATTGCGTCGTAATGGATGCAGCGAAAGTCAACCAACTGTCGATCTTCTTGCCACTGCCAATCCTCGTTCATTGGCTTTATTCAGTGATATAGAAAAAGGCCATAAAACATGGTCGCTACATTCCAAAAATACAAATACAAATACAAATACACATTGAAATTGAAACTATATATATTCATGTTCACTTTCAGAGGCCGATGCGATTGGGCGTGCGTCGCGGCGTTGCATTGCCTGGCGTTGCGATCTCCTGCTTGCCCGCTAGGAGCTCTTCGCGGTGGGCCGCCTGCTGTTTGCGCTCCTCCATCTCGTGCTGGGCCTGCAACATTTGCTCCTCCATCTCCTTGAGATGCTCGGCGGCCATTTTCTTTTTGACCCTTCCACTACGTCCGGTTTCCTTGACAGAGAAGAACATCGGTCCCAGCTCCGCCAGCCAGTAGCCATCGACAGCGGTGGCGCACTGCATGTACTCCTTGGCGGTCATGATCAGCTCGTGGTAGACCACATAGTCGGGCGTGGTGCCCAGGCCATAGAGCGCCGACGTAGGATGCAAATGGCAGGGCATGCCCGTGCGCAGGTTCACATACTCGCCGATGCCCTTGAGGCGTGCCGCCTGGTAGAAGTAGGCGGAGCAGATGCACTTGCGCACAACGTCCCAGTCAGTGCCGCACGACTTCACGTTCATCTTCTGCTGTGTCATAATGTCCTTCAGCTGCTGTCGCACCTCGCGCACCTTGCGCATGGCCTTAATGTGGATAAAGTGCTCGTTGCACCACGTGGAGCTATATCTGTAGTGGGAGGGAGGGAGAGAGCTATAGAAAGTTGTTGCCATTTCACTCGTGTCTAGTTACCCGTTCTGCTTCCACTGCAAATAGACATTCAGGTAGGTTAGATGGTCCGACTCGGGCACCTGGAACTTTTCGCGCACGCCATCCGCCTCCTCCTCGCGCCCCTTGGGGCGATAGAATATCGATGGCACGGATAGCATGGAGACTGCAAAGGAAGAGAAGATTAGGATCATAAGATAGGGGCGGCTATTAGGGCACTCACCTATGATTAGCACTTCGGCGCTGCACTCCATTTGGCAGGCCACGATGAGCATCTGGCACTGCGGCGGATCCAGCGGGAACTCGGCCATTTGCCGGCCCAGCGTGGTCAGGCCACCAGTGTGATCCAGTGCACCCAGTATCCACAGCTGGTAGAGGGAGTTCAGGATGTTATCCTGCGGCGGGGGATCCATGAAATGGAACTGCAGCAGGTCGACCACGCCCAGGGATTTCAGCAGCAACACCGTATTAGCCAGATTGGTGCGCTGGATTTCGGGCACAGTCAGCGCCAGCAGTTCGTCCTTGTACTGTCGCTGCGTGTAGAGGCGGAACGCCTGGCCAGGACCTGTGCGGCCGGCACGACCCGAACGCTGATTGGCATTCGCCTGCGAAATGGGATAGATTTGCAGGGCGTCCATGCCGATGCGCGGATTGTAGACCTTCAGCTTGCAGTAGCCGGAGTCAATCACATAGATGATGCCGTCCACGGTCAGCGACGTCTCCGCTATATTGGTGGCCACGACGCACTTGCGCACGCCGTCGGCGGACTTTTGGAAGATCTTCGCCTGCAGATCGGACGGCAGGTGCGAGTAGATGGGCAGGATGCTCAGCTCGGGCGCATTGTCGATTTCGCTGAGACGCTCCTCCAGCACCTCGCAGGTGACCTCGATGTCCTCCTGGCCGGGCATAAAGATCAGCATGTCGCCCTCGTTGGGCGTCAAGTGCACTTGGAGAGCCTGCTTCACAGCCGACTCCACATAGTCCTCGCACGCATTCTTGCTGAACATCACGTCCACCGGAAACGTGCGTCCGGGTATGGTGAATGTTGGCACATTGCCAAAGAACGTGGCAAACTTGGTCGAGTCCATCGTGGCGGAGGTGACAATCAGCTTGAGGTCATGGCGGCGAGCCACAATCTGCAATTGATATCGAAGCGAATTAAGGATTTGATATAGGAAACAGGAATCTTAAGGACTAGTCGAAAGTGCCCGACTAGAGTATACCCTGCCTTGAGCCTTGAAGCTGTATAGTAGAAATTTCTATCTTTTCTATTGCATATCTACAGGTCTATGATATATGTATACATATATTAAACAACATTTATTCGCATACATATTTAATGGCAAATCCATTGCCAGGAACATTGCAGCTAAATCTGTCGCTTTCTGGGGCATTCCACTTGCTGCTCGATGCTGTGGCCTTGGCATGACTGTACCCACCACCCACCGAAATACGCGAGCATGACCCAAATCCCGAGCACCGGCCCCTGAGCCCTGAGTCAAGCCAGCTAAGCAGCGCATCTAGTCAAAGTCATCGAAATTCACGCAGCAAATATCCTGAGTCAAACTCACCACACAGCAACTGTGTGCGTATGACAAATACGAAACTCAACACTCATGCACGAAGTAGTGCAGAGAGAGAGAGAGAGAGAGAGCGAGCACAGCCAACGCTCTCAGCTTTTCGACTCAAGCGATTTAACGATTGCACGAACCAGCGACAACTCAACGATTGGGTGGCATGGGCTGCGTGTGGTGGGTTTTAACCTGTCACGGCATGGGAGGGGGGAGCTCAACGTGCTGTGTCGCACGTAGGCAGCTGAGGATGTATAGCAGATCCTGTGCATATGTGTGTGTGTGCCTGCCTGCCTGCCTGGGCCAAAGTACAGACAAAAAGCTCAAATTGCTGTTAAACTAATTCCGTTGCAGCACCTGCTGCAACAACAACAACAACAGCAGCAGTCACGGGCAACTTAACAAGCAAATTGCGCATTGGCTTGCAATGCGGTTAGCAAGAGGTGGGCCAAGCCCACCACTGCACACACACACACACGATGTTTATTATGTGCCTTATCGATACACATATGTACATACATACATATGTATGTATGTATGCAGAGATGGCTGTTAGTACCTACACAATGTACACATATCGCTTACATATTGAGAGTGAAGTGTTCATTATGACAGCGGCAAAGGCAACGCCAACGCCAACGCATTGATTCAAATGTTTATCTCCGCAGCCGCGCGAGTTAACTGACGCTGAACAATATCCCGTTCACGGCAATTACGATAGAGCAATTCGATATATGACAGTTATGTAGATATGTATGAACATACATACATATGTATGTATGTATGTATGTATTGACGATAAGGCACGCAAGCGAGGCGAAATCAGCATGTTCTGTTGGACAAGCTGAGCGAGGAATGCAAATCCCGTTATGTTTATAGAGTGCATGCCAGCTACAATAACTGTGAAGCGACTGAGTTGTTTATGGGGCTGTTGAGACCAGCTAAATGTTGATTATTATGATTATTAATTAAGGTATTCGAACTAAAAGGTGTTCAATATTTATTTTACACACAATTTCTCAAGTATTTCACTTTGTTTTGTTTCGAGTATTAGGAGAGGTTTGTAGATATGAACTAAGCTCGTGCTAATTGGGAGTTCCCCGTTAGAAAACGTCCCCAGTTCTGCGATATGACCTATTGCTTGAGCCGTAAAGCAGTCAAAATCGAGGCGACTTTATTTTGAGACTTTTTTTTTAGTTTGGAGGTAAATCTACATACATACAATATCTTAATTCTGTTTGTAAACAAGGCATATGTACATATATCTATCATATATGTACATATATCCTTAGCTTTCAGAAATCCTTTGCTAAAAGTTTTAAACTCTTATAAAATATGATCTTAAAGCAGATGAAAGATAAGCAAGATTTCTGTACAAATTTCAAATTTCGGAAAATGGCAAATACTTCGTAGAGCTCCAAAATTCTTAAGGGTTCATAGCAAAATTATATAGATTTATCTATATTTCTACCCTGAACCAATTGAATATGGAAAATCATTTTATTTAGACCAAGTTTGTCTAGATCCGGATCTAGTTTGTCCTATATATGTATATATATAACCATAAAGCTTTACCCCTCTCTAGTCTAGTCTAGTATTTTGCTATGATATATATTTCAAACAGATTTCTTAATATGTAATGGAACCTGTTCATATCTATTGTCGATCTTATGTAATTTAATTCGCCGATGTCGGTACCAGGAACTAAAGTAACGTCCATCTGTGCAAATAAAACAGCTGGTCTCAAATGTCATTATCACTGAACATACGGGCAGAGATCGATACCAATCTGGAATGGGCTTGGATAGGTGTATATAGAGAGAGGGAGAGAGAGCGAGTTCTATTTCAAGTCAGATAGAGAGACTTTGAGATATGTGCTAAGAATAAAGACCAACGCGAAAACAAATAAATTTTATCTACAAACAATTGCTGATTAAGGCTAATCGTCAAAATGATTAGAAGATCTTCAGATATAAGTGTATATATAGTACATATAAATAATAATATATCATAAATATATAGATATATGGTATATCATAATATGATTACTGAATCTATTCAACAGCTCTTCAGATATCGTAGGTATTATATGGAATAAGCATACTAATGCTTAGATTAGTAAATCTACTTTAAAGTTCTACAGATATCAGTGTATATATGTATATAAAATGTGTGATATGCATTGTGACGCAGCTAAAAATATTACGTATATATGTATATATATGTACACATATGTATATACATACGTGATATTTTGAGAACTTTTCTTATCACGAATCATACTACAAATATTTACCGTTTTATTGTTCTTTATAGAGAAGCTTCGAAACTACAATTCTGTATTGAATGAAAACTCTAATTCGATAAGGCGATAAAAACTAAAGCAAGTGAAATATGGCTGGCTGCAAGGTCGTCTGCTGGCCCCACCCCATGCATAACACTAAAATCGGATGAACTTTGAGCAATATTGATATTGGGAGATAACTGTTGTTCGATTCAATAGGCGACATTTCATCAGCTGGATTAACTGCAAGAGTGACTAAGACAAATCACGAGCTACACAGAGCACATATACATACATACATACACATATATATACATATATATACTGCTGATACTGTAGTCTTATTTGATTAGAGTTTTTATTATAGGCAACGGCATTTAGTGCTTGTCTTTATGAAAGTATATCAATGTGTTGGCGCTACAAGTTCCATTTATTATTATTATTTTTATTATTATTATTATTCGTTTTTTTTTTCTTTTGATTTCGTATTTGTTTCGCTTTTAGTATGGAATGCAGTATATCAATCGTGATAGCGATAAGGTTTTTTCGCCACTTGAGTTAGGTTGCGACTTTAGTCTAAACATTTACATATACACAGGCAGAGTGAGAAGCAGAGCGAGAGGCTCAATTCTACGAAAGTGTGGATCGGTGTATATAAACGGATCAAATTTTTGTATACAATTTTAAAATAAAAGGAAAAATAGGTAAATATATATGTACATATATATCTATATATGATATATAGGAAATGCAATTGAAAAAATGCAAAAATCGCATTAAAGAAAAAAGAAAC
The DNA here is from genome assembly GCA_035047485.1 of Drosophila peninsularis. NCBI lineage: Eukaryota > Metazoa > Arthropoda > Insecta > Diptera > Drosophilidae > Drosophila > Drosophila peninsularis. The sequence continues at coordinate 4,750,455 of JAWNPN010000028.1, forward strand.
AAAACATTTTCGTCGTCATTTGTGGAATTTGCTGGGCACAGAGCCAATAAAAATTCTTAGATGACAATCGGGCCAGACTGAGAAACATATATATGTATATGTATCTAATACTATAAAAAAAAAAACACAAAATTCTATCTACCTTCAGAGACAAAAATAAAAAAATAAAATTTTGATTGAAGGGCATGCTATAGATTCTATAACTTATATATGTAGTTACACTAGACCTGACAGATTTATATAGCCACATATAGTATATTGACTTGCTAATCACATGAAATTAGTCAAGTAACGCTTATCTATGTAGTTTACGAGTTGCAGCAAATCATTTTCGTATATCTAACACTCGGAAATGATGAGATATATATACAAGTATTTATTTATTATTATTATGGGGCGTTGACGTTTCCGTAATACCCCATGAGCTGTCAAAATTTCGTTTGTGTGCTCTTGATCTTGAGACTGGAAATGCTCATGGACTCAACTCACGCGACTTCTAATTAAGTAATATATATGTATATATATACATATATATATATATATATATATATATATATATATATATATATATATATATATATATATATATATATATATATATATATATATATATATATATATATATATATATATATATATATACATATATGTATATCATAATTATAAATTTATATATATTACAATCTCTCCGAATAATGAGGGCAATTAAAAATATAATTTATGTACATGAAAATTTATGTGAAGATAAATAAAGAATGTACTTAAATGCTTAATATATGGGCTATACAAATAGGCGTAAGACTGTGTACTTGAAATATGGCCTATATGCAGGACTATATAGTATACGAAATGGCAAACAAGCTCAAACATAAAGGCAAAGTCAATGTCTGTTCAGGCAATGCTCCTCATACGAAAAACAGGGTATTATGTGCCAAGAGAATATATGAATTTAAAAAGGGAATTTATAGCATTAAAAGCAGGGATATTCCTTCATTTTCTAGGCCGCCAGTGATAAAGCTTTACCTATTGGAGTATCTTAACTTTTTGCATTATTATTTGATTTTAGTTTATTAATTTTTTGTTTATTTTGTTTGCCTGGCGCCAACGAACAAATCCATGCGATTTGTCTGGCCATATAATTACTCTTTACATGCAATTTTCAGTGCATTTGCATTGCAAAATGTCGGGCGGGGCGGGTGAGGGGAAAAGCTTTAGCGTGAGTCTGATGAACTGAGTGGGCAGTTGAGTTGGGCGGGCGCCGTTGGGTTGAGTATGGCAGCACGAAAGCAATTTTACAATTTCTCAGTGGCAGGCTCAAAGTTGCGGCGACAAAGCGGCACGAGTTGACTGAGCAGCGAAGAGCAGAGAGCGCGAGCAAGAGCGAGAGAGCAATGAGTGGTGAATGGCGAATGGCGAAATGATATGTGGTGAGTTTGACGCGCTGCTTTTTGGAGGTGTGGCGATGTCTACATACAAACAACAATTTGTATATTGACAAAACTACCTTCAAGATGTAAACAAAGCACACAGACACACAAACACACTTAAACACACACCCACATAATCAAGAAATATTTTGCACGAGCAAAAACACGAGCCAACAACAATACGAAAACAAAACAATCGCCTTGCGAAATATTTATGTACATATGTATGTGTGTATTTAAAACAATCATAAAATATCGTGGCAAAGCGCAACAACAATAAACGCAATCAATGGTCGAAGATTTTTGCATATTTTGTTTTTATCCGCACATTTGCAAGGCAGAACAAACGGGCTAAAGCAAACAATGAAGCCGCAAAACGAGTTATGAGCAGCAGATGCCGATGACGATGCCGAAGCCGAAGGTGAATAACACCATAGCGGCAGCGGCAGCAGCCCGAACGAGAGAGAGTCTGTGTGCATGTGTGTTAGAGGGAGAGCGATAATGCGCGAGAGAGTTAAAGCGAAAGTCGGAGTGAGATGCAAGCTGTGGGTAGAAGGAAGCTCGAACTCGAACTCGAAATTGCCCATCTGCCCGCTGAGCACTTTTTTGCAGTTTTCTTTTACTTTTTGTTTGATTCAATTTTATTTATTTGCAGGGCTTGTCCAGCAGAATGAATAACAATGAGCAAAGCTGAAACAGCTGTTGCAGGTCCTTTTCTTCCGCCATGTGCGAACTATACATATACGCATATGTATGTATGTGTGTTTGTGAGGTCTGCTCGCACACCCACACACATACACACCGCCCGCTTTAAGCGACAGCAGGAAGAATTAAGCGCAACGGCGACGGCTGTGAAAACACAAGAATAGTCTGGTTTTTGCATATTTAATAAAAACACATACATACATACATACATAAGTTTCTTTTTTTCTGCGTTCAGTTGTTGTTGTTGTATTCGCTGTTTTGTCTCACAATGTTGCGCGCGTTTTATGATTATCTAAAAATAGCTGTAAGCAAAGCACATGACATGCGCTGCTGAAGTCGACGCCGACAGCGGCGTTGACGTCGTCACCGAACGTCAAACGTTTGCGTTGCGGTTTAGGATTACAAATACGTATGTATGTACATACATATGTACGTAAATCAAATTTATATGTATGTATGTATGTACATATGCATTCAAGCAACAACCAGATATTGCCACAGGTGTCTGGCAAAAGCGGACTTTGAAACCATGGCTCAAGACTCGCTGCATTTGCTTACTTCCTTCGCAGAAATATATGCTACAGAAAGCTTTACCTTAATAGAGCTTTTTGCGCATTACAATTTAATTCTAAAGAGGAATGGCATTTTCTTGAACGTGACAAGCTTTGAAAAGCTTAACGAATGCCCGCAAATAATGGCATTTATCACTTCAATCAGATTCCAAGCATGCCAATCTGATTCCAACTAGACCCCACTCGGGCCTTTGTCAATTCCATTGTTGTAAAACTGTTTTGACTAGACACTCAATTGTCAGGGCGAGCGTATATGTGTGTATGTGTGTGTATGACTGTGTGTGTGCTCTTTCATTCTCTTCTAGTTAGTTTTACTGCTATACTCCCATTTTGCGGCTGTTTACTTAAACCTGGTTAAGCCGGACCAATGCATACAAAGCAAAGCAAAGCAAAGAAACGAAACAAAACAAAACGGAAATAGCTTTAAGTATCTCTGACATGAGACCAAAGTCCGGTTATGGCCAGATATCGACAGCATTTGCCAGCGAAAAGCGGGTTGCGAAGCCTTTAAGTCAAAATGGCTTACAAAATATACCGAAAATGTAGGCAAAAACAAAGAACGTAAATAAAACACGATTTGTTGTGTGTTTAGATACAAACATATGCATACTATGTACATACATATGTAGATATATATGTACATACATATGTACATACATATATGTAGATAGGATAGATAAATATGCAAGCTCATATGACTGCTTAAATATTTAGATATGAATGTTTATATTAGTATTACAGTTTTACATTAGGCGAACAGTTAATGAAACAAGCAGTGGAAAATCTTTAAGCAAACAGCAACAACAATGCAGCCGCACAAGGCCGGGTAACATCCGCTAGTCATATTTATACTTCATGCAGGCTCTGCTAAATTGCTAAATTGAACGGTGAACACCAAATTGGCCCAGTGGGCTATAATGGACTGTAGAATGAAAACAAATACAGGTGGTTTAGCTCACATTTTGTTTAACTATTGAAAAACACACACACATTCACACATACAAAGGGCAGCAAAAGAGCGGACGAGAGAGTGAGCGAGAAAACTTCAGCCGAGTGCATAAAACAGATAATAAATTTGTATGTACATATACACATACAGATATGCACATGCATGTCTGTGAGTGTGCACAACAGAGATGAACAATGCACAATGGAGACAACGAATTCTGCATACGGTTACTCAATATTCAAACGGAAATTTAGAGCTGGCAGAGCTGACAAGAGCTTAGCAATTAGTGATGGCAGTTGTAATAGAGATGCGCGTGTTTTGATATGCTCTTCAGCAAGTTGAAGCAATTATTGCGATATATTCAGCTTAATATATTTGATTATTATATATTAATACAAGATTATTATTAAATTTAATTTAATATTAGATAAAAATATTATGTTATTTTATACAGAAATCAGCTTTTATTTATTAAAAAAATTCAAATTTAAACAGTTATATTATCTAGTTATGCTGTTATGCCCCACATTCCGCTTGGGTATATGCATATTAAGTATCTGTTATACATATACATATGTACATATATATTTTTTGCTGTAATACATTTCACGCTATCAACTTTCATCTGTATATGCAAATTTAAGCACATATATTATGTGAACAAGCACGTCTATTAGTCTTACTAATGAATTCAGCTTGTAATACAATGTAATTAAATAGTATGACTAAAATGAATAGATTTGATTAATGTACTGTAACAATTAAAACCATATCAATTAAAATAATCGTTAACATTGTTCATACGCACTATAAATCACCTATTCGAATCGAATAAAAACAATTCCGAGAAATTCAAATCTTAAGATCTGAAGGGATGTCAGATCTTGAAAAAGGAACTGAATAAACATTTTCAGACATTTTATTTTCTAGCTTTACGCTTGAATGTTTGTTTCTTTGAAATATAAACAAAGTTATATATATATATTTATATGTATATATGTCTATATATTTGTATATGCACATTTATCGCGGTCAGCTGAATGCTGTTTCTTTTTGGGCACTGACCTACGCACATTCATTCGTGTTTTATTGCGCAAATTGTTAATAAAAACTACAATTATAGCAAACACGAAGAAAAAATGAATGAAAGCACGCCGACCAGCAAATACACTTGCTGAGAGATTATTTGCCTAAGAAAGTCTGATTGAAAGTAGAGAAAAATATATATTCTATAGAAATCATGGGAATTTTATGATTTTGTTAGGTCGATTTTGATTATCTTTTGTTTTTATGTAATATGTAAATCTCTTTAGCTTTATACATATTGCTTACATGATCAAAAATGCATAAACTTAGCTTAAAGCTTAAGAGCTTAAAGGTGAAGCGATTATAGTGTCTATATGATATGCTGACTAATATCGATAAGACTTCTATACAAACATATAGGAATCTATTGAATAAATATAAATATATATATATATATATATCAAATAATTATTATTTAAAAGAATTAAAATATTCATAATATGAATATAAATCGTTTGTAAATACATATACCCAAATAGCTGGGTATCTAAAGTGCAGCACTCTCAATTAGGCAAACAATTGCAAAGTGCTCGGCAAGACAGAGGCAGAGGCAGCGGCCGCGGCAGAGGCAGGGGCAGCTGCAGCCGCAGGTGGGGAGCTTTGAAACTGTGGCTGTGGCTGTGGCTGCGACGGCGGTGGGAGGGGGTGGCTAGAGAAATGTAGAAATGCTTCAGACCGATACTGAAACCGAACAGCAGCTAATTAAACGCAGTTGAGCTGAGCGGCGCAGCAGTCAATTGGCAGAGCGAAAATGCGACACGGCATAATCATGAGACCCCGCTGCCCAGCCCCTTCTCTCTGCACGCCCCGCGTCCTCTTCCATGCCCCTGTGTCCCAATGCCGACAAGGTTAAACTATAAATAGATATGGAGAATAACAAGCAAAAGCAATAATAACAACAACAACAACTACAGCAACTTGTAGAGCTGCGCGTATTTATATCAAAAGCAACAACAAAAGCAGCGACGTCTACGCCGACGTCAGCGTCAACTGTGAAATACTCGAATAAATAAATGAAAAACCTGAAACAATTTGTAGAGAGAAACGTTCAAGCGGCGAGACCACGCAGCTCTAATACCCTGTAATTTGAGTATTATTATTTTTATGTGAACTTTTAACAGAATTTATTATTATCTAAATGTTTTTATGTATTATTTAATAATTTCAAATATTTAAAAATAATTTTTAATATTATTTAAATTTTTTTTTATTTTATTAAAATATTTTGAATATTATTTACATATGTCTATATACTTAAATTATAGAAATTGCTTAAATTTAAAAAAGAAATAAATGTTTTTAAATTTTATTTTGACTTTTATTATTTAGAAAATCTTTAGAGCTTGTAAGTTCCGTGTCCAAACCCGCCCATTCCAGCTAACTTCAATGAGACTGCAAATATTCTCAGCCTCAACCTATTTCGATATCTTGTTAATTCAATATGTGGCCAAACAGGGTGACATAGCGGCAATGACCTTGGTAAGGGTAAACAAAATGAAAAACTTGAAAATGAAACAAATCCAAGAAAGATATATATACATATATAGATATACGTATATATATGTATGTATAAATATGAAATTAAATATAAAAGCGTCGCAGCGACGCCGCCGTCACAGTCGGCATCGCCGTTACTTGGCCCAGTTTTAAGCTTTGGCAACTTAATAGGTCAAATTAATTGTCGTTTGCGATGTCCCAAAGCAAACGCAACTAATTTCAGAAGCTCACTCATACAGACACACACACACACACACACACACACACGCACATAGACAGGGAGAGAGCCGCATGAAAGCTGCGACGTCACAGCGAAAAGCTTTCGCAAGCCTTTGAGAGTTGATTGGCAAGGCAGCAAACTCGAAACGATTCTCCAGTGTTGGTTAACACGCATGCACGCACCGCCCGACATCGAGCGAGGTTTTGGGGCGACAATATCGATCTGCGTGTCTGAGGGCAGCTCACTAATCGTTGTATGGCCTCCTCCGATAATGTGATTATAGGATTGCCAATGCCCAAGCCCATCACGACGGGCTCTTGATACACACAGATATATGTACATACATATGTATATGTATATGTCAATTGATATGTATGACTAAATATTCTAGAGAATTTTGTTGCAGGCACACAGTTGTAGTCCCCCCTTTAGGTTGGAGAGTTAAAATGGGGGCAATTTCCGATTCTGATTGCACCCGTAGATATTTGTTTGTCAACAGCGCTTGGGCTTGAGGTGCAAATGCACCCAAAAACAATTTAAATACTAGATAAATGTATTTTGGTCTTAAGTGCAAAGGCACTCGCGTGGGGCTATATATGTATGTATGTGTGTACATATATTTAATATATATCGGAACAATTTGGCATATGCTGTATAAGTAATATGTTTATTAGCTTGTTAATCTAACACATATTTGTAAAGTAGAAAAAGTTCCAGACTCTTGAGAATCGCATAGAAGGCATCTATGAAGATTTGCAGCGGCACGTAAACACACGCCCACATTTATATATACACACACACACACATACTGGCATCAAAATTAATTTCAACTCTAACTGTATTTGGAGACGAAGATGAGCCAAATGCCAACATGATACTGGTGAAATGTTGTTGAAAATTATTAAAATATATGTATGTATGTATGTACATACATATATAAAAAAAAAAAACCTTATAAATGTCTAGAAAAAGTACAGACTTACATACATATCGAAGAAATTAATAATATAAAAGCTCTCTTCAATATACATATTAAATACAAACATACATACATATATACAGACATATATACACACATACATACATATGTACATACATACATATGTATATTTGCATGTTTTGATATACATACTCTTCTTATTGCAATCAATCATAAACAAATAATAAACAATTGCCAATACAGTGAAATGATCATATTTCTTATAATAAACTAAATCAATCATTTATTTTTGGAGCCGCGTGCCATGTGACGTCTGTGTACACATACACACACATACATGCACACTGACTACATAGTACATGGTACATGTTAAGCATTTTGTTGTGTCGGGGCGCAAAGGCAATGAAAATAACAACAAAAACTACGCCGTTAACAAAAAATTTCAACAATATACATTTTCTTATAAGAATAAGAAGGTCAGGCAGACAGTGGCAGTGATGTCGCGGTTGGCGTCGCTGTCACGGCTGACGTCGGCAGCGGCGGCTGCGATGCTAGCGTCAGGTAAGCGTTTTAGTAACTGCATATGTGACAGGCACATAATTAAATTGATATCCCAGCAATTAAAGCGATAATGAATAACAAAAACAACTGTAAAAACAACAACGAAAAAAAAGTATAACAACATAAGGCGCACAGCCTAACGGAACGTGCAACAAGCCCGTCGCCAACAAGAGGGCTACAACGGCAACGTCGCTACTCACCACACCAAAGAGAGCGAGAGAGTGAAAATACGAGCACAAAGAGAGCGAACGCTGCAGACGACGACGACGACGACGCAGCCGACGACTCGTTGGCTAGCTGACAAACCGAAACCGGCTTTGGTTATAAATAAACCTTCGCTATGCTGGTATTTGGCTTTCGAGTCTCTAGCGGTGCAGTAGCAGCAACAGCAGCGAGCAGCGAGCAAAACACAAAAGCAACAAACGGCGAAAAACACGAACTTACCGAAACGAAATCGCTGTGAAAAGAAAATACATAAAAGAGACCCAGAGCAAAGCAAGAAAAATTTACAGACACTCGGGCGCAGAGCACAGAGTTAATTTGTTTCAGAAATTGATTTGATTTGATTTTTGACGAATTTCCATTTGCGCTTTATCATTTTTCTTTAACTACAAGCTGCATTTCCATTTATTTACATATTTTATTGTTGTTGCAAAGGCAAAAGCAAAGCAAACTCTAATTGGACCAACGGGCCAAAGGCAACGCAACGATAAGCGGCTGTATACAAAACAAACGAGAAACGCATTAGAAAAGAAAGAAAAACAAAGAGAAAAAGGGGGATTAGAGCTAAACGCGCGCGCACTCTACTCAGTTTGTTAGTGTGTGTGTGTGTGTGTGTGTGTGTGTGTGTGTGATTAAGTGAAAGTTACGCGCGCGTGTGCAACAACATAGGCCACGCCCACGGCACACCACACCGCCCACAGACGACAATGAACCGATCAAACAGTTTTGTCACTTCACTTAAATGGTGGCCACTGCAGGGCCACAACAATCAGGCAACGCCGACGCCACCCTCGGCCGCGGCAGTGTCGAATGGCGGCGGCAGCGGCAGCAGCGCCGGCTATTCACAGTCGGCGCCCAGCTCTCCCACATCGAATTGGCCGCCGTCGCTGCAGCTGCAGCAGCAGCATCTCCACCACAAGCTGAGCGTCGGCGCCAATGTGAACGCCACGTTTGGCAGCAGCGTCGCCGTACAAAAGCTGCGCGAATCCAAATGGTTCAAGCCCGAAGAGCATCGTATTTTCTGCGCCGTTGTCGAATGCGGCTTCATTGTGGAGGTGCGCAGCAGTGCGGCCGCCAAAGCCGCAGCCGCTGCAGCCGCCGCCGCTGCTGCTGCGGCCGCTGCCAGCGATGCCGATTCCCTGGACATCGATTGCCCGGTCCTCACGCTGGCGCCGCCATTGATAATACCACGTAATGGGAGCAGCAGTATAAGCTTTCTCGAAACGCAGGATGAAAACGAGACGCCGGTAGCGTCATGGTACGGCATTGTACTGTGCAAGGTGGCCAAAGGTGAGTACACAAAAGTGAGGGGAAAGAGAAAAAGCTTGCCTCCAGCGAGAAAAGCTCATGTCAAACGGTTCATTTTATAGCGTAAAGTGTTAACTTGAGCAGAAAATGTGCAAAAAACAATTTTTTCTTATATTCTTATTTTGTACTTGACCCAAAAAGAAAAAGGAAAAAAAAGTACTTTGATATCAGTTTTTCTTTCCGTTGAGGATGATTAATCACATTGCAGACGTCAGAGCAATTAAACTAATCTCACAAGTTTGGCAAATGCTGATATTTCAAAATGACATTTAATAAAAATCAAAAAATTGTATATACATACATAGTATAAAGTGTGAGCTTGTATATGTGTGTGTACGCCTTTTATCTAATCGAAGACAGCAACAACAACACTGCCGTCACTCGACGGACTACAAGAACAATGAGCACTTCTCAGTTTTCAAGAGGCAGCAGCAAAACAAAGCGCCAGCAGCGCAGCAGCAGCAAACCGAACTTTGCGACGTCGCGCTTCGCACGCACGCATTCACACACACACACATACATACACAACGCTCGCAAACAAATAGTATACACACGTACACAATACAATGTTTCGCTCACACTTGCTGCAGCTACATGACCATTCACAATGCTGCGCTGACAGCTGCCAGAACATTCCATTTGTATGCGTGCGCAGAGCGCACAAAAAAAATGTAAACACACGAATACTTGAAATATTGCTGACAATGTGCGCCTTGTCATAGGCCGCAGCAGCCGCCGCCGCCGCCGTAGCATCATGTGCTTTGAGTCACGCATGCTGCTGTGTTATTTTCTTGTTTTTTGCACTGCCTTTGGTTCACAGTCTTGTGATGTGTGGTGAACTTGTTTTCGCTTCGCCTATTAAAAGCTCACCACTGCGAAGGCGACTGTTGCATCTCGTGCTGCGAACAATTCATCACGTATGGCGGTGGGTGTTTGTGTTTGCTTGCAAATGCATATATGTATGTATGTATGTATATACGTGTCTGTATGTGTGTGTGTAGATGCGTTTGCTATGACAGTAAAGCTTTTGATTTTAATTGTATACCATGAGGTGACTATCCTGTACATTGACATGACAAAACAATCTACAAAACTGTAAAACATACATACATATGTGTGTATGTATGTGCACGTACACACAGTGGCATAAAATAAATCCTATAAGAATCTCATAGAAAGTTCAGCATTTAACGGTTGTTTGCTCAGCCTTTGTGTGCAAACTTAATTTGTGTAAATACTTTTGAGTGGCATTAGAGACAGAGACATTCAGATAAGAAACGCTGCAAGCGTGATTAACAAATTTCAATGTAATTGCTGCATTTGACTAGGGGAATCATCGTTGATATCACCGCATGCTGTGTGACGTCATATATGTACATATGTATGTACAAATAGAGCTTATCTGTTTCGGCTGAATGAGGCTTATCGCCGCCCATACACAAAGCAGCGCCCCAACAGGTACCGCTTTGTAATCCGTTCAATGAACCATACGAAAGTAAAATGCATTAACAATTGTGAGCAATCTATAGATGAGCTCACTTCAAAGTGTACACACGCCTCCTTCCTCTTCCGACTGAGTACACACACATATACATACATACATATGTACATACATTTGTTCCCACGACCGCGATTACATTTTTACAGTTATTTAATGATGAAATATGCATGTGTGTCTGGGCGATTACATATTTAGCTGACATAAGACATGAAACGGCAGAGAAAAATGCAACTTAAATAACAATCAACTCACAGTGCTCCTCCTCAACGAGTCACCCACACACACATTGGGGCAAACAATTGAAAATGCGCGCAAATTAGTTGCGCATGGCAAATGCTTAAACCCGTTAAATCAACAACAACAAGAAAAGAGTGGAAAAAAGGAGCAAAAAAGTGTGAAATATTAGCGATGCTAATTATACGTGATTAAAACTCATGTCATTCATAAAAAAATTATAAAAAACAAAACAATTATGCAACTCAAGCAAAAACAATGAATTATTGCTGTCAGTAATATGTAATAGCCATCATATAAGAGGCCTAACAAAGTTAATTAAAAATATTACATGTAATATCTAACAGACTTACAAGTTACTTAAGAGTCTGAAGAGAATAACAATAATTAACAATAATTTAAAAAGTTTAGTGGACAGCTTAAAAAATATAAATATATATATTAATGATATATTAATTAATTAATTAATAATATGTAATTATAAATTATTATGTATGTGGAAAAATCTTTTTTTTTTTTAATTTAATTTTTCGCAAATTGGTGAAATTAAAAATTGCATTTAAATTTCGTGCAAGTGTGCAATGCATGTGCCTATCTAATAGTTATCGACATCGCTAGGATAATCGATTGCATAGTTTGCAGGCTGTGCAACTAGTGTTGCACAACAAGTAAATATGAAAAAAAAACAAATGGGCAACGCTGCAGCAATTTAAATTTGAATTGAAACGAATCAATTGATGACGAGTGCACAGAGTGCACCTGAATTGAGATTGTCATATTGAATTGTTTTGAATTGATGGCAATATATATATATAATATTCATGTATGCATGTGGATGTGTGTATTTTACAGACAACAAACCAAAACCGGAAACTATTGAGATCTACTCAGTAAAGATACGAGAGAACGGCACCTACAAGCTAATCAAAATGTCATTGGCCGACATTTGGAGCCACGGCTGGGAGTTGCGCATCAATAATTTCGCTGACAAGGAGAAAACGCCGCACAACGAAAAGGACATACGCAATCAGGTGAGCGTTTAATGCGAGATATATTCACAGTTCCTTTACTAATTTGTTGTTGCTTTACAGGTGTCGCTGGCACGCAAGGCCAAGCAGAGTCTCTGGAATAATAATAAGCATTTTGTGTACTGGTGCCGCTATGGCAGTCGCCAGCAGGATGTGCGCAAGCGACAGGTAACAACGAGTGCCAATCACGTGCTGCTGCATTTGATCAACTGATAAGCGACGCGCCTATATACTCTAGCTGTATATAGGTAGTAGTATCACATATATATATATATTCTGTATATTTCAAAATGCCCGCCACACACACACATACATACACCGCTAACATCTTGTTAAAGTTGCAACAGCAAAGCTCACAGTGTTAACTTGGCCAACAAAAACGAAATCAAATTGTAATCGAAATATTCAAATATCATACATACATATGGACGTATGTACGACTGATCTGCACCAAATTCAATATATATATATATTTCTATATATATATATATATATATATATGCATATATTAATGTTTACTGATAAATCGCAGCGATATAACAACAATTTCACATTCATCAATTGCATTTTTGTGTCTGGCTACACAGCAGAGCCAATAATAATAATAATAATAATAATTGCTAATATTTGCGTTATATCGTCCTGCACTTCTTTATAAGTAATCGAATATATCTTGCAGATGTCCGAGTGCGTGAAATGGGGCAGCGTTGGCATGAATGCGGGCATGTTGCTGGTGCTCAATAATAGGCAAAAGTGCCACTCCCACTCAAAGTAACTAACACGAAGCATATGAATACACATATATATATACTCACACACACATACATATATATTGCTTAAAATTCTTCTGGCTTTGTTTCAGTTGAAACAAAAATCCAAAGCAAATTGTGATAAGATAAATCATAGAAATGCAAATATGTAAACATATGTTCATTATATACATACATATATATCTGAACAATAGGCAGAAGAAACAACAACAACAACAAACGGTAGCAGCAGAGCGCGTGTGAGCGAGACAGCGAGTGTTAGAGCAGGCTCTAAATTTCTGACTTTATTTCATTGGCAGTATTAACTTGAAATTGAAATTGAACATACAAAATGGCCAATACACACACACACACATACACATTTGCTGTTGCAACTTTGCAAAAAAGAGCGAAAAAAAAAATACAAATTGCATTGAAATTTGTATGTTTTTGACAGAGAGAGAGACACACTGTGAAATTCGAAAAGACTTATTAACAATTTGTTGTTTTTTTTTTTTATTATTATTATTATAATTATTATCATTATTTTAATGATGTATTATAGCTATTATAATATAATTATTACTATATATATATATAAATGTATATATATACATATATTATTATGTTGTCATAGAAAATATTAATAATCGAGCAGGCACTATTGTTTTGTTCCTACAAAACATTTAAAGAAAACAAAAAAAGTAAGCTAACTTAGCGTTTTTCAACACTTTTTGCTGCAGCATACTTTTGTGCGCGCTGCACATATTCCCCACACACACACACATACACAGAAAGTCACCACACTCAATTTATGCATTGCGCGTAACGTAACGTAACGTCAAACAATTAGTTTGTAATGGATAACATTCACACACATACACACACACACACAAATATATATATACGTTTAACTATATATAATGTATTTTTGTTTTTAGTCCCTTAAGCGATTTTTAAAAAATATTTATATATATTATATATACTATACGATCTAACATATATACATTTGGCAATGTGAAATTTGAATATGAAATGTTTGTAAAATGCTTTATATTTGGATATTATTAAATGTTTACCAACGGACAACTAAAATTTACTAGTCTTTCAATTGATCAAGGTTGGAAACTGCACTTCAAATCAAATTTGATAACAATCGGACAACAAACGCCAAAGTTATCGATTAAAGTAATCGAACAGAAAAGAAGGGAAAATGTTTTACAACACACTGGCATGAAACTCACCTCACGCAGCAATCCGAAGAGTACATCCGTTGAGAGCGAGCGCTCGTGCGCCTCGTCCATAATGATGGCCGCATAGCTGTCAAGATCCGGATCGCGCAGGCTCTCACGCAACAAAATACCATCGGTCATGTACTTGATGACTGTGCGCTCCGACGTGCAGTCCTCGAAGCGTATAGCATAGCCCACATCCTCGCCTGTAGGAAAAATGAAGTATTAAATCGTTGCAGAGAGGTGGGGAGGGATTGCTTAGACTTACCCAGTTGAGTGTCCATCTCGTCGGAGACACGTTTGGCCACCGACATGGCGGCGACACGACGCGGCTGGGTGCAGCCGATCATGCCACGCTGGCTGTAGCCATCCTCGTGCAGATATTGGGTTAGCTGCGTGGTCTTGCCGCTGCCCGTTTCGCCCACGATGATGACCACCGAGTTCTCGCGTATGACATTGAGCAGCTCTTGGCGGGAGGCGAAGACGGGCAGGAAGCGACGCTGCTCCCCGATCGTCTTCTTGCGCGAGAACTCGCTTTTGCCCTTGTTGTCCTGCATGTCGCGCATGTGATCGGCGAACTTCTGATCCTTGCGATAGTCGGCCGTGTCGTTGTCCCTATCGAATTTGGCATCATCGTCGTCCTGCGGCCGCTGGACGCCCATAATGTTGCCCAGTTTGGTGCCGCCCAGCTCCCAGTGCTTCTTCTGCGCCTTGCGGCGTTCCTTTTGCTCCCGATAGTTGCGTACCAGGAGGCTGCCCTTGCGCGCCAGCAAGGCCATGTCCGAGGTCGGGTCCTTGACGGGCACCACCGGCTCTGGCTGCTTGGTGAACACAATCCGACCGTCCAGAAAGGGCGGCACTATATGATGGACCAGCAGATGGACTCGCTCCAGCGCCTCTTCGTCGAAGTCATCGCTGACACTGATCGAGGTGACCACGCCAGAGGTTAGCATACGATTGCGCTCCCACAGCTCATTGTCTCGATTGTTCTGGCGCTGTTGGGCACTGATACGCTTCTTGCGCTTCAGCTCCAGCTGCTCCTCACGGCGCAGAAAGTATTCGGCGTTGGTGCCGCCAAACGGATTGTTCTCGTCGTCGTAGCCCTCGTCAATGTTGTACCATTCACGGTCGAGGCGTCGCTGCTCCTCCTCCCACATATCACGCAGCTCGGCATCTTCCGCCCAGGGCGTGGCACCGCTGCGCTTGCGATCGTGCGCCCATTGATTGTAGCGATGTGCGGGCGTCGCACGTGTCGTGTCATCTGCATTGACATATCTGCTCCGAGTGGTGCCTCTCTCGGACCAATCCCCAAAGCTGGAGCCAGTGCCGTAGCCGGAGCCAGCGCCGCGTGGCGTTGGGAAATCCCAATCGGATTTGCGTCCGCCTGCGTTGCCCTCGCCATCGTCATCGTCCCAGGAGCTGCCAGAGACTCCGCCACCTGGTGTGCCCGGCTCTCTGGGCGTGTGCACGCTGCGCACCGACATGGAGCGATCTCGGTTGCGATCTCGATCTCGATCCCGCCGTCTGCCATCTTTGTACAGATCCTGATCCTGGTCTCGCGATCGTTTACGTCTCTCATCGCCGCGACGCTGTCTGTCTCGCTCACGCTCTCTATCTCTGTCTCTCACTCTGTCGCGATCCCGTTTGCCATCTGAGTCATCACGCGTCGATTTACGCACGGCGCCCTTGTGGCGGTCCCGATCTCGCTGGATGTGTTCGCGCAGCCGTTCTCTGGCCTTTTCGGAGACGCCGCCCGTGTGCGATGGCGTCTCGTCCTTATGCTCGCGTAGCTGTCGGCTGAGCTTCTCGAAGCTCTTCGTGTCTGGTTTCTTGAAAGCGAATTCGCTGGCGGGCGTTGTGGCGTTGGTTGAGCTAGAGGGCGTGCCGCCGTCATCGTACTCAGTGTCCTGAAAGGAGATTAGGCGCGCCTTTTCAGCACGTCGCTTGGCCGCCAGCTTGTCCAGGCCCAGAATTGAGCCTTTCGGGACCTTAAAGCTGGGACTTGCATTGCAGCTGTCTTTGGACTTTTTGAGCGTCAGGCCACCACGCTGCTGCTGGGTTAAAGTGCCCTCCAAGCGATGCACGTCTGCATCATCCTCGGACATGCTATTCGTTCGCGTTTCTTACGTTTTCTTTTGTTTGCACTAAATGCACCGTGCGCGTTTTAATATAGAGGTGGCATACTATCGATATAATTCTGCAAATACCGATAGTTTGGTATACGCAAACAACTATCGTTCTTTGTAAAACCACAATTTGAATACAAAGCTTATTTATTTTGATAAATATTCAACGTATTACTTATTAAGTTTCTTAATTTTCATAACTCAGACAATACAATATTATCAACTATTTGCATTATGAACTTCTTTGATAAGAACAGCTGGATGTTGTAAATGTGCAATCGACTATCTGGCAACGCCCGCCAATGGCGGCGAAAGTAAAACAGTTAGTCCAAAATGTAATTGGTTTAATAGTTTATCAATTCTCGTTTTCTTTTTTCTCTTTTACTGTCTCCATTACCGTTTGACTTATCCAATTCAGATATGGTGGATTGCCAGACTGTATGGGCAGCGATATTACCTCCGCCACGCTATATGGATGATTCTCGCGCACAAACTTGCTCAGCTCATCGATGCGGGCGGTGCGCGTCTTGATCATCATCAGATACTCGTTATCCTCGTTGACTTTGCCTTCCCACATATAGATCGACTCGATTTGCGGTATAATGTTCACACAGGCCGCCAGCTTACGTTCGATGATGCCGTGCGCCAGCTTCTTGGCCGACTCCTTGTCGGGTGTGGTGACAAAGGCCACAGAGCTGCTGCCGGCTACATAAACAGGATCCGAATCCATGTTACTGCTTAGTTTATTACTTTGGTTTTGGTCTGTGCCAATGGAAGAGCTATTTGCGGTTGTGGCAAAGGCTGTGCGGCTTGTGACGGCGGCAGTGGCAGCAACAAGTATTAAATTGCGAGCGAGTAGCCAACGACAGGGCACCGACCTTGCCTTTCTCAGATATTGCATTAAATGCACTTTGCTCGGCCAATGAAACGCTGCGAAATGAAAACAAAACAACGACCGCTGCGATAGTTAACATGCCGAAAGAAATCGAACTATTGAACGTGACTTTTATCGTTAGCTATCGATATTTTTGAGCTTACGCCCGCCTTTTGGGCATATTTAAAATTTGTATTTACTTAATATAATATTTTGTATATTTCTTGAAATTACAAACAAGTTTTTTCTTTACATAGAACTTGCCTAAAATATCTATTTCGCACGTATTTATAAAGGTAATGTTTTTTGACGCAAGGAAAAATTAGTGAATTAATTTGATACAAATGCAATATTAAAAAAAAAAAAAAATATATGAAATATATAATTATTAGTATAGACTTTGTGCTTAAGACTAAATGATGTTTGTTTTCTTTTTTGTTAGTTTTCTGGTTCACTACGGTGCGCTGTACATCGATTGGGAGTCTAATTTACAACGCGCACATTCGGAGTGGATTGGGATATTGGATCAAGTGTTTAAAAGGTGTCTCATGAAATGTCAGCGCATTGGGAATTCCCTGTTACTAGTCCGTTTCGTGCTTATCCGAATCAGGCTTGGATGCCGATGCATCATTTACTGCTGGCGGCGGTGCCTGTGAGATGAGCGATGCAGTCAAGGCCGGTGGTGTACCCGTGGGTCCGATTCCGGTTATGGCCGCCACCGACGCTGCTGTGGGGGGCGCTCCTGCGGCTGGCGATGGCTGTGTCGCCGGCTGGGGCAGCCCATGTGGTTGTGGTGGCGTTGACTGTTGCGCTCCATAAACAGCGCCCGGACCTGGCGCCGTTTCGTGCATATGCCCTGGCGGCGGTTGCTGCTGCTGTGGTGGCGGCTGCTGTTGTGCCGCTCCAGGTGGTGCATTGACACCGCCATGCTCCCGAGCGCTGGCAAAGTGCAGCGGCGAATAGGGCTGATAGGGCGGCAGGTGCGTGTAGTAGGGCTGCGGCCGCGAGTGCGGCCCGTACTGTGGCTGATAGTAGTGCGTGTGCGAGTGTTGCCCAGGACCGGGCCCGCCGTAGTTGGCATATCCCATATGCGGCAACGGCGGTGGCAGGCCGGGCATGCCGCCAGGAGGTGGCTGCTGCGGCTGTTGTTGAGGCTGCTGCTGCTGTGGCGCCATGTGCGGTGGCATGTGTGGAGGCGGCGGTCCACCGACATGCGCATGCGGATGCATTTGTGGAGCTGATGTAGCTGTTGGTGGCTGCTGCGACGGCGGCGGCGTTGGCGTCGTTGCTGGCGGCTCATTGCTCAGCTGTGGCGGTGGTGGCGTCGCCGAAGGTGTTGCCGTCGGCGTGGTCGCTTTCACCGGCATGGTCAGCACTGTTGGTGGTGCACCCTTCATTGTGTCTTTGAGGGGTTCGTTCAATGGCACCGGCGGCAAGTCGAGTTTGTCAAGCTTCGTCGGCGGCGGTGGCGGCGGCACTGAGGGCTTTGGCGACGGCTCAATGTCCATGGGCTCCGGATCTGTTTTGCTGGCCAGCTCATGCACGGGCGCCGGCTGCGGTGGCGGTGGTGGCGCTACAACAACAGGCGGCTTGACTGGCTCGGGTTTAGGTGCAATACTCGCCTCTGGCGCCGCCGGCTGCGACTGAGGCGCTTGCGATGGATCGTCCTTGCGATTGGGTCCTTCCTCGATGCGCTGGCCTCGCTTGAAGTCCTCGTACATGCGATGCACCATCTTCTGAAACGTGTCCTCGTCCACGGCGGGCTTGCAGTGGCGCTTGAGCTCCTCCTGGAAGGCATCGCTCGACTCGAGCATTCGTTGTTTTTTCGCCTCGAACTTCTCTTCCATCTGCTGCAGTTCCGCCTCCAGCTTCGTCTGGTGCATGGTCAGCGAGCTAACCTGACGCTTCAGCACTTGCATACGCTGTGTGGTCACCACGGAGCGCACATCGGGCACCACAGCCTCCGAGAAGATCTCGTTGATTAGACGATGGTTTCGCAGATAGCGGGCATAGGCCATGTGTTTGGCCGTGTATCCCTCGTCCAGGTCATCTTCATCCTCGGCCGGCTGTATGTCGATGCGTCGCTCGTGTTGGCTTTTACTGCCGCCGCCACGCGATGGCGTCTCGTGGACATCGGACGCCTCGGGTTTCACCTTGGATTTCGCTGATATATAAGCTTGGTAGGCGGGCGTTTGATGGTAGGCCTTTAATGCCTTCTCATACTCCAGCTTCTCCACCTCGTACTCATCGATATATTCAGTTCGCTCGTCCTCGTTTAGCTGTTTCCACATGACGCCAATCTTTTTGCCAAGCTCCCATAGCTTCAGTTCCGGATGCTGAGCCTTCACACTGTCCCAGACACGCTTCGAGTAGCGCATGTAGGGCAATATGGGTTTCTCTGGCGGCTTCGGTGGCTTTGGTAGACGTGATTCGCTTTGGGTCTTGCTGCTCGATGATTTGGTCACTTTCTGTGGCGTAAATGCTGGATTTCCATAATTACTGTGCGTAAATATGGGCGTCTGATCCTTATTCCTATCGCCAGCAGCACCACCGCCAGAGGAACGGGACCGGCTACTGCCACTGCCGCCGCCGCCGCCACCGGCCCCGCCAGTAGGTAGCGGTGTTGCCGGCCCCGTTGGTGCCCCAACAGCGATTTGCTTGTAGTTGCTGGGCAGCGCCATGTTTAGTAACATATATGAACAGTTATATTTTTAACTTTTTCGAGCGAATTATAGTTTGCATATATTTCAGGTAAAAACAACAAAAAACAGAGATAAATTCACGCGGACGCCATTGATGGGTTTTTCTCTATACTGAAAATTGGGGATGGTACGCAACGCGTCACAACAATCGCTAGCCGATAGTTTGCATGCAACTCACGCGTGCTTCACAGCACTGAACATTTTTTTTTTAACTTTATACTTATATGAATATATGTTTTTATAAATAATATATGACATGTTAATATTGAGTTTTATTGTGTATTAAATAGTTTTAGTAGTTGCTGAAATAATTAGAATTATTTTATTATTATATTAATATTTTTATTTTAACTTAAAATTTTTATATACCTTTTTATTACAAGCAAGTAGTAAGTTCACGCATGTTCAGGTGAACTAGATCTGAACAGATGAACAGAACGTGTCAGCTTTAGTACCGGGCAGACCAATACGTAACGGAGTCAAACAAATTATGTTTTTCGAAGCAGGCTGTGTTTTGAGCAAACACCTTGCTGAGCCTGATATATGAAATCTAAACAGTTTTCCCGAGCGTAGCATGCCTTTGCGTTCCCAGTTTCGAGGTGCCTCTGCCTAGACTCCAACACAGCCAGTTTACTTTTAACACTCGTCGAGAGCAGTGCTTGATAATTTAATTTGTAATCAAATTTTCATTATATTTACTTTTTTTCAATTTGAAAATGCATCGTATTGGTTTAATTATGCGCGTTGCTGGGAGACTCAAGCATCCCAACCGCTTCTCACATCTCGCTGGGATCGTTACAGCCAAACTCATGTCGCTGTCGGATCCGTGCATCTCCAGTAGTGCCGCAACTGGCAGGAGCGGCGTAAGAGTATGGACCGGGAGCCAGGAATCGACATGTTGCCGAAATTTCAGCAGCCATGTCGAATCGGAATATGTCCTAGATGACATAATGTACGATCGGGTCTGCAATGAGACCTTGAACGCTCTCTCCGACTACTTTGATGAACTGACAGAAAAAGCAAGTGACCTACCCGGCGTCGATGTGGTCTTTGGGGTAAGTGCGGATTACACAATCCACACGAGTGCCTAAGTTAACTCCGTATCACATTTGCAGGATGGTGTGCTAAGCGTCAATCTAGGGCCTGGCAAAGGCGTGTATATAATCAATCGACAGAGACCCAATAAGCAAATTTGGCTCAGCTCGCCCACAACTGGACCCAAGCGTTTCGATTATGTCCTCGAACCAGAACGCGACACCGGTCAATGGGTCTACAAGCATACGGGCGTAACCCTACACGGAGTACTCCAAGAAGAAATTCCTCAAATTATTACATCACTTCCCGTAAATTTCATGGAGCTGCCCCATTCCCACTAAAGCGCAAACAGGAGCAACTGGAGCAAATTTTCAAATGGTGAAAAATTGCTGAATGAAATCCACAAGTTTTATTCTAGACAAAATGTAAAAAAAAAATAAATGTCATAAATTTAAAAGGCAACAATGTTTTTCACTTGTCAAGCGACGTGGAGTTGCCCAAGTGTTTTCCTCTCTCTGCGATTCTCATTGATGAATGAGCTTGAGTAATGGATGAATGCTGATTTGATTTCTCCACTTGATGAGGGCATTATATAAATAATGAATATATCTTATTATAAATAATATATATATACATGTTTATTTTCAGTTTTTTTTTGTATTAAATATTTTAAGTAGTTACTGAAATATTTAGTTTTTTTTTTATTTATTAATATTTTTAGTTGAGACTTAAAATTTCTAAATATCTTTTTATTACTAGCAAGCAGTGAGTTCGGAGTCAAACATGATATATGAAATCTAAACAGTTTTCCCGAGCGTAGCATGCCTTTGCGTTCCCAGTTTCGAAGTGCCTCTGCCTAGACTCCAACACAGCCAGTTTACTTTTAACACTCGTCGAGAGCAGTGCTTGAACTATAAAATTATTTTGTAATCAAATTTTAATTTTTTTTACTTTTTTTATTCATTTTGAAAATGCATCGTATTCGTTTAATTATGCGCGTCGCTGGGGGACTCAAGCACCCCAACCGCTTTACAAATCTCGCTCAACTGATGGCTGACAATTTCAGGGTGGTGAGGAATCCGAGACCCGCCAGTAGTGCCCCAACTGGCAGCAGCGGCGGAAGAGCATGGACCAGGAGCCAGGGATCGACATGTTGTGGAACCTGCAGCAGCCAAGTCGAATCAGAATATGTCGTAGATGACATGATGTACGACCGCGTCTGCAATGAGACCTTGAATGCTCTCTCGAACTACTTTAATGAAATCGCCATTAAAACAACTGACCTACTCGGTGTCGATGTGATATTTGAGGTAAGTGCGGATTACACAATCCACACGAGTGCCTAAATTAACTCCGTACATTTGCAGGATGGTGTGCTAAGCGTCAATCTAGGGCCTGGCAAAGGCGTGTATATAATCAATAGACAGAGACCCAGTAAGCAAATTTGGCTCAGCTCGCCCACAACCGGACCCAAGCATTTCGATTATGTCGTCGAATCAGAACGTGACACCGGTCACTGGGTCAACAATGATACGGGCGTAACCCTACACGGAGTACTCCAAGAGGAAATTCCTCAAATTATTACATCGCTTCCCGTGAATTTCATGGAGCTGCCCCATTCCCACTAAAGCGCAAACAGGAGCAACTGGAGCAAATTTTCAAATGGTGAAAAATTGCTGAATGAAATCCACAAGTTTTATTCTAGACAAAATGTAAAAAAAAATAAATGTCATAAATTTAAAAGGCAACAATGTTTTTCACTTGTCAAGCGACGTGGAGTTGCACAAGTGTTTGCCTCTCTCTGCGATTCTCATTGATGAATGAGCTTGAGTAATGGATGAATGCTGATTTGATTTCTCCACTTGATGAGGGCATTATATAAATAATGAATATATCTTATTATAAATAATATATTGTTCATGTTAATTTTGAGGTTTTTTTTGTATTAAATATTTTAAGTAGTTACTGAAATATTTAGTTTTTTTTTTATTTATTAATATTTTTAGTTGAGACTTAAAATTTCTAAATATCTTTTTATTACTAGCAAGCAGTAAGTTCGGAGTCAAACATGATATATGAAATCTAAACAGTTTTCCCGAGCGTAGCATGCCTTTGCGTTCCCAGTTTCGAAGTGCCTCTGCCTAGACTCCAACATAGCCAGTTTACTTTTAACTCTCGTCGAGAGCAGTGCTTGAACTATAAAATTATTTTGTAATCAAATTTTAATTTTTTTTACTTTTTTTTTTCATATTAAAAATGCAGCGTATTGACTTATATGTGCGCGTCGCTGGGGAACTCAAGCAGACCAACTGCTTCACACATCTCGCTGAGATCGTTACAGCCAACCTTAAGTCGCTGTCGAATCCGAGCAACGCCAGTACTGCCCCAACTGGCAGCAGCGGCGGAAGAGCATGGACCAGGAGCCAGGGATCGACATGTTGTGGAACCTGCAGCAGCCAAGTCGAATCAGAATATGTCGTAGATGACATGATGTACGACCGCGTCTGCAATGAGACCTTGAACGCTCTCTCGAACTACTTTAATGAAATCGCCATTAAAACAACTGACCTACTCGGTGTCGATGTGATATTTGAGGTAAGTGCGGATTACACAATCCACACGAGTGCCTAAATTAACTCCGTACATTTGCAGGATGGTGTGCTAAGCGTCAATCTAGGGCCTGGCAAAGGCGTGTATATAATCAATAGACAGAGACCCAGTAAGCAAATTTGGCTCAGCTCGCCCACAACCGGACCCAAGCATTTCGATTATGTCGTCGAACCAGAACGTGACACCGGTCACTGGGTCAACAATGATACGGGCGTAACCCTACACGGAGTACTCCAAGAGGAAATTCCTCAAATTATTACATCGCTTCCCGTGAATTTCATGGAGCTGCCCCATTCCCACTAAAGCGCAAACAGGAGCAACTGGAGCAAATTTTCAAATGGTGAAAAATTGCTGAATGAAATCCACAAGTTTTATTCTAGACAAAATGTAAAAAAAATAAATGTCATAAATTTAAAAGGCAACAATGTTTTTCACTTGTCAAGCGACGTGGAGTTGCCCAAGTGTTTGCCTCTCTCTGCGATTCTCATTGATGAATGAGCTTGAGTAATGGATGAATGCTGATTTGATTTCTCCACTTGATGAGGGCATTATATATTATAAATAATATATTGTTCATGTTAATTTTGAGGTTTTTTTTGTATTAAATATTTTAAGTAGTTACTGAAATACTTAGTTTTTTTTATTTATTAATATTTTTAGTTGAGACTTAAAATTTCTAAACATCTTTTTATTACTAGCAAGCAGTAAGTTCGGAGTCAAACATGATATATGAAATCTAAACAGTTTTCCCGAGCGTAGCATGCCTTTGCGTTCCCAGTTTCGAAGTGCCTCTGCCTAGACTCCAACACAGCCAGTTTACTTTTAACACTCGTCGAGAGCAGTGCTTGAACTATAAAATTATTTTGTAATCAAATTTTAATTTTTTTTACTTTTTTTATTCATTTTGAAAATGCATCGTATTCGTTTAATTATGCGCGTCGCTGGGGGACTCAAGCACCCCAACCGCTTTACAAATCTCGCTCAACTGATGGCTGACAATTTCAGGGTGGTGAGGAATCCGAGACCCGCCAGTAGTGCCCCAACTGGCAGCAGCGGCGGAAGAGCATGGACCAGGAGCCAGGGATCGACATGTTGTGGAACCTGCAGCAGCCAAGTCGAATCAGAATATGTCGTAGATGACATGATGTACGACCGCGTCTGCAATGAGACCTTGAATGCTCTCTCGAACTACTTTAATGAAATCGCCATTAAAACAACTGACCTACTCGGTGTCGATGTGATATTTGAGGTAAGTGCGGATTACACAATCCACACGAGTGCCTAAATTAACTCCGTACATTTGCAGGATGGTGTGCTAAGCGTCAATCTAGGGCCTGGCAAAGGCGTGTATATAATCAATAGACAGAGACCCAGTAAGCAAATTTGGCTCAGCTCGCCCACAACCGGACCCAAGCATTTCGATTATGTCGTCGAATCAGAACGTGACACCGGTCACTGGGTCAACAATGATACGGGCGTAACCCTACACGGAGTACTCCAAGAGGAAATTCCTCAAATTATTACATCGCTTCCCGTGAATTTCATGGAGCTGCCCCATTCCCACTAAAGCTCAAACAGGAGCAACTGGAGCAAATTTTCAAATGGTGAAAAATTGCTGAATGAAATCCACAAGTTTTATTCTAGACAAAATGTAAAAAAAAATAAATGTCATAAATTTAAAAGGCAACAATGTTTTTCACTTGTCAAGCGACGTGGAGTTGCACAAGTGTTTGCCTCTCTCTGCGATTCTCATTGATGAATGAGCTTGAGTAATGGATGAATGCTGATTTGATTACTCCAGCTATCAACTTGATTTTTTTAGATATCATCACACTTGTAGAATCGCAGGCAACTACTTAACACGAAAAGCACAATATTTATATGATATTCAGATACTATTTAATTTATTTACAGCTATATATTTAGTAAAGTTGTTCGATTTGTGGGCAAAAACGTTGTTTATTTAAAAATATTTTAAGGGGAATACCTTCAAAGAATAATATACATAACAATATAGATCGAGACGCAGATAGAACCAAGATATATATATATATATACTGGACTTGTGTTTAGCTTAAGAATTCCAATTGGCAGCAACAGTAGCCTGTGTATAAGAGTTATCGATTGACGCTGATTATATAGTAGATCATATCACGTGCGATCTTGCCCAACTGCTCGATCTGCAATACAGAAATCGAGTTGAGTTCCGGTAGTCCGTGCCGTAAGTCCGCTTCGATCAACAGACGCGCCGCAATCAGCTTCCGCTGGAGCTAATGGAAGACAAGTTTCTAGACCTAATAATTGATTATCACACTTAGACTAGTTAAATTATTATATACAATAAAAACTAGACTATTTGAAACCCAATTTGATTCGAATTTAATTCAAATTATGTACAAATAAAAAAAAAAAAAAAAAATTGCGTGTGATGCATTAGAGACTTGGATTTAGACTAAAATATACAATATATATATATATATCGAGATATATATTTATATATATATATATAATATATACTATAAGTTAAGGGCGAAAGAATGCATTTCGTTTATTTATACAAATTTTGGCAGAACTAGTTTGCGGCTCGTTCAATGATGTCGGCCGTAGATGTTGTTGTAGTGCGGCGGATGCTGCTGCGGCGGTTGCGGCATAAAGTTCGGTGGCATATTATTGAACGGCTGCGGCGGTCCATTGGCCCAGGGATTTATATGGCCGCCATAACCAGCGCCGCCGCCTCCACCACCTGGAGCATAAGCATTATAGTTGCCCATATTATAAGGTTGTTGCTGCTGCTGCTGTTGTTGCGGCTGCTGCTGTGGCAGGTTGGGATAGCTGGGACCGCCAGACAGTTGATCGTTGCCATAGTTATAGTAGCTGCCATTGCCAGTTGCTGCTCCTAAGCCGCCGCCGCCGCCGCCTATACCGACGCTCCCAGCTTCGCCATTGTTGTTGCCAAATTGTACTGGCTGCTGCGCTGGCGGTTGTTGTTGCTGTTGCTGCTGCTGTTGGCGCTGCTGTGAAAGACTACGAATTTGTTGAGGTTGCTGCTGTTGATGGTGCTGCTGCTGCTGTTGTTGCTGTTGATGGTGTTGTTGTTGCTGCTGCTGTTGATGTGGCTGCTGCTGCTTCTGTGACTTGGCAGCGCTGCTTGCCTGATTGCTATTGTTGGTCAGCGTGCCCATCAGATTGGCAATGATGTTCTCGGTATCCTTGAGCGAGATCTTTGGTGGCGCCGGCTTGAAGGTCAGCAGCGTGCTGGGCGACACAGCTGCCGGCACAACGGGCAGCAATGATGCTGGCTTCTTCTTGCCATTCGTATCGTTGGCTTTCATCACGAGATCATCGAAATTGTAATCGTCGTCATCGTCATCGTCCAGTATGAATTTGGGCGAATTGCGTGCATCGTTGCGTCGCTTGGCTGCCGAGGACAAATCACGCTCAACGCTCTTGCGACGAACTCCAGCAGCAACAGCAGTACCAGCACCAGCACCAACATCATCGAGTGGCACGCGTGAGGAGCTGCTGAGAGCAGCACGGTCAGGGAAGCCGGGCCGACCGATGGCAACGACACGAGACAGATAATCGCTGCAGGATTCGCCATCGGTGCTCAGCTCGGCAATGTTCACATACTTGCGCAGGCGTTCAACGCGCGAGGGGTCCAGCTTCTCGAGCTTGCGCAGATGGCCAATCAGATGCACCTGCTCCTCGTTGGACAGAAACTTGAAGTTCTGCAGCAGCGTCTGCAGATCGGAATCGGTGAGCGATTCCATGCTGTTGCTCATATCGTTGGCAATTGTCTTCGGGGTCTGCTCGTTGGCCACCTCCTTGGCCAGCTGTTGCTCCACCTCCTTCATTAGCTCGCCAATATCAATGTCCAGTACACCGCCGCCGCCGCCACCGCCGCCAACCTCAAGGCCGTCTTTAACGTGCTTGGGCTTGGCAGCGGGCAGTCCCATTCGCAGCTCCACCTCAGCAAAGTCGAGACCGCTGTTCCGGTCGGCCTTGCGTCGGCTGTGATCCGTCTTCACCAGCAGCGTGTAGAAGTGCAGCAACTTGGTCATATCATCGGTGCTCAAATTGTCCATGCCATTCATAACCAGTTCGCTGGCCAGTTTCGACGAGACGAGCGGCCTGTCGAAGGGCAGCTGATAGTTCTTCTTGGCCAAGTTTGGCTCATATTGCGACGCCTCTTGAGCACCTGGTTTATAGGTGTATTTGTGTGTGGTTGTGTGGGTGAAAAGGAAGGAGCAACATAAAAAACAATATTAATTCATTTATGATTACAATCGGATATCAGGAATTGCCTTCATCGCAAAAACTAAAATCAAATACGAAACGAAAGAATTTACTAGTCTCTTACATACAATTCATACTTGAGAGGAGATGAGACGAATGCGACGCTTCCAGGGCACTTTACCAGGACTATTGTCCTATTTTTTTTTTTTTTTTAATTTAATTTCCTTTTTCATAAACACTTTGTGCACTAACCTGAGGGACGCTGAAGCGGAACGTATCACTGAACCGAGAGAGAGCCCAAAACTTGCTCCCGATACAAAAAAAAAAAAACTTTTAACGGGTCACAGACATACAGTATATACATGGGCATACAGTTAAAATACATATATATATATATATATAAATATATATTCCATATGCAACCTTTGTATATAACTCATATTTTCGACTTTTTATAAAATTTCAATTTAAGCAAATTTCATTTTATATTTTAGTTTAAAAAAAAAAATCCCATAAATTATGCGAAATTTACACACGATTTGAGGCGATAGAAAATGTTGTATATATGATAAATATTATATCCTAGTACCTTACAAATATGATAAGTATTAGTAGCCTAAAACTATATTGATCTCATAAAATTCTCAGATCAAGCTAACGAGAAGAAAGATAATTGTATATATTACATCAATCAGATATAGTATAATATAATATCTGATAAAGTATGATAGTAAATAAATATTTGTATTTTCATAATTTTATACATATCCATGCATTTGGGGCTTTAATATAGAGTTATCGATAACAATATCATCGATATTAATTAGTGAACAAATTGTTAAATCGATCGATCTTAAATACAAAAATATATTTTCGTAAAACTCAAAGACGGAGATGGAGATTTATTTTTGTATAATTTAATACATTTCCATGAATCGGGGCTTTTTCATCAAAAAAGTTATCGATTACGATATAATCAATATTTATTAGTACGAAAAGTTGTTCAATTAAGTTCAGCTTAAATTCAAAAGTTGAAAGAATTTAAAATCTCATTTCGATTCCATATATTTTGGGCTTTCATTAATATATCGATAATTTAACGATATTTATTAGTGAAAAATTGGTACGATAAAGTTAATCTTAAATGCAAATAGGGGAAACCCAAAGACAGAGTTAGGTAAATCGGGAATATATATATATAATATACCAAGTATGGGAACCCAAAGCCAGAGGTACGTTAGTCAGGGGTATATATATATATATATATATATATTGTATATATGTAATATGCTAGGCAAGGACCAATAGCTCGAGTTAACTTACAATAGAGTTACTTATAGCATAAACAAACGTTTTTCCGAATTATAACTAATTCAAGACGACTGGCATTTGTTTGCAATCAAACCCGAACGTAAAATTTGAGGAAAACGCGGAAAACTGAAGGTTCGAACTGCTTAAAGATATAGCAAGGGTGAGTAAATCAAACAGATCGCATAAAAGATAGTGAATATTTCCGCGTTACCAAGAGTAAGTTGGATAAATCAAAAATATTCAACCCAAATCTGCGCAGCTGTCTGAGGAAGCACGCCCAACGCCTTAATCCGGTAACGAGCAAAATACACACAATACTTACCCTGCTCTCCGGCTTATGGACTGGCGTCTGAAAAGTGAGAGGATTTGGGTGCGGTATCGTGTTGAACTTACCTTTGGAGGTCACCTGGAAGATGATGGTCGCTATATTGCTGATTAACTTTTTCACAACGCGCACTTTTTGTGGATCATCGAGCACTTCGGCAATGAGTATACCCTTCAGCTTCTCCTTGGTGGTCTCCATGAAGACGCAATTGTCCTCGTTCAATAGCAAATCGTCGGCAGCGTTCGGCTTGATCTTCTCCATGGCCAGCGCCTTGCTGAGCAAATTGAGCGCCTTGGGACCCAAACTGCCCAGCTGATCCTCCAGAGCGGATAGCATGCGCAGCACACTAACCACAGTCAGTGGACCCTCGTGCTCATCAGCTTGATCTGAATCTTTGATGGAGTTCGATAGAACTGTGCCCGTCGGCGATGGGGAACGCTGCCTGGCCTGGCTATACTCCGGATAGAGACGCGAGTCGAGCACACGGAAGGACTCGATAGGCTCATAATTACGCGAGGGCCGCGAATAACTGTTGCTTCTCTCCCTATAGTATTCACCGCTTCTCTCGCGGGCCCTGTCACTGTAATCGTCCTGGCCGCGCGAATGCAGCGATCTCTCCCGGCCCCGACTGAACGGCGAACGCGAGCGCCGACGAGGCGAGCGGGACCTGGAGCGCGTGCGTTGCCGACGCCTGGAGATTATAGGAGAGCGAGTGCGCGAACGCCGACCCAAGCGAGCCGGCAGCCTACCACGTTTGGGCGACAAGCTGCGCGATATCGAGCGAGCATAGTTTGGACGGCGACTGAGGCGAGTCGAGGGTGCAGCTGGTGGCTGCTGATCATCATCGCTGATGTCGATGACAGCATCGCTGCCAGTGGACCTGCTCTTGGCACGCATACTGGCTTCATGATAGCTGTTCTTGCGACGTCCACCAACGTCACCTACGGCTGTGCCGGCGGCCATTTCGTTAACGTTTTTGGGACTGGTGATGCGGATTTTGTAGCGATCCATTAGCTCCTTGGTGATCTCCTCGTCCTCGTCGCCCAGCTTAAATTTCTCCTTTAGTTCCTTTTTGATCTTGTTGACGGCTATGCTGAAGAGCTCGACACGCCTGTCGTTCCAGTACGCGATCCATTCGGGCTTGTAGTCGTAGTTGTTCGGATCGCATTTCTTTTCCTCCTGGAGCTGCTTATAGCGACGATTCCAGAACAGTTTCCACTCCTCGGAATAATCGGGATGCTTCTCCGGATTCGATTCATACATTTCGGTCTCGTCGCGCAACTGCTTCAGCTGCAACTCCAACATGCAGCGATATTTCTCCCATTTGTAGCGCTCTTGGGCAATGTGGGATGCCTGCAACGATAGCTCCTTGGGCGTTGGCAGTGGCTGCTTGTTGATCGCTGCTGATGCTGCTGCCTTGCCGCCCATGGCTGACGTATCTTTGCCCACGGGCGGTGAACGATTTGCGGCACGAAATACCGGCTGTTGATCGTTCTTGCGCGCCTTCTTTACCAGCGACGGCGCCTGCTGCAAGGCGTTGGGAGCAAAGCTGTCATCGTCATCGCTGGAAATGGCATCGAGAGCAATCGGTGGCTCATTTGAGTTCATTTTGGTCTTCAACGAATCCGAGGGCTTCATGTCAAGTATTATTTGACGCACTTCGTCAACGAAGTCGGCGCCGGAGCATTCATCGAAATGAAACTGATCGCGAACCTGTGAACAAATCTTGGGACGAAAGCGACGAAAGTCATCGCCATCGACAGCCAAATGGTGCATGCTGCGCCCATAATGCTTCTCAATCAAGTGGACCAATTTGGCTGTGGATGCGCACAGGTCGCTGACATTGGCGGAAGAGCGGCGCAGCTGCTGCAGCTTGTCGAAGGCCTTCTTAAAGTGAGTCTTCAGATAGTTGACACGATGAGTGACCGAGGTCCAGTGTGTAAATATTGAACGGCTATCGTTGCACGTATTGCACAGCACACAAAAATAATCGGGATGCGCTTGGCCAGCCTCATGGAGCTCCACAACGTACTCGGTGCCGATTAGAGGGCCTTTAAAGCTATCAATTAGCTTCTGTATGACTGATGTTCGCGCCATCTCATCCTCAAAGCCAGGTGGCACCGGCTCGGTAGTTAAATAACTCATCTCTGATTCAGCACTGCAAAAGTGGAGTGATTAATCTCTATACTCCGAGCAGCAGAGTTGGGCGCATGTTGTCAAGCTATCCGATTACCATGGGAACCACATGTTTGCAGTGCAGCGGTACAGCAAACCGCTTACACGTAAACAAACAACCAAATGGGTTCGATTTCCAAACAAACTGATTGCATACAAATCATGCAACATAACGCTCTTTTCACAGTTCATTAAGTGAAATGTTTAAAACATCATCAACTGCATATATCATGTATGTACACATGTATATCTCTGGCTTGCTGCCATTTATCGAACATGTATGTACAACCATATGTAATTCACGACATGCGCCCATCTCTAATAACAAAACAATGAAGCCATTTGGCAAATTACCTGATCTTCAGCACTTTTGGCAGTGCTTTTTCGTTAAGCCTATGCACTGAACTTTTGACACGAAAAGAAACAAGATGACGACAAGTATGCAGACACCATACACACTCACAGACTCACATTCAAATACAAAACTTAAAGCAGCGGCTCCTTTTCTTCCTTCTTTTTTTTTTCTTTTGTTTTTTCGACCGCAATAAAACGTTTGCACGCTCCACGGAAAGCGATTTATTGTTAATATCTTTACTTACAGTGTTAGTTATAAAGTTGTTCACTTACAATATGCGCAATGTTAAATGTATGGGCGACACTTTTATTTAAATATTTTTATTTTTTTGTTCACAATTGTCCCCAAATAATTGAAGCATGTACAACAAAAATGAAGGAATAGAAATGAAAATGAACGTAATTCAAGTGTAGTCAAATTCCGAATAAACGAAATAGTGTTAGTAACTGCTTGATTTTCAAACTATCGCTGGGTTGCAATTTCGATAAACTGACAGTTGTGGCGGGCTAAATTTCAAATTTGAATTTCAAATTGAGCGCGAAATGATTGCAAAAGAACAGTTATTTCGAGTGTTTGATAATAAAGATATATGTAAAGAAAATGTTTGATAAATGAAAATATGCATAAAATATTATATTATTGTATATAATAATATATATGTATATATAATAAATATATAAAATATGAAATAAATACATATAATACACAAATGCTAAGAATTTCAAGTGCCTGAATTGAAAGACTTGATTGGGGTGCGCTGGATTGATTTATACATAAATCAATTTATAAGCAATCGGCCGCATGCTCTCAATTAACTTACCCAGTGGGGTGGCCCGCACCTGCTGCTGACTATATCCCAAAATGATGTTTTGTAATCATCGCCCCATAACATTTTGATGAACTTGCTGCAGCTTAACGCGCAATGCTTTTGAAAATGCGTTAATGCCTTCGGACGTACATACACCCCATAAACACGCACATACATATATAATTACATTTGTGAAGTGGGGTGGCAGCCAGCCACCGGCACGGGCTGACAAATGGCAAATGGCAAATGGGTGCCCGGAGTCCACGTCCCAAAACACAATTTCACACCCACCCCAAAAAATGAAAAGAAACGCGGCAGGCGGCGCGACGTGCGCGCCGTGATAGATGTATCACGTACGTATATTCCACATCTGAATAGAGCAGGGCCGCATTAATCGCAACATGATGATGATAATGGCAATATAAGCGACTATACAATGAGCTGACCATATGCGCACATAGACAATAAAATGTGAAGCTGGTACAACTGGTGCAAGAGGCATCAAGAGCAGCATCAGCAGCAGCAGCAGGAGCAGCGGCAGGACCAGACGGGTGGGCAGACAGTCCGTTCGCATTTAATGAACACAACGGTGACATGAGTTATGGGCCATTTTTTTCTTTCTTTTGACAACGAAAAATTGCGAATCAGCACAGCTGTTGGCTCTGCGGTGAGGTTGCGCCTCGGCCAGCGGAAAAGCAGGGGGCAGCAGCAGCAGCCACAGTCGCTGCAGCAACAGTAAGGGACATTTCGACAGCGGCATGAATGCAAATGCTATTTTGCATTAACATTGCGAATGAACATGGGGCAAAGCCGTCGTCGTGCTCAACCAAACTCAAAAGTCCTTCCGTCCGTTCGGCTTCGGTCCGCCCGTGCGTGCGAGCGTGCGTTTGCCCGCCACGCTGATGAAGATGAGCGCATTCCGATTACAGTTAACACAGACAGCAGGCAAGACAGTGACACCCCTTCAAATGCGTATCCGTAATTCGTATTCGAATCGGCCTCCGATGTGTGTGATATGCGCGCATAATATGCTCCCTTAGACAAAGCGGCAGACCCAGACATATCGCCGGATCGTGCTCTTTCTGAAGCAGAATATTATTATATTTGCATGCAGTTCGCGTAGCTCCATATAGAGCTGATAACACTAAGTGCATTATTTGTTAACAATTGATTTGAATAGTTCAGAAAATTGATTGAACATCTTGGGCTCAGACATTAATATTGACATTATGATAGGCTTCAGGAGTTGGGCATGTTAATATTAAAGTATTAATGTTAAAATGTGAATGCTAAAATGTTAATGTTAAAATATTAATGTTAAAAATCGAATGTAAAAATGAAATAAAATTTTATTTAAAAATTTTTCATATGTTTGTAAATTAAAAAAAAAATTCAAATATACATTTTACAAAAATATTTTTAAAATTATCTTTTTTTATGTAATTCTTTTAAACAAATTTTTAAAAATATTTTTGAAAGCAATATTTTTTTTTTAATAATTAGCTTAAAAATATTTCTCCAAAATTTTGCAGTTTAATTTTTATATATATTATATTTTTGTGAATATATAAAAAAATTTTTTTGAAATTATTTTCTTTAATATATATTTCAAAACATTTCTAAAATATTTTTTAAAAGTTATTGTTTATATTAATGTTTAATTTTAAAAATTTTCGTGAATTTTTGTTTTTCATATTATATTTTAATAGTATATTTTATTTCAAAATGTTTATTTTATAATATTTATTTTCAAAAATATGTAATAAAAATTTCTTTTTTAATTTTTGTATTTAAAAATTTGTTTCACATTATATTATAATAACATATATTCGACTTGATAAAGACTTCCCAGCTTTATGCTACGAGCAGCCATCTGGGTCAGCTCCATCATTAGGGTATGCCCATGTACGTGATGAATGCAATTGTTGCATTGTTGTAAGTTTTGTTTGCTGTTGCTTTTGTTTTTGTGCCATGTTTCGATAGACATTTCTTGGCAAGTTGTGCGCAATTCATTAAGCGAATTCTGCCCGAATGCGAATAATGCAAATTGCTCTATTTCGGGCTAACTGCAAAAGCCGGCAACGACGACGACGACGACGACAAATTTATTTTTTGCTGCCCATGTGGCATGTGGCAACTGGCAAAGTGGCAAGTCGAAGGAGCGCTACTCCCATCAATGAAACCAAATGAAAAGAAATGAAATGGAATGAACGCCGTGTGTTATGCAGACTGAAGCAGCATTTGCACTGAAAGTTCAAAAATTCCATTAATTACTCTGCCTCGCTCTCTCTCTATCACCCTCCCTCTCTCCCTCCTTCTCTCTCTCTCATTTGTCGAGTGCTAATTTTTAAGAATTTGAAATTTTCTTAATGGATTCGTTGTGTTGCCGCACGGATTGTGAAATAGTTTTGCCTTTTGGCTTGGGAATCAAGAGTTTTTGACTTTCGCTCGGCTCCCTGCGCTGCTCCCTCCGCTGCGCTCTTTTAACCCTAAATTGTGTCTGCTTTACATACGTATTATTCCCACCCCTTGCCTGGACCGGATGTGCTCATTGTGCATCATCATCAACAACTACTTATCACCCAGGGGAATATGCAGCTGCAGCTGCTGCTGATGCTCTCGCTCCCAATCCCAATCCCAATCCCAAAGTCCAACTCCCAGCTGAAGTCCGAGTTCAAACTTTTGTCGCATGCCTTCAAAAATGCGTAAATCAAACTAAAAACAAACGGGCAACGGCTTGCCCATGAATTAGTATTAGTGTAAAACGGCTTTTAATAAGCCGGACGGACGGGCGGACAAACGGACGGAGGGACGGAGGGACAGCCTAAGGCCCGCATCTCCATCCGCAGCCATTGCATGTTGGGCGCCATTAAGTGGACCAGGGCAGGGTGGCCGGGCGGCAGAGGGTTGATATGGAAGCAGCGAATAACGGGGCTTCGGCATCCGGCATCCAACGACAAAGTCAATTGCGGTAGCCGCAAAATGGAATTTTGTTTTAAAAAGTTCTGCACTGCAAAATGGCTCGCAATGGGCGCATAAATTTCAAAGGCCCCTCTACACTTCATTCTTTTTACCATATCGGGCATTACGACAGTGTCGTCAGTGATGTAACACATTGCTGAAGATATATCATAATGAAGACTACGATATACTCTATATAATCGGAATATTCTATAGTATATATATAGTATATCACCTTAAACTTCAGTTTTAGTATGAATTATATATCGAATATATAAATTTGTATCAGTAATGAGGCAATGGGAGTCTGCGTTCATTAGTTCTTACATCGCGCCCCTCTGGAATCGAACTGAGTTGAGTAGAGCCCGAGCAGAAGTGAAGCAAAGCCACGGGCAGAGCCATATCTGGGGCTAAGCAGAGGCGAAGCAGAGTCAAAGCAGAATCAGAGTTGAGCGACAGCAAAGCTGTAGGCAAAAACGGAGTTGAGTAGAGCCAGAGCAGAGGCTAAGCTGAGCAATAGGTACAGCTAGAGCAGCGCCAGAGCAGAGTCAGAGTTAAGCAGAGCCTGGGCAGAGCCTGAGCAGAACTACAGGCAGAGCTACAGTTAAGCAGAGCCACAGGCAGAGCGAGAGTAGATCCTAAGCATAGCTGAGCAGAACCATTAACACGACCCGAGTTGAGTTTAGCCAAAGCAGTGCCAGAGCAGTGACTAAGCAGAGCCAGAGTTGAACTTTAAGCAGAGCCCTCTACTCTGACTCTGCTTATGGCTCAAGCAGAACAATAGCCAGAGCAGCGCCAGAGCAGAGTTAAGCACAGCCAGCGTAGAGCCATAAGCAGAGCCAGAGCAGAGGCTAAGCTGAGCAATAGGTACAGCTAGAGCAGCGCCAGAGCAGAGTCAGAGTAAAGCAGAGGCTAAGCAGAGGCAAAGCAGTACCCGAACAGAGCTGAGCACAGCCATTGGCAGAGCTAGAGCAGAGGCACAGCTGAGGAATAGGTACAGCTAGAGCAGCGCCAGAGCAGAGTTAGAGCACAGCCAGAGCAGAGGCTAAGCTGAGCAATAAGTACAGCTAGAGCAGCGCCAGAGCAGAGTTCGAGTCCGAGTTGAGCAGAGCCTGGGCAGAGTCAAAGCAGAGGCACAGGCAGAGGCAGTGCAGAGCCATAGGTAGTGCCAAAAATGTGATATATGTATATATATCCGATTTCTAAATATCATATATATGAACATTCATGTATGTATATACACATACATACATATGTATATACTCCAATACTAAATATACGTTTTCTCTCACATTAATTCTCTATAAAAACTACCCAAAAGCAGCCCCTTGCGCTGTCAGTGTATCTGGTATTCGTAGTGCCGTCGTCTAAGCCCACCCTTTACTGCTTTTTTTTTGTTTTATGTGGTTTTTAGTTATAGCCATAATCTTTTTGTAGCGGGGAATCCCATAACTTTGCAACAAGCTGGCAACGCTGTTCGGAAACTATTAATTTGAAATAAATACAGTATATATCATTTCAAATGGCTCAAAGGTGGTTTTCAAATGTGCTTTAGCCCCAACTCAAACTGCACCAAGCACCAACCCCCATCCCCTACCCCAACCCCCATCCCTTTTTATATTTAAAACTAAAATTTGGAATAGTAGCTAAATGAGTAAAGACTGTGAGAGAGGGAGACAGGCAGAGGGAGGGAGAGAGCATTCCACGTGATATATGAGCCTGCAGCAGCCATATCAATGTATTATTATTAGCGCATAAAAGTTGGTAAAACAAATTATGCGCCTTCTGCTGCTCCTGCGAGAGAAGAAGAAGCAGAAGCAGAAGCAGAAGCAGAGAGAAAAGAAACAAAAGTTTCAGAAGTATTAACGAGTATTTCGGAGGGGAGAGCGGGTCGCGCTGCATGCTTAGATAACTGATCTATGCTGTTCGCTGTTGTTTCTCTATTTTCTTGGCAATTTGAAACATGCAACATGTTGCAATGGCGTTATAAGCCGGCCCCGAATTTCAAAACTTTGCAGACGACTTATATAAGGCGTGTGTACATAGGCGGCGCAGGGGTGAGCAGGGCGCGTGTAAGGGCAGCATGCCAAATGGAAAAAACTTTTTTCTTTTTTTTTTTTTTTGCATTATTTTTTGGCGTTTTTTTCTCTGTTTTGTATACTCTGCCGCTTTATTAACGTTGCCCTGTTTTTTGGAGGGGTGCCCTGTGTGGGGAGGGGGGTAGGTAGGGGGTGGTGCCCGTGGAGGGGCTGTTTGTTTGCTGGCAGCAGCGCAGTAAGTAATATTTTTGCCGCATAAAAGTCAAAATATGCAAATAAAGCTGCTGCTGATGCTGCTGTTAAGGGGGAGTTGCAGGGCGCACAAGTGGGTAGGTGTAGGGGTGGGGCTAGAGCGAGCTAATATAGCAGCAGTCAGACACAGAGACACAAACCGAATGGCTAGAACAATGTGCATATATGTAGATCAGAGAGAGAGAGAGAGGGAGGGAGAGGGAGATAGGGGTGGGGGTTAAGCCGAGCGAAAGAGAGAGTGAGAAGAGCGTGGCTTAAATAATAAATGTAGTACACGCTTTGAAAGAATTTACTATGCTTTGGCAAATGGAAGTTATAAAAACCAAATACAAGCACACACACAAACACACAAACACACACACACACACACAGGCACACATGTGCACGGCATATAAATAAACAATGCCCCTATATAACCCGAGGCAAGCCGCAGTAGCGGAGAGGTGGCGGCATTTCCATATTGTTGCTATAATCAGCGGCTGCTTTGATTCATCTGCATGCACGCGCGATGCCGGGACATTGAAGCCATTGGGCCGTGGCCTGGCATGGGCATGCCACCACCATCAAGTCAAAGCCGTAGCTATAGCTAAAGCTAAGTCCAAAGCCTTAGCCACCCCATCATCGTCATTATCATCAGCATGATGATGATCATCATCAAAGTCAACCCAACTGGGCGCAGCAACCACCAAACACAGTCACACAGACTCCGCTGACTCCGTCGCTGGCCCAACTTCAAACTCCGACTCCTGGCGTGGCCCAGCAATTTAGTGCTGCACACATTAGAGAGCACGAAGCACGAAGCACGATATTTAAATAATTTATCTCTGATTTATATACAATAGTTGTTCATTTATTATAGTTCTTCATATTGTCCCATCATTATAATTCCAACTTTGTATTTGTTTCACACAATAATTTCGTTAACTTGATTTGTTTATTGGCTCAGTCGCGCTGCGATAAATAATCACGACCCGCGCGCATTACTAATGTCGTTCAAATTTCGCTTCGAACATGTTCGTGTTCGGTGTTGGAAATCGTGTTCGAACAACAACCACTGACTGACGCCCCTTTTCGGTATGCGCGGCTAGTGTTGGCACAACTAGCCGTGGCCTTGCTAGCAAGTCTAGCTTGAAAAGCGCTAAGCTTGCAGAAATAAAGCTAAAATTAATAATGAAAGACTTTTAGCATAATTAAAACATTATAATTGTAGTATAAATTAAATGTTTTCATTTTTCTTTCAATTTATTCTTATTTTTAGCATTTTTTAATAATAATAAAACTGTAAAATAACTAAACTGTAAAATAAATAATGAATTGTATATATACCTATTAATTTTATATACAACATTATAAATAAACATAAAATTAACTTACAATATATTATTTTTATATACTGTTAGCTTTCACATGAAAGCCTGCTAAAGCAAACAACAAACATTCTAATTGCCTGTCGTAAAAGAAAACAGCTAAAAGCTAGCCATTTTGCGGCTGTAGCAGCTGTGTGCTTAGCAGCCCTTTCTTTACTCTGCTCTCTGGTACTCTGTGTGCGTGCGTGTGTGTGAGTGCGCTGTGTCTCTGCCTGTGTGTGTGTACTTGTGTGTTATCTCGCAGCCTGGTTTTGGTTCAGTTTTCGTTTTCCGTTAGTGCAGCATTTATCCTCGACGACGTTGGTTGGCCTCGCCTTCGCCCTCAGCCATTGTCACTGTCGCTGTCGCAGTCGAAGTCCCAGTCGCGTTTGTCGCCTTGTCGCTGGTGTTGTTATTTATTTCTGACTGAGTGTGTGTTTTTTTTTTGTTTTTTGCTGCTTCTGCTGCTGCTGCTCTTGTTGTGTGTGCACGTTTTATTTATTGTTGTCGTGTGTTGTTTGTTTGTGTTTTTGTTATGGTGCCAGTGCCAACTTACCTGATATAAAACAAAAAAAAAGCACACAGAACTCAAACAAGGTGCGCAGACCTGGAGTCACGGCCACGGCACATGTTGTTAGTTAAACCAGCGCCCCAAAACGCTGGCCCCCGCCCCGGCTCCGCCAGCAGCCAGTCGGGACACTAACCAATAAGTAAACCCCAAACAGCAGCAACAACAAGAAGAATAAGAAGAAGGAGAAGAAACGAAACTAAACGAAGCAGGCGATAGTCCACACTTCACAGCAATAGTTACAGTTACTCTGCTCGCTGCGTGTATCAATCGCAGCATGCTTTTAGCTGAAGCACAGTTATTGCTGTAAGCAATCGCCAAATCACGGCAAGCAAGAACAACAACAGTAAGAGGAAGAGGAAGAAGCAGAATAACAAAACAAATAGAAATACACAAAACGCGTTGCGTCCGCTGCTTCACTAAATGCAGTCGACGTCAATGTTGACGTCGCTGTCGTCACAGTCGTCGCGTATTATGGGCCTAACCAAACAGCAACAGCAGCAACAACAACGACAACTTCAACAGCACTTGATACAAAAATAAACAAACAAAATCAATCAATTAATCAATCTGCGAACGCCCCAGGCGCACGCCCTCGCTCTTGTGCACCCACGCCCACGCCAGCGTAGACGCCCACGCTCACTTTAAACTGCAACAGCAACAACTACAGCAACAAGGAGCAGGACAAACAGAGAGACAACAGCAACAACAATGTTCCACTCAATTGCATTAGTGCTCGTCCTGGTCGCCGCCCAGTCCTTGGCACAGGCTCCGAAGGATGCCTCTCCTGCTGTTCAGCTGCAGGCAACCGAAACACAAGCGGCGACGGCAGCGGCAGCAGCAGCAGCAGCGGCGGCGGCGGCGGCAGCAGCGACGCCATTCAGCAGCAAACAGCTAACCAGATGCCGCCAAAGCTGCTATCAGCAGGTAAGCCCGGCTCAGGCCACTAAAGATAAGACGCACTTGATGGACACTTGTATGTACGTTCGCTCGAGTGCGCCGAAAGACTCTCGAGTGGCGACTTCAAGGTTAGAGGCTCTGGCCGACCCCTGCCACCTCGTCCAGTTGGGCACTGACAATGGCTCTGACAGACAGAAAGGGCAACGGGCAACGGCGGCAGTGGGACAAACAGTTCCTATACACTATTCATAAACTGAAATGGGGTATATTTGATTGATTGATTGACTGGGATGTGGGAGCTCAGCCTTGAAGTATGGGAGTGCAAATACTCTCATGTTCATGTCACTTGTTTGTCGAAAACTTGTTTAATTATGTCAGCCACGCCCACCTATCGGCAGGCAGGCAGGCAGGCAATGCAGGTTAATACGGGTGAGCACAGGTGAAAAGTTAAAGTCAACAAACAATTAATGTCATGGTGGTGGGACGAACGAGCTGCCTTTCTTATAGCTTAGATAGGTTTGAGAGTCATTGACTGAGTGAACTGACTACAGCTTTAGAGTCCTTGCGAGATTTTAGTAGTAGGATTAGTAGTAAAGATGTAGTACAGAACAAACATTCTCAAAGCAACAGTTTGCGAGTCACTGACTTGGCATTACAGTTTGGCAGTCAAGAGTATTGCAGATCCTTTCTGAGTAGCAACGATGAGTGCGTGACACGCCGAACGATCAGCTTTCACTCGCATTGGCACAGTTTGAAAACCACTGAGTGTGTTACAGTTTAGCAGTCAACAGTAGAATTTAAAGCAAGCTACTACAGTCTTAGCATCACTGAAAGTCACTGCTGCGTGACACGATCTGAAGAGCTTGCCTTCTTTAAGTTGCAGTTTGATGTTCGCTCACCAGACATTAAAGTTTTAGATCTACTCACGACTTACTTACAGTTTTCAAGTCACTGCTTGTAGTCTTAGAATCACCTAGCGAGAGCCACACTCTCTAGCTACTCTTATGCCATGAACAGAGTATGACGAGGTCGTTTCTATGCGACTGCAATAGTCTTACTCGTTTCTTTCTTTCTTTTTTTATGTGGCTGCCCGCCTTTATCTGCTCGCTGACATCGCTGTCGCTGTCGCTGCTGCTGCTGCTGTCGCTGCCGCTGCTTCTCAGGTAGCTGCCTCTGTCAGTTGACAATGTCAGCTGGGTGGTCCACGCCAGTCATAGCGCTGCTAATAGAGATTAGGCAACTGAAAACTGAAAACTGAAAACTGGGAGGGCGATCAAGAAAGGAGCCACAATGCCGCAAGGGCAATTGGGTGTGTGTTGTCAAGCGTCTAGCAAGGGAGCGCTCCGGCCGAGGGTTGGGCACTACAAAAAACCCATTTCATTGAATGACTGTGAAAACTAGTATTCAAATGTACTTAACAGTAAAAAGACAAAGCAACAACAACAACAAAACGGAAAGACAAAAAACAATAACATAAACGAGTCCAAAATTATAGAGTGAAAACAGGAAATGCTCTGAGCAGACAGCAACACAGTAGCCAGATCTTTCCGTGCGTCTGCCAGATAAAGCGGGGTTCAGTGCGGCTAATTTCAGGATCACGATCGTCGTATATCATTTGCCGCTGATATTAGGCAAAAGAATACAGAGTAGCCATGTGAAATGGGCAGTTATCTGATTTAGTAGTGCCGCCTGGTGGGCAGTGTCCGGCTGGCAGATACTCTGAACCTTCAAAAGTGAAGTAAATATGATAAACCCGAACTAATTGTGTGTCTATACCACATCTACATACGTACATTCGTCAAATACCAAGCATCTAGCTTTTGTGCCTTACGATACTGCTCAGTTTATACGGACGGCAAGACACTAAGACGGACGGACAGCCAGGCGAAGGCATAGACACTTAGACGGACGCACAGTTACTTGGATGGACGAACAGTCACTTAGACGCTTAGTTCCTTGCACTGATCAAAACTATATAGACTCTGCCACGCCTCCTGCTGTTAGTTACATAGGTTTTCACGAGCTCTTTACGCCCCTTAGGAATTCACGCTCTTCATATACCCACTCATGTGTCAACTAGCTTAGTTCAGCTGAGCTATATAGTTATATTTAGGTCTATTTAGTCACATTCCAGTTCTAACAAGCTTTATTAATATGTGGAGCGCATAGTAAAACTCCAGATAAGTTGGCAAAAATAAATTTTGTCACAGAGCAACTCAATTTAATAATGTTTTAAATGTTAATTTTGAGAGCTGTCGAAAGTTCTGCTCTGACTGTGATATGAGCAGACAAATGTTGACACATTACGTGATTGAAACAAATGCGAGTCCTGTTCGTGCCGTGCGGCAGTCACCAGAGACTCGACTGGCTAAATATCCTGTAAGTGTGGCTGTGAGCCAGGTCCAGGAACTCCCAAATATCAGAGATCTATTGGAACTCTGTTGATTTTCGTTGCACCTTGATTATTCTTGATGCGGTATCTAAATTTTTGGTGTATATCTTGCAATGATTGCTTGAAAGGATTTACGATACACCTTATGTACCTCCTAATTTACTCGGTTCCATAGTCGGACTCTTAAAGGATTGTTTTGGAAAGTAATATTTAAAGTCATTCTATGGGAAGTTTTATTTTATTTGTATTTTATCTATATATTTTAAGTGCATTTCCTCTTTTTCATCTAAAGCCTTCAAAACTTCGATTCACTTGCTTATCGATTGTTGTTATCGATATCATTTACTGAAACTGAAAGAACAGGCATCAAAACAGTTCAATTTTGCAAGGCTCTTAACTTGAGTCAGGAATCTATAGAAGCTTTTAGTAATTAAATATAATATATATATGAAAAATTCCATAGAAATCGATATTTATCGATAACACTGAATATGAGGGAATATGAAAACTAACAAGCACTGCTTGCCCAAGTCTACATTGCGCTTAAGAATACAGAGTCAAATGATTCCAGCTGCCATCTGCAGCCCATATACCCCATTGCAGCCGACGCACTGGGTGCTCAGGGCCTTTGTGTGTGCATCTAATGGAAGAGGCAAATTTCTGCTGATTGCCATTGCGTTAATTAATGCAATTTATTATTATGAAATGTGAAATAATGTAACTTTGAATGCATTATTCTGTGAATGAATGTGTGTGTGTGTGTGTGTGTGCGTGGAGCTGAATGGAAGTCAATGCATTATTTGTTGTCGCATAATTTATTAAATTATCAAGCATTATTATGTAGGTTAACCAATTCAATCCGTTTGGCTTTCTCTATTTGCATTTCGTTCGTTCTATTTAGCATTCAGCAACAAAAAAAAAAATATATAAAAAGGAAATAATTAAATGTTTTTTAGTTGTTGTTTATTTCTGCATCGTTTCATTGTTAAGAAGTCGCTTTGATGGGCTTAACTCTCAAATTCAAATTGAATTTTTATATCAAATGGGTTTTGTTCTCTAGAAACACGTCGCCCGTGGTGATTGGAAATGCGGGTTAGGAAAGAAGGCGTGGCACAGCCCAAAATATATATATATATTCTTGATCAGAATGATGAGTAAAGTCGATCTAGGCTTGTTCGAT
Source organism: Drosophila peninsularis (assembly GCA_035047485.1). NCBI lineage: Eukaryota > Metazoa > Arthropoda > Insecta > Diptera > Drosophilidae > Drosophila > Drosophila peninsularis. The sequence goes on from JAWNPN010000028.1 coordinate 4,794,881, forward strand.
TGTCCGTCCGTCCGTCCGTCCGTCAGTCCGTCTGTATGCTCGCCTATCCTTCCGTCTGCCTGTCCGTACGGCAGATTCTGAGCTTTGAGCTCGGAAACTATTAGAGCTAGAGAGTTCAAATTTTTGGTAGGCATGCACAGATCGAACTTCTCTCAAATAATCCGTAACTACTCGCGTATACTCCAGTCATTAACTTATATCCCCTACATCTTTGTAGCTAGTTTCCCATTTCACTTAATTTGAAAACCTTAACTAATTGGTTGCATTGCCGTTGGTCCAATCGACGTGGTAAATGCATACGCATTAGTTCCAAGTTATCCCAGATTAAAGAACCGTGAATCTTGGCTTGTCAACTGGAACCGAAGGGATTCGATTTTGGGCATCGATTGCGCTAATGTCACGTTCCAGTTCTTGGGGGTGCACACAAATGCACAATGCGTTGACCTTTAAGGGTTGCCGCTGCACGGCCGTGTGCATTGCGGGCTAATTTCACGCCTGTCCGGCTCTAATCCCCGGCGCAGGACGAACGTCGCTCAATCAGCGCCAAATTAACACCATAAAACTTGGCAGCCACCAAAGATTTTGGTGCCATTGCAATTTGCCTGACTACTTTCTTTTGGGGGTGTGCGTGTGCCTCCCCCACCCCCCTCCTCATCTCCCTTTCTGTATTAAGAAATTCAGTCTGTCGCTTTGTCTGTCTCGGAGTCAGCGTGAGCCTTGTGACCCAGACTCCGATGCGATTCGTAATGCCAGCTGCGTATGCCGAGCACGTAGCCTTTGGCTGGTGGTGGAATCTGTTCCGACGGAGCTTCAATAATTGACAAGCGCAGCATTTGGCGACTACGTGCCACAAAAAAAGTGGTCAACGGGCATTTGCAATAGGCATTGGCAGCAGCAGCACCAGCTACAGCTCATAAAACTGCCTCAAAACTGACCTGGATGGGTAATTTATGTGGCCTGGGTGTGAAGCGATGTCCAATTCCGTGGGCAATTGCATGTAAAAGTTGTTCGTTCCCTGCGTTTAATTTATATCGGCCAACAGCAACAACAACAACGTCTATGCCAGGTAGCCCACAAGACGCTCGAGCGGGCAAGGGCGACGGTGCGGGACGCAGGGGACGCTCTATGTGCGTCTCGAGTTGCCTGCTCAGCGTTTTCATTGAGCGTGTGGTGCGTTGGACGGACTAGAGATGGTAGCGTGACACGCACGAGTCACGAGCTGACAAGAACATCTTCTATATATCAGTAGAGAAATTATGATTTAGAACTGGCTTTCAGACTTGATGATAAAGGATATGTAAGGAATGAGAATTTGGCATCGATGGACTGATAGAAATACTGAAATTTTTGAAGGTATATAGCTAAATATCTATTATGTATTAGATGAGAAGCAGGAATTGAGGATAGGAAGATGTAGATATGAAGAAAAGAAGAATAATAAGATATGAAGATTTGGAGAAGACAAAAAGAAGCAAAGTAAGAAGATGAAACGTAATAGAAGAATATATGAAAAAGAAGCAGGAGATTTGAAGATGGTACGGAGAAGATAGAAAGGAGATACGAAGAAGAGGATATGAAGAAGAAGAATATAATGAGAAGATATGAAGAAAATGAATATAATGAGAAGATATGAAGAAGAAGAATAGGATGGGAATCAGATATGAAAAGAAAGCTGGAAATTTGTAGATGATACGGAGAAGATAAAAAGGAGATACGAAGAAGATACAATGAGAAGGGTATGAAGGGGTAGATACGAAGAAGATAAGAATATATGAACAACAAATGAAGAAGATACGAAGACAATATGATGAAGAAGAAGAAGAAGATGCAAAGCACATGCGATGAAGATATTAAGGCGATATGATGAAGAAGAAGACATAAAGAAGATGCAAAGAGCATAAGAATTAGATATAAAGAAACGAAGAAGAAGAAGATAAGAAGGTATGAAGATGATAAGTAGTAGATATGAAGAAGATAAAAAGAGGATATGAAGAAGAAGAAGCAATAAAGGTGAAGCTAAGCAAAAAATAGAGATAAGCTGAAGAATAAAAATATACCAGAAGAAGAGTCCATGATGATGAAGAAGAAATAAAGAAATTGAATCGGTTAACCGATATATAAAATAATTCTTACTCAAAACTCTGCATGCCTAACTACAAAGATATTAGCGAAATTCGAAGTCTATAGCCATATCGCTTCAAATGCATAAGGCTTATGGCTAGAATACCCAATTTGGAATAGCAAAAACAAAGATTAAAAGATAATCACTTCATCTTGTGCTCTAACTAAATTGACAAGCTCCAAAAAATACAGATGAGAGGCAATAAGGGGCTAAAATGAATCTCAATCCACTTGTGCATAGATTTATATATTGATATATATATTTGGAAATATATTGAATTGTCAATTACAATTAGCTGAACGATGCTGTTCCATCACGTTGCCATCTCTAATTGATATTGCCAGTGCCATTCATTCAGTCAGTCGCTCATTCATTTGCCGCCTTATTGTTGTTACTTATCGCCCAAGTTGTTTCGCAAAGGCCAAAAATTCAATTGAGCGGAAAATATGTTGTCTTTGCGATTTTCCTTTTGGCATGCTCGTTTATCTGGCCGCCTTATTGTGTAATGATGACAAAGTGCTGCTGCCGCAGCCGCTGCTGCTGCTGGTGGTGCTGGTGATGCCAATGCCGATCCGAGAATGCTGCTGGTTGCCAGCTCCTTGATGTCCGCCATCTCGTTCCAGTCACAGTTAAAGTCGATATGCCTCTGTCCCTGTCTCTATCTCCGTCTCATTCTCATTCTCATTCTCAGTTCGCATCAGCACATTCATTCATTTGTCTGCGTGCTCATTCATAAACTAAACGGACAGGCACTGAGATCCGGGCTGTGGGCCTTTTTGCACTCATTGCTTTAGTGCCCAGGACGTTGTCCAGCTGTCGCTGCTGCGTAGCTAAAGCGACAGTTGACAAAGGCTAAGCAGGCAGAGCCATCCAGCCAGGCATTCACCGCATAACATACAGCACTCGCAGTCGCAGTCACAGTCGCAGTCAACGTCGCAGTCGCAGTCGCGCTCGCCATGTCCAGTTAGTTCGCAGTTTCATCTCCTGCCGACAGCGTACAAATTTCAATTCGCCATACAACTTTGCGGTCATTTATACAAACACACACACACACACACACACACACATACACTATATCATCTCTTTTTTCTTTTACACACACACACAGTTGGAGTTCTATCTGTCGTTTTTTTTTTTTGCGTTTTGCCAGGCCAGGCCTTTCATATTACAGTTACAAATTTGCGTCTATTGTTGGTAATGGCGATGCTGTGGCGTTGTCCTCGACCAGAGCCAGAGCCAGAGCCAAAGCCAGTGCCGGTTGCCTGCGGCGCTGTGCCTGATTACTTTTTCTAGCTTACTTAAAATTCGATTAGGCCACGCCCACTAACTAACTTTTTTGTTTGTGTTCTGGTTTTGCCCACACTCTCACTCTCCCTCACACTGTCTAAACATGCTTCTTCTTTTATTTTGCAGTTTGCGAGGGATTGGAATTATTGCACGGATTTCGTTGATTGCAGAAGCGTAAGTACATAGCCCCGACCCGCCCCGCCCCGCCCCGCCACGACCCAACCACCCATCAACCGCCCACTCCCTATTATGATAAGTACAAAGACAGCGGTTAGATGCGATAACAACAGCCTGAATAGCCCTGAGCCATGGCTTTCTAAGCCATCCCAGCAACAGTTCATAATTATTATGATCCCTTAACCCATTAATGCGCGCCCGATGAGTAAATGCGCCAACTAAACACTTGGCTAGCAACTATGAAACTTTAATGCAACGCTAATATACTTAGCTTCAAATTAAGTGCTGTCTGGAGGCCAATTTGGAGGGAGTTTCAACCCCAACTGGGCGAGCTTTAATATTTGCTTTCGTCTTTTGTGGTACACCTTGTTAACGCTTTTTGCTGGCCAGGTGGCAGCAATAATTAAGAGATGCAATCGCTCTGTTCGCATTTTTGAGAGCCCTCGAATCACTTGAAATTGAAAAGTTTCACATAACAAATTTTGATTGCGTGGCGCAAACATTTTTTTGTTTTTTTGCAAATAACGTTTTCAATTTGAGAAGCATTCCATTTCAGTTGTTAGCCAAGTCTAAAACGGGCATTTACAGAACAACAACAAAGGAATAAAACAAAAAATGCCAGCGCTGCGATGCCAAAAAGAAGAAACAAAAGTAAAACCGAAAAGCAATTTAAAGCTTTGTTAAATGAATGCAACAATAAAAGGAATTTCTCAATGCCCGCTGAGCACAAGTTATCGATATTTCTGCACACTTAAGCAATTCACCAAAAGAATCGCATTTCAATTAAAATATTATCGCATGCTCAGCAAAACATATCGATATTTGCACGATATTCACTAATAATTGCACTGAAATTGTTCAATACTGGCGCCAGTTCTTGATACATATCGATATTTTGTTGCATTTACTCACTTAAGTCGATCTTATCGATAACAAAATTCATTCACAGTGATCTTCAGTTTGAATTCAAACTGATATTCAAATTAAAATCCAGCTTCAATCTGGCCACGTGAATAAGTGTGTGCGTATTTAAGCACGTGGGCGCATTAATGGGTTAAATTTCGTTGCTTTTGATTGCTGCGGGCGGCTGGCAAAATTGCGTTGGCAATTTGCTACTTTTTCGCCCAACTCCCACTCCCATTCCCACCCACAGCCAGCATATCCTGCAGCGATATATACACACATATATACAGCTACCGTTATGCTTTCGCTATTGCTTTTGCCTTTGCCATTCTCCTAATGTCGAAACCATCCACAGTGCTGGCAAAACTGCCACAGGCAATTGGCGCCCTTTGAGCTGCGCGTCCACCATGCCCAGCGACAGGGTGCACTGGTGCTGACCGACATCGGATGGGACGAGATGATTGCGAACGCATCGCGTCAATGCCTGATCACCTGGGAGGTATCCGGCGGCGGTCTCATGGGCAACCTGCTCACAGACACAGCGCGCGCCGAGCTATCGCTCTGGCCGGATACGGTGTACAACATACAGGTGACCTGCAAGCATAAGGTAAGCCAGTCAACTCCGCAGACTTTGACCACAGTGACAGGCTAGAAATTGTCAACCATTCTGTTTGTACGTAGCTAACGGGCCTGATGCGCCGCTCACTGAAGCTCAATGTGGACACACATCGGCTGCTGTCAGCGGCAGCGGCAACCAATCGTTGGACAAATCCCAGCCTGTTGCCTCTAAATGTGGATATGCTGCCAGGAGCAATAACAGAAGCAGCAACAACAACAAAGGCAATTGCCACAGCCATTGCCACAGCCACAGCCACACAGCGCACTCGACCCACAGACCGTGTGTACATCATCAGTGCATTGCCCACGGCCAGCCAGTTGAGCGGCGTTGTGTATCCGGCCTTTGGTGCGTTGGCTTTCTTCCTGGCATTGCTCGTTATGTTCCTGTTTCTGCGTCCGCAGCGCAAGCGGGCCAACGATGGTGAGGCGGACACCGCATCCCTGCTAAGCGGACGTCGCTCGCGGCTCTCCATGGACAACTCAACGCTGCATGTGTAGGCGCTCAAAAGGCGAACCGAGTTAAATGACAAAATAACAGCAGCAACAACAACAACAAGCAAACAAACAAACAAACCAACAACAAAAAGAGAGAAATTGTAGTCGTTTATGTCTGACTATGTGATATTCTGCACCCAAATTGTACATAACATAGATACACACCCACACACATACACAAATACACTCTCTCACACACACACACATACATGCATACATACGTACTATATGTAGCCTATACTAAACATACATAAAACATGCGTATTATAACATATGTAGTTATCAAATCAAATATCTCACGTCAAGTCCAAAAACAAAGAAAAAAAAAAAAACAAAAGAGAAAAAAAAAACAAATGGGAAAAAAAAGTTCGCTCAAATCTGTACGATTAAGTTTTATCTTTTTTTCTAGTGCTTAAGGCCAGCTCAACAAAAACAGTCATAAATTATATACAATATATATATATATATACATACATATTAACTATATACATTAACTGCGTACACTATATACATACATACATACATACATTATATATATATATATATCATAGTTATATATACATAATCTAGGGGCTGCGGCCAACCAACTACATACACCAAACTAAATGCAACAAATTGCTACAAATTTTTACAATTTTTTTCTCGTCGCGTCGCTTATTCGAAACTAAAACTAAAACATACAAATATACATATATAAACTACAACTACAACTAAAAAACTAAAACAAAATGGAAATCTTAAAGATCGCATGTCGTTTTCAAATTCGTCGTCTATATAAAAATATGAATTAAAAAAAAAAAAAAACAAACAAAAAAAATTACAAAAATTTGCATAAATTCAACTAAAATCATACCAAAAAATACAAAAAATTCAACTAAAATCAAAATGGAATATTTTTCAAAATTTTTAAATGTTTATATAACTAGCTAAAATGCAAAATTACAAATTCAAAAACTAAACTACATAAATTATGTACTTGAGCAAGTCAAAAAAAAAAAAAAAAAGTTAAAGAAAAGCTTCGCTACGCAAAATGCCTGTAAATATCTAAGCGTCATATTCAGATAAGAACAACTTTTTTTTTATATATATATATATATGTATACATATAGATATATATTATAAATATGATTATTACTGTCTATATCTAGCTCTTTTCCAGGTCAAAGTATCCTAAATAGTTTAAGCAGCAGCGGCAGCCGCAGACGAGGCTACAGCACGAATCAACTGAATAACTATCTGTTTGTCTGACATACATACATACACGCATATACCTACATACATACATACCTAACATAATGATAATCAACTACAGATTTGTAGTATATACATACATACATACATGCATATATATATATATATATATATATATATATATATATTGATTAAGACTAGCGAATATCGTTTTGCTTGCCCAGAGATCGGACCAAGTTTGTTTCGACTTTGATTTTCTCTGACTGACATCTAGTCAAATACATATATATATATATATATATATATATATATATATATAGTCATATATATGTACGTAGCTAGCTAGTTTTCTATATAGCATTCCTCCTACACAAAAGCTCAATACGCTATCCTAGTTAGGCGACAACAATGGAGTTCAGCCTAGAGACTAAACAGTGGAGATACATAAACCAAAACTACATAACTATATATGTATATAGATATACATATGATCAGGCTGATAAGGAGAACATTTGTGCAGAGTCTGAAATATATATAGATATTATAAATAAATAACTTGTCAATCGAATTACCGGAAAAGAGCATACGAGATGCGGTGCGCACCGATCGTGAATATAAACTAAACTAATCTCAAGAAAAATATGAATAATTCAAAATCAAATACGAAAATATTTCAATTGTAACGACATATTCATATAACTGTGTATGTGCATTAGAGTTGGGCAGTTATCGATAGGCTGCGAGGGCGATAGCAATGGAAGCGCCAATAGTGCTATCGATAGCTCCCCGCCTCTAATATGCATAGAGATATATATTTATATATATATATATAAATTTGAATTATTCTAGTTTAAGTTTAAGTTTTTTTTTTATTATTGTTTTTTCTTTTTTGTGGCGTTTAGCATTATTATTTTTATTTGATTATGTAAATATAATTTGATTTGTTATTGCAGCGCATTTTGGGTTTCATTTGTGCCGTTGGGCGTGTGTGTGTTGGCATGGGAATATCCTTTGCCAAGGGGCGGGGTGAGGGGCTGGTTGCCAAACTAACCCATCGATTTTTGTTCTCTTTCATTTCATTGCTGCGCTACGCTGCGCCGCGCCGCGCCGCGCCGCGCTGCGGCATGGATGTTGGTTGATAAAAACAACAAAATGGATAACCACTTACCATATAAATTGGAGCCGCAAAATATGCCAGCGATAAAAAAAATATAAAAAAAATAACAACAGCAACAAAATAGAAGCAGCTTTTGTTGAGGGTGTGCCCGCAGCGCCCGCCCCTCGCACGTTCATGATGGAGGCGTGTTGTCCTTTATCCAATTGGTTTGCGTTCTCGCTTGGTTTACCTAGTTATGGAGCTGCCAGTTGCCGTTGTTTTTTTCTTTTTTTTTTGGTTATTGTGTTGCAACATTTACATTTATACATTTATGTATTTGCTGGGGTTTTACTCCTCTCTTAACTGCCGCCCATAAATATCTCTTGGCATGCATAATTCCGCCCTACTTTGACTTTACTCATTTTGTTTACTTAACCCCCAGCCCCCAGGCCCCAGGCCCCAATGAATGCTCCAAGCAGCTGCATATATATATGTAATCAATTGAAGCGCTGACAACATCTCTTTAATTGGCTTATAATAGTTTACTCTGGCTCTTACTCTGCTTTTTACAAGATTCCTAATGGATTTATTGTATGTTTTGACAGTTGCCTGAGCTGACGTCCAAATGGATCAATCTTGCAGTCAGTGATGCCAGCTCTTCAGCCACTTTAACTGGTAAAAAGCTGGAAACAGCTAGACAAAACATTGCAAACTTCAGAGAAAAGCTTTTAAAATTTGTGTATGATTTTGTACATAGCATAGATTTGATAAATTTGGATTTTGATAACACATTTGCACTCTTTATTCGCGCTAAAAGTTAGCCTTTTCTAAATAGGTTTATTTCTAGCAATGAAAAATAGCCAAGCCGGCAACACTGCTTGATCAACGATTGCTAGAGGCGAGCAATCAACTCTGCTTAACGATGATTGACTGTGACTGACGATCGATAGCTAGCAGTGTTACTATCGTTTAACATCGATAAAAACAAACAAATAAATCAAGTTAGAGCCGTTTATGCTGCATTTACACAAGCAACAGTTCGCTCTTCCTCTCCCTCTCTCTGCCTCCCGCTCTTTGATAATTTGAGCTGTTGTGCAAACATTTGAAATTCCTTGGCGAAGAACTCTTCTAGACGCAATTACATGATTTGTTTTACAATGTAACACTTTTTCCAGCCTCTTCTTGGCCCAACTCCCACCCTCGCTGTGTGTGTGCTTTATCTCTTGAGATGCCGTTAGCTAAGTCCAACATCGTTACAGATTTTTCCACTTGAGGATTTGTTTTGAATTTCAATACAAAAAAAAAGAAGCATCTTGTTGAGGCTTTAGGTAACCCAAAAGGGCGTGCACCCACACTAAACAAGAAAAATCTCAAGTTGCATTATCTCAAGTTCCATTTGGAGTTAGGCGAAAGGGGTGCCGGGCTGTGGCTTCACCTAGCTGAGCCACCAGCTGCTCCAATATAAAAGGCGGAAGGGGGCACTTGGCTGGCATTTGTTGGTTGGCTTGACTGGGCTGTGCTGGGCTGGCTGGCCACTTGGCTTTCAGCTCTCCATTCTCCATTCTCAAGCACTTTTTATAAACCAAATTAAATTTATATGGGCCTCCGGCAGTCAACAACGCTCGCTCAGGCACTTGGCACCCAAAACTCATACAATACCCCCATCCCATTTTCATTTCAATTCCCTTGCTATTCCACTCTCTCCCTCTCCCTCTCTCGCTCTGTGGGCGCTGTCAACTGCCAATTAGCTGAGCATTTTTCAACATTTTAAATTGTCTTGCCGAGTGCGTGGCCCCAGCTCTGGGGCAACACTTGAGTGAGTCGTTTTATGCGACACAGCCTTCAGATTTTACCCCTGTTTGCTTTGTTGTTGTTGTTGCTATTGTTTGTTTTTTGCTTGTTGTTGCTGTTGCTGCTGCTGCTGTCAGCTGTGCAGCGCGTGCTTCATTTATCAAAAAGCAATTACAATGTTATAGGCAATTCGATGCTTGATTCAGCAAGAGCCCCATGGGCTATAGACATCATCAGCGGCAAAGCAACAGCAGCACCGGCAGTAGCAGCGCAGCCTCACCTCTGCCCACCTGCTAAAACAAAGGCAAGAGCAGAGTCAACCCAGCTTTATTTCATTTTATTGTTGTTCTACTTCTTTTCGTTTTGTTGTTGCTCATTTCTACAAATATATACACATACATACATACATATATCAATATATACATATAGCTAAATTGAAAAGAAAATTCAAGTTAAAAGAACGAAAACAAAAAAAAGGAAGAAGCAAAAAGCATATAGCGCGTACCTACAAACATATTGTATTACAAGAACAACACAAATTATTAACTTTAAGTAGACGAAAACAAGAACAAAAAAAAAACAAGCAAAAAATACAAATGAAGAAGCTGCAGAAAAGGCAACATCAAAAAATAAAATTAGACTACAAAACTCAAAACAAGCGAAATACTAGAAACCACTAGAGAGGAGAGGTGAGCACTAGAGAGGAGACAGGCGACAGAGGGCAGCAGCAGCAGCAGCAGCATCATAAGCACTAGAGAGGAGGCAGGCGGCAGAGGGCAGCAAGCGCACACTAGAGAGGAGAGTGCAGAGCGTAATGGCAGCGGATGAGCAAGAAACAAGCAGAAGAAGACAAAAAGCGAGCATGTGTTTGTGCTATAAAAGGTTTCTCATTACAATTTTTGGCCAAGGGTCGCATCGTTGCACAAAATTACTTTTTGTTGCTGCTGTTGTTGTTGTTGTTGTTTTTGGTGCTTCAAATGCTGCGCTCTCAACGCCAGCGGCGCTTTGGGGTGGGGGCGTCCTTAGTAGGTGTTCGTTCGGCTGACTGAAGTGCTAGGGCGGCAGCACAGGACAGGGCGATTGATATACAACACACAGCCGCGCTGAGATACGCACACATATACCTACATATACATATATACATTTATACATAGTATATATAGTACACATAGAGATGCTTATGCTGTTTATAGCTAGCAGTTGCTGTTCCACAAACAAACACACCCACAAGCACGCGCTCACACACACACACAGATGCAGAGAGACAGCGCTGTAGCTGGGGCGGTTGCACGTGACATGACCAAACATGTTCGAGGCTGGAAGCAAGCGCTAGGTTCGATGCAAAGGATAAAACGTATTCCGCATCCCAAATGGCAGTCGAACCCAGCGCCAGTGCGTCGGCGCCTCGCTCACACACACACAAAGGCACACACACACAGGCACACACAGACACAATGGGCAGGAAACAGGCAACGAGCACAACACAATGTGAAGCCTTGCCTTTATGCCTTGCTCTTGATGCTGTTGCTGCTGTGCTGTGCTGAGCTGTGGCTGCTACTCTTGGCGTGGCACAATTCGCGGGCGCTGTGCTCACATTTAACCTTACCAAAGGTTACGCGGAGTAGGCGCGAGCGCCAACGATGTTAGCCGACGACAGCTGCCAGGCCGAAGAGCTGTTGAAGTTTTGGCCCCGTCACAGCTGTCTCTGCAGATATAGAGATGACGATGAGCTGATACTTAGCTTTATGTGCGCGCCGCCTGCTGCCTGCTGCCTGCCGCCGACTGCTGGCCCGTTGGCCCATTGGCTGCTGAATGCCGCCTGCCGTTGCAATTGACAGCTGTGACGGGCGGTAACATGTTGATACGGGGCAGAGCGCTTTGTTGTTTCTCAGAGATTTCATCTAATTCGCTTTGCGTTACACTTGATTTTCGGCTTGTCTTATTAAAAGACAATCAGATTGGGAGTTTTCCCTATATTAAGGGCATGTGTCACTGTTAATCTTCTCAAGTATTTCTCAGCGGATTCCACTGACGGCCGCTTAAGCCCAAATGAGTGATTTTTTACACTCTCCCTCTCCCTCTCCCACGATTTATCAACTATGCAGTGACTGACAATTTCGAATCACAGTGACTAATCACATCACTGTGGATTAGCGGCATGGTAAGTAGACGTAAGTATTCCGGCGTATACCTAACTATAGCTGTCATACAGTGGGACTTAAAGAAGAATATGCAAATGAAAGAAAATGCAGTTGAAGGAAAATGCTAATGAAAGCAAATTCACAAAATGGCAGAGATCAGCGAAAGCTTTCACAAATTTCGAGTTTCGAATTTCGAATTTGAATTTCGAATTTTGCCCAACTTTAGAGCAAATTTTCATCACTTTTCGCTTTCAGTCAAAACTTTAAATTGGAAAATTTGTCAACTCGAAACATGTTCCGAGGCACATGACTCTCCTGCCAAAATTTTTACATTTTCCTTTTTTTCGTATCGAAATCGAAAACACAAAAAATATGGTAGAAAATCCGTTTAATATTTAACAAGTTATCTAAGTCTTAATAAACATAAATTCCTATGTTTCATTTCACATCAACAACATCCCCAAAAATTGTTTAAAAACACACACAAAAAGACACACACACACACACACACACATACACACACATTTGCCATTTGCTACAACCGCCTCCGTCGAAGCCAATATTGTTGAAAGCCTTAACCAAATTTCTGAAAAAGTGAAGCGTAACTGGGAAACTGGAAGAACTACAGATAAATTAAGTTTGTGGGTATGTATGAGTGCATATACATACATATGTATATAACTGTAACTTTGTTTATATAAGCAAAGTGCAACAGACAACATTTGGTAGTTGGGTGCTACCGACTGCAGTATACCCTCATAGGATTTAAGTCTTTAATAATAATAATAATTTTTTGTCAGTGCTTAGAAAACCCTGTAATTGTCGCTTTTGCTGCAACAATGTTATTTACAACAATTACAGTGTTTTTTTTGTCATGCCACGCCCCCAAATCATCGACAGAGCATGACAACAGTAGCTCAATTAGACAAATTTTAAGCTTTTAGTTCGGAAACTTTGGCTGATATAAGCTTTTGCGGTTAGCTAAGCTCCACATGGGCGTAGATATATCCACCATATCTTTTTGATCTTAGATTATCGACGTGTATATGCATTCCAAATTTCACGCCTCCAGCACTTTTCATTAGAGGTTTTCTGAATTACTGGAAATAGCATTTACCGGCTTGCCACGCCCCTTGTAGGCGAATCGGGTGAATGTTAGCACTATCAGACAAGGAAGCATAACAAATTTCAAGTCTCTGGCTTCACAAAACTAATATACCCATTTCACTGTGTGAATGAGCATAATTAACTGTATCCTAGAGAGCATTTATAGTTTTAGCATAGAATTAGATGGGCCACGATGGGCATGAAAATGATTATAGAGTTCTCTAGAAATTTTGTTTATATTGTATTTGGGTTTAATTGTAAAGATATGGCGGATATATCTAACTAGATAGGCCAAAAATGATATGTATACGACCTCTGGGGGCGTCTCAAATCAAGAAACGTTTAGAAGCTGGCAGAAGTGTTAAGCCTGATAGAGTATGCTGCAGTTGGTAGCGCTCGACTAGAACATTCCGACATGTCTCATATTAGACTAAATAAACTTCTTTATAATATGGCTAACCACTCTGAAAAGTGCGAGCAACAGTTACAGAAAAGAGTAAAGCCCATAAGTGGAGCTGCTAGGATTAAGGATTTGAATACGTTCACCTGCTCACAGATTGGAGTAGGCAGTGGGCCCTATAGTCATGACCGAATGAATCTTTTAGTTCAGTCTCGCTTACGCTCTGACATAGCATAGTATAAATATATTTAAATATATATACATAAATATATTTTGATATCTTCCAACTATCCAACCATCCAACCTTACTTACCTGCATAGAAATCATTCTCCTTTATTGACCACCTTATTGGAGTCACCAGAACAAAACAAGAAACCGACCTCAAAAAATCAAACGACAAGCCAAGAACAGAAGTAAAAGAGCTGAAGAGACGCAAGAGCCCTAGCAATGGAGAAGTTGAGCAAAGCGAAGTGGATGGAAATGTGCAACACCTTTGCCATATTGGACGTGGATGGAAGTGGACTGCTGACAGCCAGGGAGCTGCGTGGCATGATGCGCGTATTTGGCTATGAGAACAGCGAAGAGGATGTGCAGAGGATGATCGATGCCGTCGACAACGATGGCAGCGGCAAGATGAACTGCGCCAAGTTCTGTGCCGCCCTGCTCTGGACCATCAAGCCCGAGGAGTCGAAGCTCAGTCATCAGCCCGATGGAGCTACAGACGAGGATAACGCATCCAATGACTCGGCCAGTTCGAACGCGTAAATATTGCCCCAGGCAAGGACAAACAGACAAGACAAACTAAAACCAAAAACAAAACTCCCAAAACAAAAAATCAAAAAAAAAAAAAAAAATTAATAGTTAGCTGCGTTTCCTCTCGATCCTCTCCTACTTTGTGTGCATACATATATACGATATGAGGATGATGTGCCTGCGGCACAATCACACATAAATATATATATAGATATGTTTGTTAGATCACACAATGACCCCATAACAGCAACAAACAAACAAAGTTATGTGCAATTGAACAGAATATGGGGGACAAAAAATTATGTGTTATATAAAAAAGTGAAAAGAAATTATTAAAAAAAGTCAATAGAATAAAAAAAAATTGTTGAATTTTTATTTTTAAGTATTACGGATAAGTGATATGGTAAGGTATAGTATGGTATGGCATGGCATGCTATGGTATGGTATAGTATGGGTTATGGTATGATAAGGTAAGGTATGGTATGGTATGGTGTGGTATGGAATGGTAGGGTATGGTATGGTATAGTAGGGTATGGTATGGTATGGTATGGTATGATAAGGTAAGGTATGGTATGGTGTGGTGTGGTGTGGTATGGAATGATAGGGTATGGCATGGTATGGTATGGTATAGTACGGTATGGCATGGTATGGTATGATAAGGTAAGGTAAGGTAAGGTATGGTATGGTGTGGTGTGGTATGGAATGGTAGGGTATGGTATGGTATAGTAGGGTATGGTATGGTATGGTATGGTATGATAAGGTAAGGTATGGTATGGTGTGGTGTGGTATGGTATAGTAGGGTATGGCATGGTATGGTATGATAAGGTATGGTAAGTTAAGGTATGGTATGGTACGGTATGGTATGGCATATGGCATAATATGGTATGGCAATGTAAAAGATCCAGCTGAAGTCTGTCAATAGCGTAGAACGATTGCTCTGCAGTTGATGCGAGTTCTGTTCGAAAGGCTTGGCGTATTTATGTATTCAGGACTATCAATCCTACTTTTCTTGCTCTTAAAATAATGCCTATTAGCTATTATACTCCATACCACTTCAAGTAATCCTTTGTTAAAGTTAAAAATAGAGCAAATTCATTGAAGACAAAAACTATAGCATACTTTTCAGCGCACGCGATTTGAAAATTCCTTTTCGCCTATTTTCATTATTTTACCTATAAAGCACACTTATATATAATACGTTTAAAACAAAATCGCATCAGTATATAATTTATTAATATTTAAAAATACACATACATAATATATATATAATATTTATACTAAATATATATATATTTTTTAATAAAAAACGCGTTTCCCTTCTTTTGATAAAATAAAATGTTGGTGTTTATTTCAGCTCAAAGGTTTGATGAATACAAAAAAAATATATATGTTTATATATACATACATACATTTATATATAAATATATATATGTATGTACGTATATGTATATACATATATGTAAGATATTGTACAATATGTTAATGTTGTTTTCGTTTTTAAATATTATAATTAGTTGGTTTTTGTTTGAATCATTCTGCTGCATGACATATTTATAATTGTTGTATTTAAATACATACATAATAATAGTACATAAATGTTGATTTTCTCTTTTGTTTGTTTAATAACCCCCCCAAAAATATTTTTAACCGCAACTAAGTGTTATATAGTTTTTGTTGAAATTTCTTTTGTTTTTTAGTAATTTATATATATATTTTGTTAAATTTTATTAATATATATATATATACGTGTATATTATAATTATCTAGTTTTCCACAGTGCCGCCTGCTGTTTCAGTTTCTCGCTTGCTGCTGCAGTTGTCTGTTGAATCGTTTTTAAGTACGTGCGCACAGGAAATAACAATTTATCGAGTGATAGTTCGTGGAAATGTAGGCCACACGGTGTGCTGAGCTTAATGTGTCGGCTTCCAACACTGCGCTTGTGTGTGTGTGTGTGTGTTAGTGTTAGTGTGTGTTGTGTCACCGGCCATGCAGCCCAATCCTGGGAACTAAGCCAGCACGCTGCCAGCGCCTGAAGCCTTCATAAGTTTCATTTAAAAAAAATATTGTTTAATACATATTACATACATACATAAGTATAACAAATTAAGTTTTTTGTTTTTTTTTTTTTTCATTTCTTTTCATTTTTTCGTTTGTTTTGTAATAATAACTATGAGCTCTGTCTGTCAGCGATAGACGAGTGTACACAGCGTGTGTAACGATCGATAAACTGATTCCAATCGGCAATCGGCAAATGCTAAGCTTCAGTAAATGCGCTGCGTTTTCTCTTTTCCTTGGTTTTCATTTGCTATACACAATTTGTCACATTTTTAGTTGCGTTTTGTTTTGTTAATGCATAATAAAATACATTTTTGCGGTTATTGTTAATTGTTTCAATTTACAATTTAGTGTAGTGGCTATATAATTTAGCTTGACGCTGTTTAATGACTTTATTGTCTTACATTAAAACTGAATGTTGTCTTTTACACAAAACAATTACACACACAAAGTAGCAAATCATAATCATAATCATTATATTAATAAAAGTAGTTATCAAGAAATGCATACACGGACATTAAGAACTTTTTGACGAAGAAAAAAAAAAAACAAAAAAAAAAAACACCATAAGGGTATGCATGGGTATACATATATAAATATATATATATATAAATTATAAATTATTTCTTTTGCGTTTTTCTTTTAAAGCAACTGGATACTTTCGCACACGTTGACCAGATATTTTGAAAGTCTGGCAACGCTGTGCACTGCTGATGTTCTCCTCCTGCACACGGACTCCGCTGGGTTATCCTTTCACATGAGTGAATGGGTGTGAGTGTATTGGTGTGGGTGTGTGTGTGTGTGTGTGTGTGTGTAGATGTTTTTAACTTATTTTACAATATATGCGTGTGGCAACCTCTGTATTTAGCTGTGCTCGGTATGTGTGTGTGTGTGTGTGTTTGTGTTGTCTTTAGACTTTTAGCTTAGACGCTCGCTACGCTCGCTTTAAAGCACACTTATTATTCGTGCGATGGCTGCTGTTCCGGAAAGCCGCTAACCTCCGTCTGCTCCACAACTTGCTGACCATCGAGCGTATATTGAATGCGTAGACGCATGCGTAGCACAGCCTATTGGAAAAGAAAACGACAAAGGCATTAGCATAAGCAGTAATCCAACAACAAGCAACAGGAATGACTATCTTGGATCTGCTCAGGATTCAAGATTGGAAACGGCAAAAGACTAGCACCTAGCACAGCTAGATTCATTCGCACTACTCATCACTTATCAAACTTCTGTTCCACTTACATTGGACGTAGCAACAACTCGCATTTCCTGCGTGATGACGCCACCTGGCGGCAGCACTGAACCGGACGGCGTCACCATTTGCAGTTTAAAACTCTTCTGCACAGCCGCCTGTGAAACAGAAAGAAATCATTAAACTAAATCGGTTAACAACTGGCTAACAATTGGACGCACCTGCAGCAAATACTGCTCTAATGTATTGTCTGAGCTATTTGTGGTTGTCATAAAGATTTTCATGCAGTCGCTGCCCGGCACTGGCACCAGCTGCACCAGCAGTCCGTTCTTGTCCAGGGCCGTTAGCTTGGGATCCTGTGGAGGCTGAAATTGAAGTTGACAACGATGAGGACTAAAGGCCAGCTGACACACAGGACATTTCTCTTACCACTGTCACATTGTTGGATGCCGTCGTGGGATTCAGTTCACCCAGCAGGCTGGCGCGGTTGATATCGCCGCCAAGGGATGGCATTGCATGAGATGGCGCGCCAACTCCAACGTTAAGGCCACCCAGCATGCTCGACAGATCGTTTCCGTTTGTGGGCATGTTGTTGGGCATGGAGTCGATGCCACCAAAGCCGCCCAGATCGAGGCCACCGAGCATGTTGTTCATATTGGCGGCGCTGCTATGATCCGTTGACAGATTGACGCCCATGACGGGCGCCCCAGTCGGCGCTGACATATCCAAATCGAGCAAATCGAGCAGATCCTGATTATTGGACACCGGCTCATCGTTGTTTGCATTTCGTGTGTTCTTTTTATGCACCGCATTCGACAGGTCTGTTGCCATGGCCAAGTCGTTGGCCCCCGCCGACAGATCCGTGCTCCCCAATAAGTCCAATAGGATATTCTAAAATCAAATTCAAGTTAGTTCATTTCAGTGAAGGGGAGTGAGCATCGCTGTTTACCGTATTGTCCCCCATTGTGTTCATATTGCTTTCGATTATAGGATGCGTACTGTTGCCGCCAATCTCGATGCCATTCTCGATAACGTCCGGACTATTGTCATCGAAAGAGCCGCCGCTTTCCCCATTCTGAGAACTGATGCGACTGATTTGCATGGCGGGCATCTTTTCCAGTAGGGGCGGACGCAGGTGCTTGTAGCTGCCGAAGAGCTGCGTGAACTCGACGCCCCGCTGCTGCAAATCCACATTCAGATGGCTGCCAAACGAGGTGATCAATGCCTGGATTTCTCTGCAATGGACGAAGATTGACGATAAGCATCGATAGCTCGATAAAAGTGAGATCAGGTCATCACTTACTCCACGCATTGCTGCAGGCGCGTGCTCAACTTGGCCAGAGAGACGAGCGCATATTGCTTGCTTGTTGTCGACACTTGAGCAGAGGTTAAAAACTTATGATACACAGCGATCAGATCGCTCTCCGTTGGACGCTCGAACTCTGTGGCAATAGAGAGATATATTTGATAATTATAAGGAAACAAATGAAAAAGGATGCCCTCGCCACTCACCATCCTCATTGGCGCCGTACATGAACAGATCACCGTACTCGCCTATGGCCCAGACGGCAACCTGCAGCAACGGCTGCTTGTCCTCACAGTGATTGGGCACCTGCAGCGACTCCCAGAACCGATTCGTGATATATGTCTGCTCTGGCACGGGACTGCTGGACACTAGTTGTATGGTGGATGAGACAACATCGTCACGCACATAATTGCCAGCCGCAATCAAGACGCTCAGCTGCGTATCCAGATGCCAGCGCGAATTGGGCGAATAGCGTTCGGCAGCCAAAATCATGCCCGAGCTGCATTGCGCCTTGAACTCAGCGTCGGCCTTCTCGAGGAACAGCAATAGCTCTTTAGTCATTGTACGTATATTTTGTGCATTGATAAGCGCAAAAGACAGCTCCATCGCCCGTCGCCTGATCGACACATCCGGATCCTTGAGGCACTCCAAAATGGTGGTGCGATGCCGCTGCACAGCAGACGTATCAGCGTGCACCGATCGCAGCAGCGTATTTAGGGCCACATAGCGTATGTTCTTGTCCGAGTTGAGTAGAAAGCGTCCCAGGATGTTCACAGCCAAGACGCGCAGGCCGCCCTCCGAGCTGTCAATTAAAGATATGGTTCAAATAGATGATATATATATATATAAATAAAGGATACACTTACCATATATCCATTATGGATAGCACTGTCTCATAGAGAATGGTGTTGCCCACATTCTTGCTGGTCTCCGTGTTGGTGGCCACCTGCGCCAACATGTCGTTCATGGCTTCCGAGGCATCCGGATCATTATGGCCGAGTATGCGCAATAGACGCAGGATTTTCACCTGCAGGAACGGATCGCTGACGCCGCTGACATCGTGCTCAGGTGAATAGCCGCCCAGAATGAGGCTCTTAAGGATCCGCACCAGATTCGGCACGATCTGTTACGAAAGAGAAAGGGACAGAGCGAGAGTGAAACGGTTGTGCAACACCTGAACACAAACAGAGAGAAAGAGAGAGAAGTATGTGTGTGTGTGTGTGTGTGTGTGTGTTGAAGCGAGTCAGAGCTAGCTACTGCATAATTTTGTGCGTGTGCGAGAGTAATAGAACGAGCAGAAACTGGAAAATTGCAATAAAAGCTTTGAACTAATTACACAAAAAGTAAACTATATCAAATATATGACAGTCTCAGAGACTGTTCCAAAGAAAAGCTACTTAGGAACTACATCTTTCGTGTTCATTGTAAAAGCTAAAAAAAAATGTGTATTCAAAAACAATATACGAGTTATATATATAACAAATACAACAAGAGTATGATCAACATATAGGTATATATATATATATAGTTTAAGTTGAGGCACAAATCACAATCATACCTCTCGATTTCCGCTATCCTGGCAAGCAAATTACAACAAATTTCATTTTGTGTTTGCGCGGTATTCGATCAAAAACAAACGAAGCGTTAATTTGTAATTACAAAATGTCGTTAGGTGTCAAAAGTAGTACGTGGCAAAGCGATAAACATTAACGATAACAGTTACGATAAAAATAGAATTACAAATTTCTTAGCGGAAGGCGCAAAAAGGAACTCAAAATATGGCAGCGAAAACAATAACGGGAACAAAATAAAGTCGAAATTGAAAAGAAATCACAATTACAATCAATATACATTAAGAGAGGGCCGCCCAAAGTAACTAAAATGGGTTTGGATCGGAACTCAACAATTTAGCCGGTCCGGGCCTGTTGGCCTTTGAAGCTCTATAATATGATATGTATGTATAATCGCTTTCCATGTGAAATACCGTTAGCTGTTTGTCTGCCTGCCCGTCACACCCGTCCGGACTGGCCGGGAACTTACCTTTTTGAAATGCATCAACGTATCCGAGCTGTTTTCGCACATTTCCGTGATGAGCGTGACGCCGGTAATAAGGATGCCTGCACGAAATGATATGATATATGAATATAAATATATGTATAGTTGCTTGGATGGGAATGGGAATGTCATCAATCGAACCGTGATTCTTCTCGCTGAGCAGCGAACGTGTGGCCGGCAGAAAGATCTCCATAAGTTCGGGCACACGCCGTATGACTCGGAATGCACACAGTGTCGCCTTCTTGCGGATGTACGTGTTGGGCGACTTCATCAGACGCTCCACCTCGCTGGCCAAATCACGTGCCATCTCTGGCGATGCGATGGCGCCCAGTGTGCACAGCGCCAGGCCCACCACGAACTGCGTCGAGCTGTTCAAATCGCTGCAAGTGACAGAAGCAAACACAATTAAATTGAAATCGAAATAACATTCAAATAAATCAAGTTGTATATAATATATATATATATGTTACATAATATAAAATATATATATTAATTAGTCATAAATGCCTGTAAATGACTAATATATTTGAGCTATGCAAAACTGGAATTCCGTATGCAAGCCGGATTGTCAGGAAAGATAGGGTTAACTCTGATCAGTTGGGTCATTATATATATATATATATATATATATATATATATATATATATATATATATATATATATATATATATATATAAGTAAACCTTTATATAAGTCTTTCATATCTAATGCCATCTTAGTTAAGCGGCTGTTGCTATACTATCTGCTGAGTTAGGCTAACTTACTCTAAGGCATTTCAGTTAATGGGCATAGCTTAGACCCAGCCGAGCTGACTCAGCTACTAACTGGCATATAGTATTCTATTTAAGTACAAAGCTAATACGTGTAGTTTAATTGTTATAATTACGGAAATCTCATAGAAGCGATTTACAGTATATAGTGTGAGGAGAGAGAGAGAGAGAGAGAGAGAGAGAGAGAGAGAGAGAGAGAGAGAGAGAGAGACGGTCGCTGAGTCATGTGCTGTGCTTCGGCCCTAAAGAGGCTGCCTCAGAAGGATTGTTATCATTAAATCTGATATTTCACACACTCAGCAATCTGTTTGCCATAAGGATTGTTAATATCACATTTTTTATACCATAATCCTATTCAAAATGGGGTATATTGGCTTGCCCATCCAACTGCATTCTAAAAAGATAATTAAGTCCCAGATATTAAAACCCTAAAATGGTATCTATTTTATAGTTAACCAATTTGCAGTCCATAAACATTACGTAAGCTCACAATTTCTATACCCTAAACCCGTTGAAAGTGGGGTATATTGGTTTGCAGTTTTGTTTTCTGGTCTCTCAAGCAAGCTATGTCTTCTGGAAGCTAGCTTTAGCCTGATCTAGTAACTCTCATTTAGAAAATGGTATTACTAAAGAGAAAATACAAAGTGGCACCAAGGATGCACTACGTCTGCTATCCGGCTATTCATTTTCGAGCATTTTCAAACTTACTTTTTTAAACAATTCGTAATCAGCAAGTGGACATCTTGACGCTCGTCCAGTAACAGCATAGCACCCAGATAGCCAATTCGTTTATCTGTGAAGCGCGTGCTGGCCGTCAGTTTGAGGCACTCCAGTTGGCCAAAGTGCGCCGGATAGCCCAGCATGTGTATGTACAGCAGCTTGGCAATGTTCCGACAACTGCACCAGTGAGAGAGAGAGAGAGAGAGAATGGGAGTGAGATGGAAAACGGGTTACAATTTAGTGCCCACTCACCGCCAGACGGAGTCCTCCTCTCGGAATGTGCTGCGTATGTAGGCGCACTCTTTGTTAACCACGGCCCGCTCCTCGGCAGCGGTGCGGGCGGCGCGTATCTGTCGTATAAGATCACGCAGCCGTGTGGGCGTCGGCATTCTGACTGCACGTGGGCGAAGCAAAAAACCAAGACGAAGAAGAACACGAAAACAACAGACAGTTAGCAATTGCTGATGGGTAGGATGGAGGCTGCTGTTGCTTACCTCTTTCGACGGCCTCTGTGAATGCCTGCCGTATGGTGGCCATATTGAAGGCTGGATTGAATCTGTTGGGCGGAGAGAAGGAGGATGATTAGTACGCAATAAAGAGAATAATGCGGGCATAAGTATATATAGTCTATATATAATATATGTTAAAACTGCATACCCATGCTCGGAATTCATTGTGAGGCGTTGCGGCTGCTGCTTCTGCGGCTGTGAAGCACTTTGGTTGTGGCACGCAGACTAACTGCTGTTGCTGCTGTTTCTTTATCTTGATTTGCTTCTGCTGCTGTTGCTGCTTCTTCTACTACTTGCCGGCCTGTGCTTTTAAGTTTGCATTCAGTTATTATTATTGTTGTTGTTTTAGTTATTGTTATTACAGCTGCGCTGGCCAGATGGCAACCACAATCATTTTCGAACTAAGTCGTTCGCTGTTTTGATCACTTTTGCAACACTCGCCCTGCTGGCGCAGCATACGTATAACGATAACAACAACATCAACAACAATAACAATATCTGTGACAGCCGGCCGCTATTCAATTACAGTTATTTCTTCACTTGTCGCTCTAAGTCAGGCTCTCTCACTCACACTCCCACACATATGTATTTGCAGCGCTCTCTCATTGCACATTAAACTCCAGTTCACTCGCGCGCTCTCTCGCTCTCACTCTCACTCTCTCCCCTTGACGTTGCTTTGTTTTAACATTATTTACACAATAAAAATCAGTTCACAAACAAAATTAGTAATCAACTTATCTGTGTTATGAAATATATATACATACAGACATGATGCGAGCGTCTGTCGAGGCTTAAACAAATACGTCTATAGATATTTATGTGTGATCTGTCCCCGCTCAATGCAAACAAAAAGCTCAACGCTCACTCACACACATGTACACATATTGTTCATATGCATGGACATTGAAGTGCCTTTTAACTGGCATCAGTTACATACGTACAAACATACATATACAGTTGTATTTATGTAGCCAACGAAGCGCAGCGTAGCACAAGTTGAAAAAGTAGGCTAGGTGTGTAGGGTGTTAATTAAGACGACAAAAAAGGTGGAGAGGCGCTCACACAAATGCAAAACCATTTGCGGCTGCTGCTACTGATGAAAATGAAATGATTAATTCAGTTGTGTGAATAATGCGAAAACCGCACTTGAAGCATGAGCCGAGCCGAATCGACGATTAGCGCGCATTGAGTTGACAGCAACACACATACACTCACGCACTCATACACACACACACACTCACACGCGCGCAAGTCAATATCAAGAGAGGCGTATTAATATCCAATTGGAATACGAATACAAGTTCTAATTACATTCTTTCTTGGAAAACTTGAAATACGATCAACAAATTAGCAATTCAATCCAAGTGCCCAAATTATCCGTTAACAACTAATTCAGCTTTTGCTCAAATGCCAGAAAGGCAGTCACAGTCACCAGTTATGGCTAAAACCAAAACAGCTGCCGTCATAGCTGCTGCATATCGATAATCGGATATCGATATGGCCATGTATCGAGTGCATTGCATGCGTTGCAAAAAAAGAAAAACCAAATATATATGTACATATATATTTTAAACGCACGAAAATACACTTATTTATTTTGTTTTTCTTTGTGCACGCACTCACTGTAACCCAAAACGCATTATTGTAAGATATTGCATTACTTTCTGGTCTTGTTGAATAAAGTTATTTCATTGGAAAGCCCAAGGTACACAGACATATCACACAAATATACACACGCACACAGAGGTACATGTCACACAACACACACACACGCATATACTCAAGCTCCCACTGAGTTAAGCGTATGCTTCTTTTTGGCGACACGAAAATTAAAACATAAATTAATTGTATGTTGGCCACAAACACACAGCAAGTTGCTTTTCTTGGTTGCTTTATCTTTAGCTGGCACGAAATTTAAACGTTTGCTTTATAGCCACCTGCCGCCTCCGACTTCCAATGCAAATTTTAACAACGCGACAAAAATGCTCGTAGAATGTTGATGATGAGCGCAACAGTAGTAGTAATAGTAGTTGTACCAGCAGTGAGAGTGAGAGAGCGCTAGCAAGCGGTTGACATTTCGTTTTGACATTAGCAGCCCTGTTATCGCCAGCCCGCTGTTATCGATAGTCCAATTGGCCAAGACGATGGATTCGCGCATAACGTCATTTTTTGAATAACAAATCCCCACCCCCACCACATTGTTTATTCTGCGACTCACCTGCGATTGTTCTCCGGTGGCAAAACACTCCAGTCCTGTTCATAGTACGGATACATGCTTGCAGTGTGAAGAGTCTCTCGCGCTCTGTCCCACTAGCAAACAACAGTGGACAGTAACTAAATACACAAACGCTTACACACACTAAAACTCCGCACAGTTGCTGACACTGGAATAATGATGATAAGCGGCTACGGTGTTCCACATAGACAGTGTGCGTACGTGTTATCTAATGTACATTTATAAGTAATTACGGTTTCAATCCCCTGCACACACACACGCGCACACAAACACACGCGTAATGCTACTGCTCGATGCGCTTTAAGATTTACCTCGTCGACTGGGCAACCAGAAGCTAGCGGATCATCGGATCTAGGCCCGGCACGACAATGATTATGATGAGCGGCCCGCGCAATCCCAACTCTGGCAAAAGACTAAACTCGTGTACTTCAGATCCCTCGGTCTTCATCGACGCCTGCTGCACAGTTCAGGTGAGCGTTTGCATTTGGCTGCGCATAGATAAACTGTATGCGATAGCTATCGGGCTAGACGCTGGCATGGCATGGACATGGAGCTCTCGATGAATACACACAGAAACTATACTAACTTATCTTCTAGCTGATAACAAGGTGAGAACGCTATACACACGTACATGTCTATAAAAAAAATATTTCATTTATGGATAAGCAAAGTCGTCACCGACTCTGCTGCTGCTGATAAGTCAATGATAGGTGAAAGCCGTTCGCTTGCGGTATGTATACATACCTATATACATTATATATATATATATATATATATATATATATATATATTTCTGTATGTAGGCTGTGTTTTGACTATCCTTGGATAAAAAATTATTATTTGTTTTGTGTGTATTTGATACATGCTTAGGGCTATGCTCTATATAAAGCCAAGATCCTATTGTACAACGTTGTCAATCGTTTTCTGTTCGTTCTGTTGCGGAATTCCATTTACTTTCGTTCGTTGCGTTTCAGTTTCATATCCGTGCAGGTCTCTCAATCGTTTTCACGCGGCGGTCGCACTAAGGCATGCCGCTTGATCGCCTCCACAAGCCATTTGATGCCCTCGTCAACGCCTTCGCCGGTGAGCGCTGAGACGGGTATCGTCAGGCAATCTCGTCGTCCTATTAGCGCTCCAGCCTGCTGGAATACTGGCTTTA
The DNA here is from genome assembly GCA_035047485.1 of Drosophila peninsularis. Lineage (NCBI taxonomy): Eukaryota > Metazoa > Arthropoda > Insecta > Diptera > Drosophilidae > Drosophila > Drosophila peninsularis. The sequence continues at coordinate 4,820,968 of JAWNPN010000028.1, forward strand.
TTTCCCTCACGCCCATTACATCGGGCAGATCCTGCTTGTTGGCCAGTATCAGCAAAGGCACGCCCGACAGCAAGTCGTTCTTAATCATTTTGTCTGCAAGTTCAGGAATCGGAAATATAATAAAGTAATGTCCAGAGAGAGAGAGAGGATGAGCTGCATAATTTACCAAAAATGACTTTCGACTCGTCCATGCGTTCGCGATCATTGGAGTCTATCACATAAATAACGCCATGCGATTCTTGGTAGTATTTGTCCCACAGCGACTGCAGCTCCTGCTGGCCACCCAAATCCCAGAAGTTCAGGCGGACGCCCTGGACGTCGATGGTGCCAATGTTGAGGCCGACTGTGGTTGTGATTTTAGCTGGATTCAGGCCTTTGTAGTTCTTCGTAAACTTCGTCTTGGCCGCCTCCAAATAGGTCTGCCAACAAACAGTTATAGTTAATTGCAGAGTTTACAGTTAGTTGCAGACGTGTCGCAAGTCGCATACCGTTTTGCCAGCATTGTCCAGGCCGAGAATGACGACGCAGTACTCGTCTTTCTGTGTGAGATATTTGTAGAAGCCATGCAGCAATGTGTACATCGTTGAAATAACTTAGATTGTTCTGCAATATTGTAATTGCATTCCAAACGGACAATAAACAAATATAAATAACAAAAACACAATCTAGGGTTGTTTCTGTCCAGAATGATGCCAGCATACGTATGAGATTTCCCGGTTGGCTCTGCCTGGTGCGACTACGTCATAAGTAACTTGCACAAAAATTCTATTCGCTTAGCGTATTCAATAAACCTTAAAGTTGAATTTTGAAGCTATAAGTCGAAATATATTTTTGTTTAAAATATTGTTAATTATGATTTAGTTAAGTTTCGATTGGCCCGCCTATCGATAGTTGAGCCAGCAAACAGCTGTTAATGGCAGCTCTATTGCTTTGTTTACATTTTTACAGCACATTCTGGCAGCGCTGTTTGCACTCCATTCATAAGCACCAGATTAAGTGTTGTAAAACATAATATGATATTTAACGGTTATTTAAAGGCACAAGAGAATAATTTGAAAGTAATTATTATATTTATTTTTATTATTATCTTTATTAATATTATTATTATTATAAACTAAAAAGTAGACCCCAAACTCATTTATTTAGCAAATTAAATTAAACTATTTCTCTAATAATGGCAAAGTGCAAACTGGTTCTGTACTACTTGGATTATCCGAAAAGAGTGATAGGGTTCTGGCATTTAAATCGAAAAGTGCACAACATATTGTTTTAAGAACATCAGTACATGTATCCATCCATACGTGAAAGGTATCTCCGGATACATCTCCAAGCATATTGCGCACATCTGAAACGCTTACCGGAGGCTTATATGACTTCATGGTTTCCTTACGCGCCTCACTGGACAGGAGCAATTTCTCATTAGTCTCATCCAATGATAAACCCTCAAATCTGTGAAAGATTATTTAGCCACTGTCGATGCTCGAATAGTCAAATAATATACTTATTGAAATGATAGTTATAAGTCCCAATGGGAATCTGTTTGACGCAAACTTGTGACTTGTTTTTTCCACATAGGCAGGGACCGACTTCCATATTATAACACATTTTATATGGATCGCTGGAGAAACATTTACTAAACATCGATGTCCTTGCAATATCGTTAAACTTACTTCAGAAATGACATGTTAATGGAACAGGCATCGGCAGCGCCCACGCCATCATCGATAACCACTCTGAGCACATCGTCCATATTGCAGGCGGCCAACATAGCTCGGGTTAGAAAGGTCCGGGCTGCTGGACCGCATGCTGACTCGTGTCATATATTTGAATAATTGAATAGAACTTACGTGTTTTGCCGCTATGCAGCTTTATTGCCGAGAGCGTATTGATCGTAAACACGAGGCCATGATGATTTTCGCTAACCGCATAGCCAGGCAGCAGGCCAGCGTAGCATAGTGACATGAAGTGCTCCTCTTTCACCTTATACTTGCCCAAAGGCTCATCATTAATGATATGTGCCACAACAATATAATAATGGTTTGCCGTCTCTGCCAGAGCGTCCTCCGTGTGACCTATCAAACGCTGAGTAACGAAGGCTCTCTGAGTCTGAGTATGATCTAGTCCTGCCAGTCATGTTTCTAACTTACACAATGCTTCTGGTTCAATATGATCGAGGAGCAGCCGCAACTACTCTGATGCTTGGCTCCCGGGCACGTCATATTCTGGGGTAATATCTCGTCCATTTGCCTTAGGAATAACTGGTAGAGATGAAATATGTTTCAAATTATTGTTATCGATAAGTTTGAAAGGGAATTGCGTTGGGCAAGCTCTTTGAAGCCATATTTGATACTGGCCAAGAATGCGAGTTTGTCATTCCCTTGGCGCGCTGCCAAACGGCATAAGCTGATAAGCTGACACCGGCAGGCGGCCAAGGTTAGTGCAAATTTGCGTGCATTTAATTGGCCAACACATTATCGGCAGCTGCGCAACAGCTTAGAACTTTCAGCCACTCAGTCAAATGATAAAACAAATAAAAAAGAAAAACAATTTCAATTGAATTTGAATAGCAGCATTAAAACGAAGGCAAACCCTTGCACCTGAACTAGCTCTGGACTGGGCCAAAATCCAGTTGCTCAACACACACACACACACATATGCATGCATGCATTTAGGCATATTGGCCAAACACGAATGCGCTCACAAAACAAAAACAAGACAACAATAACAACAAGAGAGTCAAGACAACGGAACTAGTTCAATGACTGTTCGCCGCACGGCCAATGCGTTGTGTTTGCGTTTTAGATTATTTGTCTTACAGTTGTAATTGCCTAAAGTAGCTAGTTAGGGTCCAAATGAGTTTTGCTCGAAGTGGACTTCAAATAAGCATAGCTGCTGTGGAGGACTTGATCGATAGCCTAACTCTCGTTAACAGTTGGAAAATAGTTCAATATATATATTTTTTTAAAAATATTGAAGACTTGCAAGTCAAAATAGGCGTAGAGCTAAAAATATATATAATTTTTTTTTTTAACTATCTAAAAATTAATTTATATACATTAAAGTGTATGTATAAAAAATATATTAAAAAAAAAAAATTAAAAAAATATATAAAAATCCATTTAAAAAAAAAAAAAAATATATATATATATATATATATATTTATATATAAATATATATTTCAAAGTTGAAGTCGTATGTTACATTTATACAGACAGACTGACAGTAAAACGGCTATGCACGAAGCGAATGGACTCTTTGCGGACTGTGAACGAGTATTACTAAAGCTGCGCTAATGTTAATTGTTAATTGTTAATTGCGTTATTAGCGAGTGATTGCTGTTGGTGCTGCTACACTTGCAGAAATCCACAATTATGTGTGAATATATTTGCGTGAATCGTATTTGGCGCTTGTCATTGAACATTGACAACTTGCAACGAGTGCGCGCCATACGAAAAGAATCTAAGAAATCCGACACGCAACGACCTCATCGTCTGAGTGGCTCAGTCTCAACAGGCCCCACAAGCAAATCATATTTTCATGCAGCTCATATAATGATAACTATTAACAATTCGCTGTCAATCGCGGCCAAGCGAGGCAGTTGGTATTCTAATTGGCCAATATATATATATATATTTATATACTGTTTTACTCACATGCTCGAACTCCACTTCGGCACCGTCGGCAATGCCCTGCAACTCGAGTATGTACTGCGGGAAACTTGCTTTAACTGAGGCCAGAGTCTCGTCATAGATCTGTCCTGTTTGGATTGCATTTGAGTGAGAAGAGGTGGATCAAAGTCTTATATGTCATCGGTACTCACTGCCCTTGGGGGTGTTGTAGAGGGGCAAAAAGGTTTGGTTTAGCCCCTGGCATTGCGCCTGAAACTCACGGATCATCGAGCCAAATGTACGACCCTAAAGAGTAACAATAGTAGGTCTGTGGGAGACACAAATCTCTGAGCTTTACTTACCATATCAAAGCCGACCTCATAGTGGGAGCCACGGGTATAGAGTATGGGTATCGCATTACGGCGAACGTTCCGTTTGGCCGCACACATCTTGCACGCTTTAGCTGGACCGTCTGTCATTCTGAGGGTTTTCGATTAAAAACTACAATTTTGAACAAAGGAAGGAAAAAAAAAACAAGCCTAGAGCCAACTTAACTGCTAATTTCAACAAAGTCAAGCACAGCTGACATACTAAATTGAAGTGTATTAAAATGGCTACTGAGCCAATAATAGAAGGTTATTTAATAAAATAATATAACGGAAAATTGAGTTTCATATATTGCTGAGCTTATATTTAAACAAATTCAAATTAACGGCGGAGCACTTATCGATAACTCTGCAAGGCTCTCCCAGCAGTCTTTCTGGGGCAAGTTGACAGGATGGCAACGCTGTCTAGTGATGGGAGACAAAGCCTTAAAGTTGAGAGTATATTTGTGGCGAATTATGGACTTAAACTTTATTTAAGTATATATTGACTAGAATCGTTGAGTGCTCTCCATAGCCGTTATCAATTTGAATTCAGCTATCGATATAGCTGCAACAATACAAGTGCGAGAGTCGCTTTTCATTCGAAAGGATGCGACTGGCAGCTATTTTAACTGTCAATTCGAGTGCTTTGAACGCTGACAAAATGATTCATTTACAGTTCTTTGATGATTAATTGCCATAGTCATTGTCTGAATTTTTTCGTTGAGCTGCCGTTTGAAGTTCAATATAATGTGGCTTGAGATATAGAAAAAAAATGATTAATGGCAATTTGTAAGAGCCCAAAATAATGTTTGGAATATGAAAACTAATAAATAAATGATCAATTATTTTGAGCCACTCGCACAGCTTGTTCTCTTTATAGAGTTTATAAATAAGCTTTACAGAAAAGTTCTCTTATGCATATAGATTTGTTGATTTTGTTTGAGAAATCAATTATGAGATAAATTTATGGATATGAACTCACATTAGTTACGATAACTGCCGACAGAGCCGATCAAGGCTATTAATTTGGCTAACTACTTGAGTGTTGGAATTATAACAAGTTATTGGCAGCTGTGAATGCTCTAAGCCATAAAACGTTTACATCGTCTCATTAGAGATGCTAATGAGCAGATAAGCCAAAGCAAACCATTACACCTGAGCTAATTCCCTGCCATTAGCAATTAGCAATTAGCTGATTTAAGGCTTCTTTCTTTACACTTTGACAGTTTGCCCAAGTGCCAATTGACGCAAACCAGAATCGCAACAATGTCAAGAATAACGGAACTAGTTCAATGACTAGTTCATTGCAAGGCCAGTGCGTTATGTTATGTTATGAAAAAACTTGAATTCATGTCTTAATTGCCCAAATAGCTAGGCTAAGTAGATGTCAAAATGTTTATTTCTAATTAATTTAAATTTATATTTATCAATCTGTTCTAAGATCTCTTTTCAGCTCGTGATCGAGTATTATTAGAGATAATATTAATTGTTAATTGAGTTGTTAGCTGCCACACTTGCAGAAATGCACAATTATGTGTGAATATATTTGCGTGAATCGTATTTGGCGCTTGTCATTGAACATTGACAACTTGCAACGAGTGCGCGCCATACGAAAATAATCTAAGAAATCCGACACGCAACGACCTCATCGTCGGAGTGGCTCAGTTTCAACAGTTCATTTTTATTTGAATCACACGCTCTCAGTCCACCTTGGCGCCATCGGCCATGCCGTGGAGCCTGTCGATAAATTTGCAAGGCGCTGTCGGTCCTTACAGCCGACCTAACAGTCTGGCAACGCCGTCAACAACACTTTCAATTCAAAAACACATTCGAAGTCAACTTCAAGCTGAAACTTTATTTATGCATATATAAGCTATTGCTTAGAGCGAACAATATATGTTTTAATAATTGTTAAATATTTGCTGATTCCCAATTGTTGACATTTAAAAAGAAAAAAAAAAAACTTTAGCTATATATCATGATGAGTTCGAATACTGAGTTATTTGCAGAGCATGGGCAGCGTACAATGGGGTTCGGTCAGGCTCGGATTGTCCGAGTAGAGTGAGAAGGTCTTGGCGTTCAAGTCGAATAGGCCTATGGCTATAGTCTTGACCGCCTCATCGCATCTGCCGTTATCGCGGAAGACGCAGAAGCAGCCGCCAGTGACATCGCCCAGCATGTTGCGGACATCCTGCTCGCTGGCCGGCGGCTTGTACTTGCTGAAGGCGCTCATGCGCGAGACACTGGATTGCACCATCGGCTCGTTGGCCTGATCCAACAGGATGCGCTCGAATCTGTTGGGACGAAACAGAAAAGTTACGTACGTTCAGTTGCTTCTAGTTTTTAGCGTTTTACGCACTGATTGGTGTGATAGTTATGCCCGCCCAGGGACACTTCCTTGATGCTCAGGTGCGACTCGTTCTTCTTGTCCGGATTCGGTGCCATTTCAATGTTGTAGAACATCTGACGTGGATCGCTGCAAGTCAAAAATAAGGCATAAATTAAGAGATTCACATCATCCAAGGACCCACTTACGCCACAAACGACAAGTTGATGGAGCAAGCATCGGCGGCGCCAACTCCGGCATCCGCCAGCACCCTGAAGGCGTCATCCACGTTGCTCGTGGCGAGCAGCGCTCGGGTCAGAAAATGACGAGCTGTAATTGGGTAGTTAGTATGCATATATAAGCTAATCCTATCTAGAATCTTACGTGTCTTGCCGCTGCGCAGCAGCTCGGCGCTAATTGTGTTGATACTAAAGACGAGTCCGTGGTGATTGTGACTCATGGTGTAGCCGGGCAGGTGGCCGGCATAGCAGAGCGACATGAAGTGCTCTTCCTTCACATTGTACTTGCCCTGCGGTTTGTCGCTAATGATGTGGGCAACCACAAAGTAATAATGATTGAGGGTCTCCGTGAGCGCATCCTCCGTGTGGCCCAGCAGGCGCTGGGGATAGCAAATAGATCGTCACATATACTCCATATATAAATATATATCCTATGCTCTACTTACGCAATGCTTTTGATTAACAATAATCGTGGAGCAGCCAGTGGGCTGGTTTTTGCTGCGTGGCTGATGCTTGATGGCCTGCGGCAATATTTCGTCCAGATGCAACAAGAATAACTGCAAAGAGAGTTGCCCATAGCCGTTAATAAAGCATATCGATAAGGTTCTGAGCTCAGGCGATAGCTATCGACTGCAGCGATTGTAGTGCATCTAGTGCACTGCGCAGCCATCTCTGGCCTGTTATCGACTAATCGAAAGGATGCAACTGGCGGTTATTTCAAATGTCAATTCGAGTGCATTGAACGCTGGCAAAATGATTCGTGTAATGTTCATTTATGATTAATGATCATTGCGCTGTTCCTTTTGAAGACCAATAATGTAGCAAACCCATAAATGATTAATGAATGGTTTTTCGTGAAAGCCCAAAAAATGTTATTTAAATTATGGTAAATAATAAATAAATGATCAATTATTATGGGCCGCACGTACATCTGCCCCTTGTGTGCTTGCATGCAAAATATCAATTTGTAAGCAAATTTATGAACATGTTAAGCCTCGACATGGCTAAGAGAAGAAATGGCTATAAAATTAATTGTGCAGTGACACCGGCTCATGAGTTAACTGGCGTCAGAGCTAAAAAGGCTACTCAATTGGCCAACTAGCATGAGTGGAAGGAGTATAACAACTTATTGGCAGCTGAGGAAATGCTATAAGCCACATCGATCGCCTCATTAGAGATGCTAATGAGCAGATAAGCCAGAGGAAACCATTACGCCTGAACTAATTCCCCAGCTGCATTAGATAATTTGTTGTTTTAAGGCTTCTTTCAGTGCCAACTGACGTAAGCCAGAACCGTAGCAATGTCCAAAGAAATGGAACTAGTTCAATGACTAGTTGCATGTTCTTTCTAGCTGCCTAAATACCTTGACTACGTAAGACATCCCTACCTAACGCTATATACAATATCCAAAAACTTATAGATTTCACTTTTAGTAGTTCGAGTTTTGAAGAGAGTATATTGGTTTTATATCATCTTCGTCCGTCCGTCTATTTGTCAGCCTTTGTACGGGTATTCTCCAGTCGACTACACCCGACTTATTACTTTCGGCTCGTTAAAATGTGTGAGAAATAGTTATAAGCAGCTCAAATATTTACTTTTAATTAATATGCAATCGAAAACAATTGCATTGCGGCCAGGCATTATCGTAGCCCATTGATAATTATGCTTGCTGTGCCGTCGTTCGTTATAGTTGAGTGCTAACTGTAATTGTTATTAAATAAATATTATGGACAATTATGTGTGAATATTTAGCTGTTTGACTGTCATTGAACATTGACAACTTGCAACGCGTGCAACATGCAACTTGGAGCACGCAACAGCGTGCAACGGCTTTGGCATTAGCTTCACCGTTAGAATGGCTCAAGTTGAAGTGCGCTGCCGACGCAAGGTTGGGTTCGCAAAACCATTGAAAATGGAAAATCAGGGCTTAACGGTTTTGTGAAAATTCATATAGCAGTTAGAGGGAGGCGTGGCAGAGCCCAAAAAGGGGTTGAGTTGAGTTGATATAGTTATACGTGGGTTTCTTATAGAACTAGAGTCTGTCAGCCGTAAATTGAACTTATTTCAAATAATCGATAACATTTATCGATTATTGATTTAAGTTAAACTTTACAATAATGTTATTTTTTTTTTTAGCACATCCTTCGATCTGGCAACTCTAAATTGAATATACATTGAGGTCGCGGTATGTTCTAGTCGGACATACCCGACTGTGATCTAACTGCCTTTCGATAACTGCAGCAAGCATGTTTATGGCCAGTAAATATTTAGCGTGCTAATTAGGACACTTAGGAAGCGAGCTATATAATTGCGTTATGGCATCTGGATATGGATTTGGATTTGATTAATCAGTTACCTTGTGGAACTCGACTTCGGCACCATCGGCAACGCCCTCGAGTTCGCGTATATATTGCGGAAAGCTGCATTTGACCGATTCCAGAGTTTCGTTATATATTTGCCCTGGAACAAAAGAATATAGACAGAGAGAAAGAGAGAGAAAAGAGAGAGAGAGAGAGAGAGAGAGAGAGAGAGAGAGAAGAAAGAGAAGTAAATATATTTATAAATAAACAATGAGATAATGGAAAAGTTCATGCCGTCGAGTACTACTCACTGCCTTTAGCGGTGCTGTAGAGGGGTAAGTAGGTCTCGTTCAGTGGCTGCGATAAGATCAAAAAGTTCTTGATCATCGAGCCGAAAGTGCGACCCTGTAAAGCAATTAGGTATGTGTTCGCTTTATCATTATTATTATCATTATGATGACGATGACAATGACGATGATGATGAATGTGGAATGGAAGCTTTCTAAATACTTCATTTTTTGTATGCTAATGGACACTCTAGTTTGAAATTAAAAAAATGTTTATAATAAAATGAAAAACAAAAAAAAAACCATAATCGATCACGACTGATCTCAACAACAACAGCATTATGAATAAATAGTTATTGTTAGTCGCTATTGTTGGCTGGTTGTAAGTTTTGGTCCATACAGTCGCCGTCTTGGGCACTTGACAACGCCAGCTCCAGGGCGAAGCGCCCGGGCCGGCCTGCATGCTAATTGCCACGCGCCCTTGATATTGGCCATTTGTGTGCAATTCCGGTTCAAAGCCAATGCCGGAGTGAGTGTTGGAGTCTAGCGAAGGCCAAACAGGAACTGGGTCACGAATTGGCACAGCCAGCGCCTACACAAACAGTTAAGTCAGCTGGGCCACAGACATTGTTCAAGTATATATTTTATATATATAAGTAAGTATTATAATATATATATTATTTAACTTTATAAAACCCAAAACTTTGATGGCTGTGCAGCCAAGTACTTGAGGCTAGTCAACAACCGATTGTGGCGCTGCTTATCAAAGTCGGCGAAATATCTTTATATGCCATATACGTATATAGAGCATATACATATACATACGCACGAATATAGCTGCAATTACATGAACTGATAAGCGAACAAGAGCAGATAGATTAGACTGCACCCCGACTAGACGCTAATTAAAGCAAAGGCTCATAGAAATCTTAAAGTATTAAGAGAGATATGGAAATAGTCTCTATAAAGATTGTATATAGTCTATATAGCATGCATGGTGTATATAGTATGTAGTCTACATAGGCTATATAGCCCATATAGTCATTATATATGTAGACTGTATTTAAATAATAAATAATAAAAAAAAAATATAATCTCCGCTGTCTGAGTAGTTGGAGCTTTTTGAATGTGTTTTAGCTGAAGAAGGATTTTTGACTATGTCTAGAAATGGAGCTAAGAAACTATATCAAAGTTTTGGTCAAAAAGAAGGCAGCAGCCAGATATAATATATACTAAATATTATACTAAATAACCCGCTTAACTTTTCGAGCATACCTCGCATACCGCGCATATATGCTTATTTTGAAAGATTCTCATTTGATTTCATTCAACTTTTCAAAGCATTTCATTTTCATTTTGGTACAAATTGTCGCTATGTTCTATCTATAGATCAGAGATCTATAGCTAATAAGAAATAATGTGCTCAATTACAAGCCATATATTATTCTAAATTTGATTACTAGATTATATAACAGCGACGATTACAAAAGTTCTGACTAAACAATGCTAAAGCAGATAGATCATTAGGTGAATATAGATATAGATATATATATATATATATTTTTTTTTTCTTTTTTTCTGCCTGAATGACAATTTAAAATGCATTGCAAAAAAAAATTTTTTTTTCTCGCTTTTTCTATAAATTTTTTTCTTTTCATTTTCAATTTTTAGTTTTTTTTTCTGGTTTTCAATTGGGAATCGCAGTAAGTGGCATGATTTTCAATATTTAATTAGGCGCATTAATAATTCACTCGATTATCACCGTTGCCCTGCGAAAGCAATCAATTTTCAAGTAATGACAGTTAGAATTTCCCCCCGAGCTTACTTCCTTGACGGCTGCGTCACCGTCTGTCATAAGTAATCAAAAAATTGTACTGTTTGGACCACTTGAAAGTTAAACTTTAAAATTCAGCTAACTAGCGCAAGTGTGTGTGAGGGCGCCCCCAACACAACGACCTACTCTTCCCCCCTTTTCTAGAACTTTTCTACTTTGGCCTTGCGTGACTTCTCCATCTCCGTCTTGAGTCCGGCGTACTTGTGATTGTATGGTTGTTGAAGGGTCAAGACGGTGCAAAGGTGCTCAGGTGAACAGGTGCGAAGCTATTGCTGCTTACCATATCGAAGCCGACCTCATAGTGTGTGCCGCGCGTATAGAGTACGGGTATCGCCTGACGACGGGGCAGTATCCTTCCGGACGACATGCTTGCTGACATTTGGTGGGCTACCGGTGAGGTGCACATGGCTTCCTGGTCGTTCGTGCTCGTCTATGTGCTCTGGACCGTTTATCGCTCTTCGCGCTATTTGGCTCTGAAATTTGAGCAAGATCAATGAAGACATAATCGTGTGTTATATGCCGGAGCGGACCGTGTCGTGCCGTGCTGTGGCCGGCCGTGCCCGTCCGTGCTGTGTATGGATATTCATTTATATGTTTCGGATTTTCTCATGTTCGTATCGGCCCACGAATCGTGAATGAAATGACAAAAATCACAACAACAACAACAACAAATCTATAAATAATAAAACTCAGTGGGAAATTAGCCAAATTAAAATTGCAAATGCAATTCTCGCAAGACAACAAACGGAGACATGAAACAAAATTCAGCAAAATTAAATATATAAAAACTAAATATAAACAAAATTAAAAGTAAATGCAAAATGCGTAAAAAAAAAAAGTTTAGCAACTGAGTTAATTATTTCATTAAACACACACACGCACGCACACATACACACTTACGCAGACGCTCGCAATGTAAACAAAACAAAAAATCAAACAAAGTTTAAAGCCAACTTCAAGCCAAGCTTCCCGCAACAATGTTCTAAAGCGCTTGAACGCAGAATTCAAACTGAATTGGCCAATGCGAGGCGCCGAGCAACCACCCAACAACAGCGCAGACTGCGGACGACGCGACGCGACGCGTCGGCGACCGGCAATCGCTGCGATAACGGAGCAGCAAGCAGCAGAGACACAAACACACATATATATACGAATAGCAATAGCAACAATAACAGTAAGCGCAGCACTGACGCCAGCTGCGCTGCCGACGCTTATCCAGAGATGGAAACCAAACAAATTCGCTGCGTTTGTGCATCGAATGGGAATGCGAGCACGAATTCGAGTTCGAATTGGAATTGGAATTGGAATTGAAATGCCAATTCGAATTCAATAACTGTCGCGGTTCGATACACATTTGCGCCAACTTTTTGTTGTTATTTAATATATGGTAATAATATTTTGATATCGACAAAAATTATAGCAAACTTATTGAATATGCATGATATATGCAGCTTAATTAGCTGCGATACTGAGAAAATTGAGACACTCTAGAGAGATACAATCACTCATGATCATTATTGACTTATTTTAAATATTGTGTCTGTATCCCTGGGGCTGGGCGTTACGAGTACGTAGCTAAGTCGATTACGGCTAATAGGCTTTCCCTGATGCACTATTTATAGCCATTGACGTTTCGACTTTTTTTCCAACCTTAAACTTTTCATGACTAAACAAAGTACTATTTTCGTCAATCAGGCCAAATGTGACGTCAACGATGTTTGGGTATACTACTTCCAGTTCCTGTTTCATTGTGGAACATTTGAATAACCTGTATGAATGGGGAAGCCCTAAAACTGCTGTTGGCTTGAGCTAGGTAAGTAACGAAACAGTTAGAAAGACGAAAACACTCCAATAATCATACAGAAATAGTCTAAAATTTCAGGCAAGAACTCGCGCTTGATGATTGAGCTAAGATTTGTTATGGTAAATAAATATTTTTTATTAGGTTGTTGCCTTTTATTCTTTACGTTCTTCTTCTGATGCATTTCGGTTACGTATACGTCACACACACACACACACACGCACACAGCCGTCTAGGCACAGTTGTTGTTGCTCTTGTTTTTAACAGCTGACCTTGAAAAACTATTATTATTATTTTGTGTTGGTGCTTTCCATGGCAACACGTTTGTTGCTGCCGCACGCCGTGGCTGCCACACATTTCGTTGTTTGTTTTTGTTTTTTTAGTTTAATTTGTTCATTTCTTTAATACACTTATAACCACATATGTATGTATATGTATGCGCATACATTGTATAACATTATTGAAATGGGTTTGGTTTTGCATACGTAGACATCTGGCAGGTGGGCCACGCTGTGAACGCTCTCAGTCAGTGTCAAGGATAGCCGGTTCATACATTTCTGAGTCGCAACTTACCAAATGATTAATTTCTAAAAATTGGCTCATCTCGTGCACGGAGACAAGCTCTATATGTTCTAGCATAAAGTCGGTGATTCTATGTTGATAATCCGGTTATAATTTCAGTCCAAAGTCCGTTGCTGTTTTCGAAATCATAATGTGTTCTATTCTAATCATTAACTAATGTATATCCAACTGGTTTCTATAATTTTTATATTTAAATAGTCTCTCAGAATGTTGTAAATGATTCTAATTTATGCATCAACGGTTTTTCGATTTGAATTTATGCAGCGCGCGCTACTCAGTCGTCATGCGGGCATTGCGGGCATTGCTCAACACAGGCGATTGCTATCGATATATCGGCGAGCGATAACAACTCAGCCGAGGAATTGTTACAATTGCAAGTGCATTCGACGCAAAACATTCAACAATAAATAAGACTCATGTTGACAGACAGCTCTATTTAATCGAATATTCAGTGAACATGGAACTAACTGACAGCAATCTGGCCACCAAGGACTAGGAGTCTGAAGCAACTCTCAACTGACAACCGAGCAGCGTGACAGTTGGGATTTCGGTTTTCTGTCTTTTAGCTGTCGTTTGATCAAGCAGTGTATTTAATATATTTAGACAATTATGGAGAAGCGCGCAAATCGGAAGCGAAACATCGGTAATGCTGAAATAGCTCCGAGCGAAGAGAGCATGGACAGAGCCAGCTGTACGAGCAATCCGCCCACCTACACCTATAAAGCATATCTGGCGGAACGACGACTCATTCGGTTGGTGAGAAGGCGACCGGCGCTCTATAGCAGACACCATCCGCGCTTCAACGACGATGGCTTCAAGCAGAAGCTGTGGCAGAGTATTGCCCGGAAGCTGCCAATGGGGCAGGACAAATGCATTAGTACCTGGGTGGAGCTGCGCTACAAGTATCAGCGCCATGTGCGCCGTCTGCGTAGATTCCGCCGGCAGAAGAATCACAGCAAAGCGCGTGCCCGCCCCATCATGCGGCACGAGGACGAGCTGCTCTTTCTGTACACGCATGTGGCGCAGCTGCCGCAGCAGCTGCCTCCCGACACACACAGCAATCAGAGCGATTCGGAGACGTCGGGTTTCGACGACGATGTCACCATAGTGGGCGAGCAACTAGTCACTATCATCGACGTAGATGCGGAATATAATGATCAGTATAAGATAACCTCGGAACACCGTCTTCTCATTGATGCCGTGCGCGCCTATCCACAGCTCTACGACACTAAGCACGCGAACTACGGGAACCATAGTGATCGTGGCGTCATTTGGGGCGCCATCGCCAATGAGCTGAGCGATAAGGCGACCAAGCTAATGAAGACCTGGCTGAACCTAACGACACGCTACGAGTGGGAGCTGCTCTATTGCTCTAATAACAGCGCCGACAGCTCCGCGATATTGAAGGAGCTCAGCTTTTTGGAGCCGCACGTGGGCAACACAGCCAACACCGTGTGCAAGGCGTCGATGTATCTGAAGGACGCCTGGATCGACCCCATCGAGCACTTCCGCAGCGTTGTCAATCTGATCAATGTTGTGAACATGATGCCTGATCTGGCAGAGATGGTGGACGATCATCACGACAAGCAAAAGAAGCCAGCGAACTATCAGGAGCTATGGATGCGCGTCGCAGCACAGGTGAAGTGCAGCTATCAGCGCTGTGAGGTCACCTGGCTGACGTTGCGCATCTTTTACCTGGACCTGGCCGAGATGCGCAAAGTTGGCTATCAGCTGCAGGACAAATGGTTCTTCGAGCACATCATTGCCTGCCTGTACCAGGCACTGGCCACGCGCGCGCAGCGTCGCGCTCAAAAACGTTCCGCTGACAATGCGGGCAAAGACGCAGTGCCACCCAGGCGAAGATCGCCTATAACAATCAAGAGCCATCTCACGGCAGGAGAATTGGTGATAAAGGGTCCAGCCGCGGCGTGCAAGCCGCCACAGGTGACGCTGCCGATGCCGCCAGTGAAGCCAGTGACGCCAGTGACGCCAGTGACGCCGGCGACGCCGCTGCCACTGGCCATTGTCTACCCAGCGTCCACACGGCCACCGAACATCACTATATCCGCCGTGCCCATCAACAGTGGCAGCAGCAAAACTACCACCAACACCTCCACCACAACCTCCAGCAACAGCAGTTCCTCCGGCTTGGCCCTGCCCCGCCACACGGGCTTCATCAGTCTGACTGCCAAGCCTACACAGATCACAGTGACGCCAGTTATTATACCCAAAGCGCCCAAGCCGTTGCCATTGCCCAGACCGGCCACTGTACAGCTGACCACTCCGACCGGCGTGCGCCTAGGTCTATCGCGCCCCGGACTCCAGTTAATGGTTAAACCCCAAGTCTCGACGTATTCACAGACGCAAATGCCGTTGGTCATTGGCAGCAAAAACAGCCCCACCATAATACGCGCCATACCAGCTCCAGCTCCAGCTTCAGCCCAAAAGCAGGTGCTCATTTCGAAAGTGAGAAGTGATGCGCCGACGCCTGCACCTGCTGCAAAACTGGTGCCACTGATGCCCAAGCTATTGCCGATGAACGCGCGTCAAAACAAGCTGAATTCGCCCACGAAGAGCACTCTGCCCGCCGCGCTGATGATGCCAACGCTGACGCCAGCAAACCCGACTCCATCCCGAACCGCCTTCAATATAGTGAGCAACCCAGCCAGTGGCATCTCCACTGCGGCCAAGTCAGTGCCGGCGCCGCTGCCGCCCAGAAAACCCATCAAAATAACCATCGGCCCATTAAGTTTGCAGGCCACTCAGCCCAAGGCAGCTGCGCCGCCGTCGGCTTCGACACTGGAGCCCAGCAACCCATCAAAGGTGAACTCCATAAAGGCGGTTCCGTCGTCGGCGCCGTGCGGCGCCAAGAATGACCCATCAAGTGTGAAGTTGGCGTCGTCCGAGCCCAGCAATACCGTCCAAGCAGTCGGCTGTCCAGATAAATTGGAAGGCTCCTGTACGCCGCCGGAGCTCGACGTGAAAGTCGAGTTGCGCAACACACCGCTAGGACTCATTATCCATGCGGAGGGCCCGGCAGTGCCGTTGCCGACAATTCTGATCGCCGCGCGAGCGGCAATCTTCATACGCGAGGTAATGGCCATTCCCCAACTGCATCAACCGGCCGCCAACGCGGCGAGCAAGCACACCGCGTTCTGGCAGCATATAGTCAAGAAGTTTAACATGCCAGGCAAGTGGATCGGCTATCCCATCCATTCGAGCACTCCCCCCACTAAAGTTTATTTCCATTGCAGAGCAAGTGTGTCGCGGCATCTGGCGCTATCTGGCTGCGAACGTCAGTTTGTTCCCGGAACTTGCGCCCATGGAGGAACTGATGCGTCCGTTCAAAACCCAGTTAAAGGTGTGGGAGACGTCGAACCGATTGTTCAGCAAGTTTGATGAGATCGCGCGCAAGTATAACTGGTTGATGCACAGGGATAAGCTGCCGGCACTGATGCAGCTGTTCGGCAAGTACGAGCATCTCTATAGTGATATGCATCGGCCGCGGCCGTGCAACCCAGTGGCGCCGCTGCGCAAATATAGCGAGCGGGAGCGACAGGAGGTGTGGGAGTTGGCAGGGAAGCGTTTTCCACAGAGTACGTGACACAGAGCTGGCCAGGATTAGACTGAATTTACTTAAGAACTTCCTCTTCCGTTTGGCAGTGAATCATCGCGACATTTGGTCCATGTTTAAGTTTGCCTTCCGTACGTATATGGACGAATTGGAGCGTGGCATTGAGAATCCCTGGCCGCAGAACTGGTGGCACGCCCTGGAGGAGCTCAAGTTTCTAGTGAACGTACGCTATCATCCCTTGGAGCCCTTCTACTACATAGTGCACAACAAGTTCATGGGGGAGGTGAAGCGTTGCACCATGTACGAAGCCCTAATGCAATCGCAGAATTCGAAATCCAGGATTAAATTAATGGACAACAATTCGCTCAAGCCGTGGGAGACATTCGAGGCCAAGGAGCTGTTTGCGTTTCAGGTGAGGCCGTTCGATGGATTCAACAAATGCAGTTTCATATAATAGAGCTTTACAGAAGCAGCAAAGGCGCCAAGAGCAGAAAGCGGAGCTGCAGAAGCAGCCGGAGGCGGAGCTACAGCAGCAGCCGGAGGCGGAGCAAGTGAAGCAAAAACAGCTTTTACCAGCGGCCGAGCTCCGCGTGGACAAACAGACGCACAAAGTGTACAAGACCATCAACGGCTATACCTGCAGGCTGCCCCGCATGGATTCGTTCCAACTGATCCGTGAGGTGCTCTGCAATCCGCATACCTATCAGAAAGTCAGCGCTGAGAACAAGCAAAAAGCCTGGGCTAAGGTGGCCAACACGATGAATGCTTCAGGTAAGTGCGCCACGCTGCCGCACTGCCTCAAATCTCATGCCTCTTCCGTTGCAGTATCGGAGTGCCATTTATGCCTGCAGTATTCGCTGCTTGAGATGCGCGCCCTGAAGCTGATCGATGTGAATAATCGCTGCTCGCTGTCGCAAAGCTATTATCGGCATTTGAACGATCTTCACAGGCAGGTCAAGGCTGGCGGTGCGACAATAATAACGCCCGTACCACAAAAGCAAGGCAAAATGCCATTCGAGCCCACCGAACTGGTATGTCCGCAGCGCTATCTGCCCGCCATCAATATGGTTGTGTGCAAGCCCAGTCTGGTGGTCAAAAACTGGGGCTATGCGGTCAACCAACTGCCCCCCTGCAATGACACGAATTTGCGCACACGCCTCAGTGAAATCTTTGCCAGGTACGCCAAGCTGGCCAAGATCGAGTGCCCCGGTGGGGCGCCCAAGCAGCCCCAGTCCAGCAAGGGAGCACCAAACAGCAAGAGCAAGAACGAGACAGAGAAGGAGCAGCCCAGTGCGAAGCGACACAAGCGGCAGCAACAAATATAGTTAATATTGCTAGCAGTTGTACTAGATATATATATATATATATATATATATATATATATATTATATATATCTATTATGTTCGAGCTGCTACTGGAACCCAATCCTCGCCCAACACAACATATTATCGAGCATCATAAAAGCAGAACTTTACGATATACGTATATATATATATATATATATATATATATATATATATATATATATATATATATATATATATATATATATATATATATATATATATATATATATATATATATATATATATATCTTCAATATTATTATACGCATATCATAAGTTCCTGCTACATTATTTCATCATTTATATATATAAAATTAATAATAAAAAATAAATAATAAATAATAAAATATAACTGTATTCCTCAAGATGTTCTAGAATAATTATAATATATATACATATATATTAACATATATATCTATCTGTAAAAATAACAATATCCTGATATAATACAAATAAATAATTTTTTTATAAATAAAACAGAAATAATATTAAAAATCAACTAAATAAATGTAAATTATGAAATTGTTAACAATTAAATAGTAAAAACACATTTCATGTGGCATGTGGCACACGCATAGTTTGCTGATTAGATCTTGATGGGCACTTGGGCGGGGCACATCAAAGAAAGCCCCAACAAATTGTTGCCGCTCAATTGCCCAAATGATTGGGTAGACAAGGGCGGGTTTGCCCTTACTGGACGCGTGTGTGTGTGGGTCTGTGAGGGTGTGTGTGTTTGTCCAGGCTTAACTAAATGTGCGACTTGCAATTGCAAAGCCTTAACAACATGTCATAACTTGAGCTTAGCAGCGGAAATTTAGTTTTGGAGCAGCCCCAAATGGGAAATAAACTAACCAATCGAATTCTTTGCGAATGTGTCTCAAATTGGCCAAGCTAAAGAGAGATGTCCTACAAGAGTTGTTTAGGAAGCACTAGAGATAGCCAACTGTATACCAGACTGAAGATTTCAAGTGCTCCATGAAGGCTTTGAGTAGACACAAGTCTACACTTCACGTCCATATCGAGATCTTGGAACTAGGTTTCTCCCAACTACAGCTGTCGTATTAGCTCTGATTAGTTTGCAGGGCATCTAGTAGTCGGGCATTACCCAATACAGTAGTCGTAGCAGTTTTGCTCAGTATACAGGGCATCTACTAGTCGTGCACTCTCGGCTGCAGTAGCCGTAGCACCTCTGCTCAGTTTGCAGGGCAACTACTAGTCGAGCATTCCCCAATACAGCAGTCGTTGGAGCTCTGCTCAGTTTGCAGGGCATCTACTAGTCGAGCATTCCCCAATACAGCAGTCGTTGGAGCTCTGCTCAGTTTGCAGGGCATCTACTGGTCGTGCACTCCTGCCTACAGTAGCCGTAGCAGCTCTGCTAGGGCTTAGAGCATCTCCTAGTTGAACACTCTCCACTACATCAGTCGTAGCAGCTCCGGTAGGGCTTAGGGTATATCTTAGTTGAGTACTCCCGACTACAGCACAACTCTGCACAGAGTTCAGGGCATCTACTAGTCAGGCACTCCCCTCTTGAGCACTCTTTCTGGCTTCCTTTCACTTTATTTCCGATCTCCCTCTACTCCTTCTCCTAGATCCTGCCGCTCTCCTAGCACCCGACGTCCTCCCGAATATTAGCGGAAATAGTTGCATTTGTAAGTGAGATATTAAGCGCGTGGCTAATGGCCTTTGGAGATACTTTGGCCCAGCTGCGCGTCAGGACACATCAAATTAACATTCTAATGTGCAACGCTTAAGCTGAGCTGAGTTCAGCCACTTGCGCCGGCTTCACCTTTAAGGTCCATTGCACATCATCATTCGGATGGCAAATAATGTTTGCTCCCGGTGATTAACGCAATTAAACAGGTGCTCAAAATGATGTTTCCAGTGGATTAGCCAGCGACAAGGACAAGGACGCGTAGCTATCGTGAGGATATTTTACTGCTCTCGCTTGCACGCCCGCTAATAAGCGCCACATTAGCAGCATGCGCCACTGCCCCAGCCCCAGCCCAGCCCCAGTCCCAGCCCCAATCCTAGTCACAGTCACAGTCACAGCCCCAGCCACATTCACATCCCCCAGCTCCAGCTCCAGCTCCATCCTCATGCCGCGCCACATTCGCATTAATTCAATGTGGATTTTGAGCCATCAGCCAGCATCCATTACACGGAGGGTGCCACAGCAAATTGGAATGGGCATAAGGAGTGGGTGGGGCGGGTCGATTGTCCACGACGTCTGACGTTAAAATTCCATTAGCCAAACAATGGACTACAGCTAGAGGAGGCTTCGGCCGCTGCTCTAAAGTTCTTGCGCCCTTTTATGATTTGTAGGTGTTGCTGCCGTGTGATAATACCTGTAATTATGCCAGGAGATGTCTAAGTGCTCAGCTCTCAGCTGTGCACAAGCTGCTCGAGTTCCCAGCGCAGTCAACTTCTCCGCCAATTAAGCCAAGTTTCTTTTAGTAAAACATTTCCGTAACTAATTTCAATTGCAAACTGGACTCTTACACGGCGGAACATTAAATAAGGAGCTAAGCAGTAGCCCGCTAAGTCTATAAAATTAGCATGAGAACAATCTACGAGTTACCTTTTGGGCAGTATTTTTATTTTATATTTTTATTAAATATATACTTCTAAATAATTTGATCGTTTTTTATATATTACATATGTTTCTATATTATTTTTAATTTTTTGAAATATATATTTTTGTATTTTGTTGTTATATTATATATTATTTATTTATTTTTTATATATATATTGTTATTATTATAAGTTTTTTTTAAATAAAATATTATTTTGTTAATTTTATTTAAAATTTTAAATAATATTTTGTATATTAAATCATATATATGTGTACTTTATTTTTATTCATTTTTGTATATTTTATTTTTACCTTAAATATATATTTCTATATTATTTCCATTTTTTATATTATAATTTAATAATAATATAATCTTCTTTTATATATTTTTTCTCATATTGTTTATATTGTTTGTCTATATAATTTTTTAATTTTTTTTTTATATTATGTAATATATATTTTGTATTTTTTTTTTTCTATATATTTTTTTTTTTCTATATATATATATATATATATTTTTTTTTTTTTATTTTTTTTATTTTTATTCATATCTTATCACTTTTGCTTCGTAGTAAATCACCACCTTTGTCTTAGCTTCTTCTCCCTTCGCTTCTCCGGCCTCAAAGATCCGCATCTAACAACGGCAATTCCAAGTCCAAGACGAGCTGCTCGCTGGTGTTTGTCCAACTGGTTCACATGACCTCCATGGATGCACGGAGCGTAATGAGACGCAGGTTTTTCATGATTGGGCGGCGTCTGTTTCACATGGCATTTGAGCGGCGAGCGACCGGCTCGCTGGGCCAGCGTCTATTGTGAGATGATTTTTGTTTTTACATTTCAAAAAAAAAAAATCTCAAACTTTTTATTGCCTCTGTTTTTGCTTTGCTGCTAATTGAACGTTTTTTTTGTTTTTGGTATTTATTTTAGCCGAGTTTTATTGTTGAAATAATAAAACAGGGAGAAATGAGGCAAACGAACTATTTAATGACAGTCTGAGAGGCACTGGGGGAGAGTGTGGCTGCGGGACAACCGGATTCCAGACTCAGCTTGATTCAATGTTTTGCTTCTGGTAACAAAACAAAGAACACGCCCCACGCAAAGCTCCAAAAAAAAAAACACTTGTTATTGTTGTTGCTCGAAAAACAATTAGAATTTGGCAAGCGAAAATCATTTGCGCTTGAGATCGACGATGCGATAAAGTGACGACTGCAGCCTCAATGACGCCGACGTGGGGCACATAAAGATCAGCAAGGAATTTAAATGAAATTACCTGTGAGCGCAGGTATTTCCAGGGGCAGACCATAAATATATTTCCGCCTCTTTAAATATATAAAATAAATATAATATTTAAAATATAACATTTTATAAAATATTTGATTTTTAAAACTTTTGTTTTATTCATAAAAAAACAAGAATAAATAATCTCTTTTGATTGTTTTCTTTTATTTGTTTGCCAAAAAGTGAAACTGTGCTTAATGATGTTTTATGATCATCCATAAAGCATTGTATTGTGTGCGCAGCCTTCCCGCTGACCCACAAAATGTAATCGTGCGTAATCCACACAGCAGCAGCACCACCACCACCGGCACCGGCAAAGCGAACAACAAAAATCTGGTTTACGACGTGAACTGTTTATTACGCCTAACGAACTTTCTATGCTGGGGCACTTGGCACTTGCATAATCGAGCCCCCAATCCCTGCTGCCATCGATGACGCTGCATTTAGCGGGCCGCGCGGTAATCAATTGTGGAATCTGCTCTGATTGCACCGGGGAAAGCACCACAACAACAAAAACAACAACTGCTGATTGCCTCTTGCAAGTTGTCCTCATGTTGACATTAAAAAAGAAAGTGTTTCATCAAATTAGTTAGCTCAACTTGAATTTTACTTAAGTGTTTAAATGCTGCTTGTACTAAAATTTCACGCAAGTTGGTTCTAAATATTTTTAAACTTCGCGCCAACACTTAACTGGGTGACTGTCAAAAAACTATCGATATGCGATGATCGTGCCGATGTGACGATGTTCTCGCAGAGCAAGCTGTGAAAGCAAAAACAAAAACTTTAGATTGATATAAATAGTACTAAATCAGCTAATAGAAATTTTTAAAAATATGTATTTCCTTACAATACTTGCATATATAACTAAAATTTGCATTTAAAATTCAAACTGCCTGTTGGAAACGTGAAGTGAGCGCGTGTCGTGGCGATTGCCAAGTCAAGATGTTCAACTATCGATAGTGGCAATCACGACGTGATGATATCGATTATCGCATCGATTGCTGTCGCAAGATTAGTCTGTTTGGCGCAATTGTAACGCGAAGATCGTGTGTCTCTCTTTCAGTGTGGCAGAGAAACGGTCGCGAGTTCAAGTTCTCCGGCTAAAAGGCAGCTTAGCACATTTGATTGCGATTGTTAATCACGCTCATACGATTAAGTACGAAATTATTTTGGCTAATCTAGTGCGACATAAGTAATTGCTATTGTTGTGACCGGTGGCCGGGGCAACAGAATCATTACAGCGCGGCTTTCTGTTCCTTTTTATTTGATTTTATTTTTTGTTTTGTTTGAGAAGTGTCGCAATTAAATAATCTACATACAAACATAATTATTATTTAATTGTAGAAAAAAAAAAAACAGCAACAACGTAAAGTGAAGTGCGCGAACGCAAAGTAAAGCGCGATACGCGAATTAATGTAAAGTGTGTGTGCGTGTGTGTGTGTGCGTGCAATTCGGAATTGGAGCAATAGCCGCAACGGGCAGCGGCCAACGGGCAAAGCCACCGATTTTCCAACAACGCTGTAAGTGTGCCTATTGTTGTTATCTCTCTCTTATTGTCCCTATTACTGCTCCTTGCTGCCGTTCCTTTCTTTTCGGCTATCTTTTGTGCGTGCTTCGTCCACGTTGCGTGCAAGTTCAAGTTCAGCTGTTAACCGGCGAAAATTAGCAACGTTGTCGCCTGCAGTCGGCGCTGGCTGTGCGCCCACCACTTGAACTTACAAGCAGCAGGCGCGCGCTCTCATACTCTTTTTACATACACACACACACACACACACACACACACGCACTATTGCTCTTCGCCGGACGCTCTCTCGATCCGTTCGGCTCTCCTGCATTTCGTTGCGTGCATTGCACCTTCCTTGGGCCTTGTCTTGTATTTTTTTGCTTTCGATGCGTTTTGACAGCGAATTGCTAATCGCCGCGGTATTTCGCACTCACACACACATACCCCTGCGCCACCCACTCGCACTCACACTCACACTTGCGCTCCAACTAAAAACTAATACACAGAAAGATCTCGTCATCGTTCTTTTACCTCTCGCCGCCTGTGAGAGGCTCTGCTCATCACTGTTTGCTCTCGCCGCGCTCGCCACCGCTCGCCCTGGCGCTCGCATTCTTTGCGTTTTTGTCATTTGCCTCGCCGCAGCAGCAGCAGCAACAAATTTCTTAGATAAATAACGTTTGATAAGTAATTCGTGTATGTTCATTCTGTTCTTTACTTTTTTCCCTTCTTTTTTGGCAAATCGGCTATCGGCTGCCTTTGGCTTGTCGCCCGCGTGTCTTGCTTTTACCTTTTACCTTCTCGTTATTTTTTTTGCATTGTTCACTGTGCGTTAGATAAGCCCCGCGGGCTAAGTCAACGATTTTTGCTTATCGCTCCTCCTCTAAAGGTAACCAAATGTTGTAGAACGCATTGCCTCATACTGCCAGATATGCCAAATCGTTTACCTACATTAGCTGTCTATATACATACATACATACATATATGTATATCTATCTACCATTCACATGCAATTTACCAGCGTCTATTAGTTCTCGATAGACGACAGAGTCTTATCAGCGCAGATCCTTACTCAACGCAGTCAGCGTTGGTCAATCAGGTACAATTTCCACTTTGTTTACTTTTAGATTTCTGGCTTAAATGAAAATTGAACTAGTCTAGCAACACACTGGACATGTTTGCTTTACCTCTCTCTCTCTCTGTATATAAATATATATATTGTTTAAGTATAGGTATAAATTAGTCAGCTCAAACAACCTTTAATATGTTGCAGATAATAAAAAGATTTATTATACTGAATTACAACATAAATATTTATGTAAAAGCCAGATCAATAGTACAGATAGAATGGAGAGTGTCAAATAGAGAAAGATTTCCTAGAAATATATACAAAATTATCGCAAATATCAGAGGAGAACAAAGAATCTAGATACTATACAAATTATTATTAAGAAAACAGTTGAGGTATTGAATACCCTGGAAGATATATTACTATATAAATAAACGGAACTCGAAGATATAATAGGATACAATACCCTAGAATAAACGAATAACAGAGAATATATAATACTATATAGCTAAAAGTAGAAGATCTTACTTAGCATAGAGCATATTATATGGAAGTAAGAAAGTTCTACTCGGGCATGCCAGACTGGTAGATACAATATGCTGATCAAGAGTATATATACTCTATAAGATCTGTCATGCCTCCACCTCTTGGCATAGAAACAGCTCATTGCGATAAGATATTCTGTGTAATAATGTTACCTGTTGCTGGAGCATATCGATTTACCCCACCTGAACTGATATACATAACAATGGCTTGTTTACACCTCGAGAGAGTATTGATATTGACGATCGGCATATAAACAATCAAGTTTACAGTCAGTCCGTCGATCGGTCGGTCGTCTACAATAAAGTGTCTCAAGTTTGGCTGACTTCTCGATTTTCAATGGATCGCATAACTTCGCCTTCACTTGCTTAACGATCGATCGATCGCACAGCGGCGGACCTTACCCAGTGATCTACACTCGCGACGCCCACTCATAGTTATATAGTTTGCTAAATGAATCACATAAAGTGGCAAATTTGTTGGCCAAATATGCGAGTCTTTAGCTATATATGATCGAATTGCGATCAGTGTGGGCAGCTGGCAGAAAAGTGAAACAAAATTGGGTAAAATATGTATTGACTGAGTCGAGTTTGCGTTTTGGTGGCCAATTGTTTCAATAGAAAGCCGCGATCGATCGCGCTCGAGGTCAGGCCTGAAGATGATCACAAAAAACGAGAAGAGAAGAGAGAGAGAGAGAGAGAGAGAGAGAAGAGACAAAATGAAAATAAATAAAACCGAATGCGAGTCGATCTCGTTCGCTTGATCAGCGTCGATCAGCGTCAGCGTCTAAATATAGATTTCGACCATATTTGATGATAAATATTGGCAATGAGTGGCTCCAACTGACAACAACCGGACCTACCTCAACCTGCGCACAGAGCCACGAGTATCTGTGGCTGCGGCAGTTGCACGTGCGTCAAACCACGCGCAACAGACGCGACAACATGTCAGACAGCAGCCCCCACGCGGCATGCAACATTTTTGCAGCAACTGCGCTGCTGTCGCTCGCTCTGCCGCCGCTGCTGCTGCCTTAATAAGTTTTAATCTATTTGTCAATATTTCCTTGTTTAGTTCTCAAACATTGCACATGTCTATCTGCGTCTGTATTTGTATCTGTATTGTGTGTGCTGTGCGCTGCGTATCTTTCGGGCCTCGTCGCCTCGGCACACAATGCCCGCGTATTCATAAACAAGGCAACTCCATCTCCAACTCCAACTCCATCGCCAACTCCAGCGTCATCGCCATCGCCATCTCCATCTCCTACTCCCATTCCTTGGCAGTGCTCCGGCCCTCATCTAGCTCGAGCGTGGCTGCTGCCGGTGCCACTTTGCCACTTCCACTGGGCTGCCATGCGCCGCTGCAAACATTTTCGTTCTGCGTATACCCTAGCTGAGGGCATTATCAGATCTATGCAATTAAAATTATATTATATTCAAATCCTCGAGCCATATCGTACGATCTTTTAGCTATCTTCATTTGCTTGCAAACTGTGAGTTTAGTCAAAATGCTCTGATTAAATTTTATCAACGTCGTACCGTTATATCACACAAAAACAATCAATCAAAAAATTAGGTTAACTTGCTTTGCAAATATTTTGATTAGATAAGCGACGAAGCTGGCTAAATATACTCGAATTTCATTTAAGTCTGAGCAGTTGACTTAACTCTAAATTATCCGGAATTTGCTTATGGAACGAACAACTTTTTTAATCTAACGAAAACAATATGAAAAAAATTAAAAAAATAAAATAAAATTAAAACATAAAAAGAATTTTAAACTAAAAAAAATAATAACAAAAAATACTATAAAATATAACAAAAACTAATAATAATAATATTAAAAAATAACAATATTACAAATAATAAAAACAAGATAAAAAAATAACAAATTTTTATTAAATTGAAAAACATTTTTAAAAATAAATAATGAAATAATAAAAAAAAAATATTCCAAAAGAACTAAAAAAAAACATAAATCACTTAAAAATAAAAATAAAAATTAAATCAAAAAAATATAAAAATATAAATATAATAATAATAATAGTAAGAATATAATAATCTTATATAAACTCTATAGAAATTCTTAAATTTCAGACCAATTGAAGCTTTAGTGAATTATGTCCTAAATTGGCTTAAAGAAATAATTACCTTTTGTAATCATATATGGGCTCTATAAGAATGCAGAAATGCTCTTAATTCCACTTAAAGCTGCCTTTATGTTCCAGCATATCACGCACTTACCCTAAGCCGACTTTTAAGTTAGGGTATTTTGAGTGCGGCTAACTTCTTGCTCTCTTTCCACTCTTATTTTTGTTTCTTTTCTCATCGTGCGTTTTGTTTGTCTTCGCTCGTGTGTACGAATGCGCTGCGCCTGATCCGTCTGCTGCCGTCCGCCTCGCTCGCTCGCTCGCTCCAGCGCCTGCGTCCGTGCAAACTGTCGTCATTGTATTGTCATATTTCTCTGTTGCATGTGGCCATCAGAAGTTCCTCCCAACCCCTAGCCCCAGCACCCCTACACCACTACCCCTCTCTCTCTCTCTCTCTCCATTTGTTTGTTTGTCGTTGCTGGTTCCTTGGCTCTTGTCTGGGCGCAGAAAGTAAAAGCTGCATCTTCTGTGTGGCCTAATAGAGTTGCCACAAGTTGCAAGTGCCCTAAGTTGTGCAACGTCGAATGCCAACAACTTTTTCTATTTCGTTCTATTTCAGTTGCTTCTCATAGTCAAATTCTTCTCTAACTTTGCCATTGGCTTGCCCTCGAAATTGATTTAAGATCTCTCTCTCTCTGTCTCTCTCTCTTAGGCAAGAAAATCAAATTTATTTTTCAGATCTTATCTTTTATTGCCGAAAAATTGGTGGGCTTACGAAATAGTTTTTTCGAGATTCGTTAGGCTTCATAAATCTGTGTATTAAATAACAATTATTTAGCATATATGCAGATATTGTACGGATCGAATTCGATATGGAAAAATACCAGTTCTTTGGGCCTGTCTCGGAAAGTGTGTCAAATGTGGCTGAGGCATGTCTCCAGCCAATTGGAACACTGACCTTGCGCACGCTGATTTGCAGTGTAGCGCACAGTTATAGATATATACGCTATCTGATAGATAGGAGCTAGCTAACCATATCGGCCCTCAACTGCTGATGGCCAGCCAAATTGAGTGTGCTAAGGACACTTGATATGCAGCGAGGGGCAGATGCAGTCATATGTCATATATCTATGGAACAGGCAAGTTGTATGCATTTCAATTATGGCAAATCGACGCTTATCAGAGGAACGAAAAACATTTCAATTGATTTATTGAGGCATCAATTGAGTGAATGCAAAGAATGCGATCGCCTTGGCGACACTCGCTCGCCAATTCACCTTCAGCCTCAATTTACAGCAGCTGAGCAGCGACGCCGTCGCTTATCAACAGCAAGCAGCAGCGGCAGAGGCAGCGGCAGCATCGAGCGTTGCGCGTTTATCACAGCGACTTGAAAAACAAAGGCGGGAAACTGCGGCTGTCTTAGATAAGCGAGCAACAATTGTATCTGTATCTATATGCGTTAAGTATCTGTATCTGTCGAGCCGTGCCTTAGCTCAAGCTGTCAGCTGCGCGCAGCTGTCTGCCATATCTCAGCTCCATCTATATCGGTATAAATATATATATGCATAAACATATATATACATACAAAAACAATCTATCTATCTGTAGCTGTTGCTTATGAACGTCTTCAATTTATGGCTCAATATCATTTAATTAACTTCAATTTGACGCCGCCCGAAGCTCTTTGCGTCTTTGTTACCTTAAAATAAATAAAATCGAAATTAATAAACAATCGTTAAGATTTTGTTTTATCAACTCTGAACTGGAGCTTGGTCCGAAATTTAATGCCCTACTCAACTCTTTTGTCATACACACAGCTCTCGCTCTCGCTCGCGTTGTTGTTGTTGCTGTTGTGTCATGTGTCGCTTTTTGCTAATGAGCCGGTCCACCAAATGGTAAACATAAACAAGATACATCAACAAGTTGGCCAAACTCGCTGCCCTCGATGCGAAGCCCAAATGCTCTTTGTCTAATAAATATTTGGATTGTTCAATGCTGAGAAAATACCACAGGGTCCCCCCCCATATGCGATGTCCAAGGTTTCGGATCGAGCCAGAAATTCCAATATGAAACTCAACTCGAAACAGTTTCATTTTCTGTTTCTGTTTGGATACACAGCATCTAGAAGTAGAGGTTATTCCTATGCATTTCTTCTGGTACAGTTTCGTTTCTTCTTTATTTATATCAATATCGTCCTGTTCCATTCCATTGTTTCTACAGCTCTCAAAGATTCCATTCATCTCGTTCTGTTTCACATTACTTGTATTGTCTCCATTTCAACTGTTTCAATTCATATCTGTGTTCCGTTTTCCCATTTTGTTCCACGTGCATCCGCTGTTCCACATGCTTTTATTACACTCTGTGTAGCTGTTCCGACTTGTTCCTTTTTCAAACTGTTCCGCATTCTTATATTGCATACTTGTATGCATCAGCCCTCTGCTGTTCCTATTCCAAATTGTTCCACACGCTTATAGAGTAATGCTTCTATTGCACACTTTTAAGCTTTTCTGGCTTGTTCCTATTCCAAACTGTGCTTATATTGCATACTTGTATGCATCAGCCCTCTACTGTTCCTATTCCAAATTGTTCCACACGCTTATAGAGTATCATATGCATCAGTTCTTCTTTGCTCTCATTCCTAACTGTTCCACACTCGTTTATAGCAGATTTCTGCGCATCCGCCCGCCTTTGTTCTCATTCCCAACTGTTCCTTTATACTCATTCCAGACTGTGGACCCCACACATCTGTAGCTAATTTGCATGATTCACTTTCCATTGTTTCACATAGTCATGTGTTCCGCATTCCATAATCGTCATGCTTTTGCGTAGTTCTCGACCAATGTCCAAATTTAGTAATAAATTCGTATATGCGGATTATACAATTGGATTTGCGACTGAGATTCGAACTTATTTGCCTCACTTTCCATCGAGATTTGGATCTTCTTTGGCTGCACACGCATCGGAGTTCGTGTCGTGGCAATGCGCCTCATGACAAATTCAAAGCACTCGGCAATGTGCATAGAGTGTAAATCATATAATAAACAATTTATATACACAATGGAGCTTAAATAAATAAAACTCCCGAGACAAAATCTCATTTCGTATGCATTTAAGCTTCAGTAATGAGCTGCGATTGCTCTGCGACTGCGCAGCGACGGGGCGACGAGGCGGCAAAGCGAAGCGACAGCTGCGAGACGATTTCACGCGTTTTTTCTTTTCGTTCACGCGTTTTTCGTTTTATTGTTGACTTTTGTTTGTTGTATTATTTATTTTTTATTTTGTGACATTTTTGTTTTTAATTGGTTGAATTAAAATACCCTAGACAACTGGGCTGTGTGGGGGGATGTGGTGAAAATAATAATATAAAAAAATAAATATTTTTAAAAAATTAAATAAATAAATAAAAAAATAATTAACAAAAAATGATAAATAAAAAAATAATAAATATTCAGAATATTAATTATTATTATTATATTTTATTTCTTTTTTTATGGACTTTAGCATTCAAATACGAGTAACTTTTTAGGCACACCTCGTACAGCAGTCATAATGAACCAAAAACCTATGCAGAAAAGGCCGTTTACTTGTAGCCAAGAGTATTTTCCAAGAGTAAACTCATTTTACAGGGTATCTAGGATCCATTTTTCATATGGTTGCTCGCATACATATCTTGTCCGATGGCTGATTTTAAAGCGTGCGTAGTTCGAATGCAGTTCAAGTTGATTTCGTCTGTTGTCTGTTATCAAAACGTGTAAATCGCGCGCACTTTAATTTGCAATTCAACTTCCGTCAACTGGTGAGGAATTTTGAACAGGCTTTTGACTGTGCTGGGGCAGCGGCAAACAGAAATAAAAAATCATATAAAAATGGCATTAAGCAAGAAAATGAGTAAAATGGTTATGTAAATGCGAGATGGAAATGGAAACGAAAATGAAATTGTAATTAATGAGCATAAAATGCGGAAAATTGTGGAAAATACGTGAAACAAGTTTTTCACATATTTTTTTTTCATGCGTCGCCCAATGCGAATGGTAGAGAGAGCCGGACGGACAGCCAGCCGGACAGCCAGACGAAGCCAGACATACGATAGACAGAGGGACAGAGCGCTGCGGACCAGATGAACAAACGGACAGACATCGTCAAACATCTCGGCAATGTTTGGACAGTGCGATTGCTCCGTTAACCGTTAGCCGTATTTGTTTTTCCTTTTTTTTTTTAATTAAAAGTACGAGTATCTGCAAGATACATTCACTTTTTATTCGGTTTATTGCGGCCGGTGTGTGAGAGGCGCCGCCGCCGCTGCTGACACTCAACTGGCCAGCACTTCACAAATTCATAATGAGCATCTGGTCTTCATAAATCATAACTAACTAGCCAATCAGCTAACTAATACGCTCTGTGTGATATCTGTTTGCCGTCTGATTGGATTGGCTGGCAACGCAGTCCAATTCGAATTCGAAGAGAGAAAATCATTTTGGGAGACTTCTTGGATATGCAGAATACAATAATAAAATTATGTGCAATGAGAAATTATATAAAGAGAACATTTTTATATGATTTGAGAATTTTTTTAAAATTACAGAATTTTTTTTTTTAATTTTCTAAGCTTCAGCTTGCAAACTTTGGAAGATATTATTTTCTTTTGCCATATAAAAATATTTAAATTTTGTTATATTAATAGAACAGCTTCTCAGTGACTTTTTTTTTGCGTTTTCTAACACTTAAAAATACACTTAAATCAACAAAAGGCGTGGCTGCTATAAGGTACGGCAATAGCAAAGAGTGAATATTCAAAATTTCAAGTCTCTCGCTTAGCTTAGTTTATGAGCACAGACGTATGGCAAGTAAACGGAGATTACACAACACTAGTATATGTTTTCGGCATTTTAGAACGAGTGCAGGGCAGTAGCCTTTGCTTTTTCCGTAATAAGTAAGATGAACATTCTGAATTGTTCATTAATTTGAGAGTGAAACTTAAAAGCAAATTGTGACTATACAAATTTTTGAAAACCCAATTTATATTTATATATTATATACACTTATGGCTAAAAACATTTAACATTATAAAGAGGCTTCAGTTGAAAAGGATGAAGTAAGCTCATGGTATGTTTTGTAATCAAGGCATATGTAGAGCAAATAGAGCAAAAGTTCTCGAAGAAGTGTCAGTGGATACCTGGAATATCTATAAAATTACCTGATTAGGTATCAGGTCAAGAGACTGAAACTATTTCAGCAGCCTCTTCCTCTTTCCTTAAGAGTGATCTAATATTAAGTTGAGTAATTAACATATTATCTCATATTGACTTCCAATTTATATGCTATATATCATATATATGTATCATATATATATATCATATGTATGTATCATTTATACATATATCATATATGTGTATCATATATGTATCATATATATATCATATATATGTATCATATATATATCATATATATGTTTCATATATATGTATCATATATATATCATATATATGTATCATATATATATCATATATGTGTATCATATATGTATCATATATATATATCATATTTTCTCAGATTCCTATAGCTCATATATCTCTATATCTATATCTCACCTACAACTGCATAATTTGCATGCCTAACATTCAGCAAACTGTTAATCGCAATGTTAATGTGCTTTAACAGCGCTGTTAACTCACACGCTTATGCCCACAGTGGCAATAACGGCTCATACTCCAGCAATAAATAAGCTCGAGTACTTATAAATCCAGCACTAACTCGTTGTCAATCTTTTCTTTATCCACAGCTGCCCAGCACGTACCAATCATATTGCCTCTATGTGTGTGTGTTTGTGACTGAGTGTGTGTGTGTGTGTGTGTGAGTGGTTGTGTGAGCTGCCCACCTGCCGCATAGGCAAATCGAGCACGTTAATTAAATGTCAACAGTTTGGAAATTGAGAAGCGCGCGGGTCGCGAAAGGACGCGGAGCTGAGAGCGAAATTGAAACCGAAACCGAAACCGAAGCGGAGGCAGCGGCCAAAGCTGAAGAAGCAGCGGAGGCAGCAGCAGCAGCCACAGCGGAGGCAGCAACAGCAGCAGCAGTCAAAGACGACAGCAACGAATTGAAATTGTGCAAAATGTTTGCATGACTGTCAAATAAATCATAAGAAGCGCAACAACATAAACGAAGCAACAACAACAACAAACACTCGCCACAAACAACAGCGACTTGCAAGAACAACAACATGGTTAATGCAGTGATGGACGCCATTGCGGTGAGTGTTCAGTTGTCCAATGTCCAGCCGTCCAGTTGTCCCATATCCAGTGTCGCCGTAATAAGTCCCCAAGCTCGTTTAATTTAATTTTATAATAAATACACGAACAATATATACATATTATTGCATATGCCCTTACAACTGGGCATTATTAGTTATGGAAGCACGATGATGAAGATATATAGTATTATATATATATATATAAGTCTGCAGCTGAGTCGAGCTCTCAGTTAAGCTAACAACTTTGCCTTTCATTAATCTGTCTGTGTTGTCTATAATCAATTGTTCGATCTGTGCTCAGGTCTGATCCAACAATATATCATAGCTTACACGAAGTACTATATCATATAGATAGATACGTATATAAGAATCTATTGATAGATTAGTATCGAGTAAGACATCTAGATGATCGGTATACGTCTGATGAAGAATATCTATTATATTATATATCAACATATATGTATATAGATACATATGAAGAATATCTAGATACTGATGAAGAATATCTATTATATTATATATCAACAAATGTCTTACTTGATACTGATCTATCAATAGATTCTTATGTACATCTAACTACTATATCATATTATCTAACTATAATAGCTATTTCTTCATCAAAAGTTTTCTGATCATCTCGATGTCCTACTCGACTCTGATCTATCAACAGATCCTTAACTATATCGAACTACTATATCATATGATATGTAATATATGTTTTCATATTCGTATAGCTCGTTTATATATCATGTCAACCAAATATCCCTAACAGCTCGATATCAACTTTACTCTTTTTACGCACATGAGTGATCTAGCAACATCTCTTATATACACACATATATATGTACATATAATATATATAAACGTATTCCTAGTTCTATCTATATCTTCTCCATACCCCATTATGCCTATTATCCCAGTCAGACATAGTTTCTCCCTCTCTTTTGCCCACAATTGCTCTTAACTTATCAAATTCATATACGTATATATATATATGCATACCTTATATAACACCCAAAGGAATTTCATTTGAACAAAAGCTTTTGTACTTCTTATCTATAGAGTATTTAAGCTTCAGTTTGCAACTTGTTTTTCACATTTTTTTTACTTTTAATTTTATGATTCCTAAATTGAAATTGCAGTCGCAGCCAATTGAAGTTTTGTTTGTACTTCAAACGAGAAACTCGGTGATTGTCGTTTATATATATATATATATATATATTTTCTCTCTCTTTCTGTCTATCTCTCTCTCTCTCTCTCTCTCTCTCTCTATCTGTCTGTCTGTCTGTCTCTAGTTTTTCACTTTTGTGTGTGTTTTTTTGCGCTGCTTTGCCCACATTTTCAATTTGAATTTGTTTGCTGTGGCAATTGCTCAATTGGCTGGCCTGTCTACATGTTGTGTGTGTGTGTGTGTGTGTGTGCGTGTGTGCTTAAGTGCTTGAGTGTGTGTTGTGCACATTACACGCTAAGCCATGTGTTTAAGGCCTTTTTTCTCCTTTCAATTTACATATTGAGGTATAAAGCGACACTGCACGCTGCACATTAAGCGTGCAATGAGGCGTATGCGTACTGCGCTGCAGCTTGCAACACGTGTGCCACATAAATGGGCTATTAAAGCCTGGGCAAATTAGAGACACGCATAGCTAGAAGTGCACACAGAAAGCAGAGCAGCGACTGGGAGTAAAGAAAGGGAATGTGGGAAATCACAGTGGCAATTTTACTATAAATGCCTATGGCTACATATAGTATATATATATATATATATATATATATATATATGTTATGTAATATATGATGATATACATATAGAAAATTAAATTTTATTCATTTTCCCTTCTGGAACCCTAATCAAATTCAGCTAAAAACAAAAAAATTCAAAAAATATAATTAAAAAACAAATTTTGTTTATTAAATAATAAAAAATATTTTATATAATAAGTAAATTAAAAAATAAAAAAAATATATATATATATATATAAATTTATAAAAAATAAATAACTAAAAAAAAAAAAAATTAAATGAAAACAAATACTAAAAAAAAACAATAAATAAATAAATAAAATATATAAAAAAAAAATGAAAATAAAATTAAAACAAATTAAAAATATATATTAAAAAATATAAAAATTAATAAATAATTTTAAAACAATATTTTTCAAACTGAAATATTAAAATATATTATTTTTAAATATTCATCTCAAATTGTTTTCAAAATATTTTCCTTATCACTAAATTATTCTGCATATATAATATTTAGTGCTCAGTATATATACATATATTAATGAAATATTTGACTTATATTCAGGAATGCATTTCAGAAATGTCCGTTATCTCTGACTCTACTTAACCATATCACATTATCTTTGTTTTCGAAACTAACTGTGATAGCAATTGGTCTACTGCTATCTAAGCATTCTGCAGCGCATTCCGATTTTCGGCTAAATCGGATTCGCTGCGGCATTTTCCACTTGAATTTCGAGCGCATAAAATTTGCATAGTGCTGGGCTTTCTGGCAACTGCTGCTGGCTTTTTGGCCAATGCAGCAAAGGCCACAAAACTGTACGAATATTTATAAATACCAACAATAGCAACAACAAAGTGAAACAAAATATATGAGAAGAAGAAGAAGAAGGGGGGAACGAAGAATAATAAAAACCAAAATAAACGCCTCGAAAGAGACGCCAACTGAAACCGAAAGACAGAAAACAGAAGTGGAGCTCAAATTAGCACAGAGCGTGGGAGCCGGTTTGCGTTGCGGCCAACGTCGCGGCCGCAGTCGCTGCTGATGTTGACGTCGACGCAGCTGCATGAATTTTTGGAATTAAGCGTGCTGCACGTTGCATGGTGTCTAGGTGCGCACATAGAGATGGCCAAAAAAAAAGAAGTAAACCCGTTATTATAGGCGCGTAATTATTGCGAGGCGTTGCGCTATCGCCAGCCTCGTCAAGGCCTGCCCCACTGGATGGCAACCCGGCCGGAAGTCACGACCAGTTCGTATCATGTCCAGCGGCTCTAGCTGCCGCCGGTTGCAGTTGCAGTTGCAGTCGCTCTGCTGCTGCCTTTTGGCGCTTTGTTTGTGTAACGGAAATTCCTCACGGAGGCCGACTTCAGCTGCCTAGACCAAGGGGCCATGATTTGGCAAGTCAAGAAAACAACAACAACAACAACAACAGCAGCAACACATGAAATATGAGAAAAAGCCATAAGCTGAAAGCAAATCAGCGGCAGCCAAAGTCGTTTCTCATGGCCAAGTCGAGGCGTCAGCACTTGATTGTCTGTGTCAAGTCGATGGCTGCTTGAGACATCCGTTCATTAACCCATAAACCTGACAGATTTGCATAGAACTTGATTACCAATCGATTCTGATAGCTGTTGCAGCTCTTTTTTCATCGTTCCTGCTCGCTGATTACCGGGGAGCCGGCTGTCAGTGCTCGAAATGTATTTGTCAATGTTTCGCGAGAAAAACTTTCTTCAATTCTTGTTAAAGTTGTTAAAAGTATAGATATATATATATATGTATATATGTATTATAATCTTATCTTAAAAAAATTTCGAACTTTGTTAAAGCATGAGTAAGAGGCCATGAAATAGAAAGAAAGTGAGAGAGAGATAGACAGAGAGAGAGAGCATACAACAGCAGAAGAGTAGAGGTAAAGCTTTAATGCTGGCCCATATCAGTTCAATTACATTTTTGAGAATCGCAAAGAAGGGCAATGTGGTGCAACCATGACAAGAGATATAGAGAGGGAGAGAGAGAGAGAGAAAGAAAGCGAGGGAGAAAAAGAGAAAGAAAGAGAGAAGGAAAGAGGGAGAGAAAGTGAGAGATTGAGAGGAAGAGATTGATATATATATATATATATATATATATATATATATATATATATATATATATATATATATATATATATATATATATATATATATATATATATATATATATATATAGAGAGAGAGAGA
This sequence comes from Drosophila peninsularis, assembly GCA_035047485.1. Lineage (NCBI taxonomy): Eukaryota > Metazoa > Arthropoda > Insecta > Diptera > Drosophilidae > Drosophila > Drosophila peninsularis. The sequence goes on from JAWNPN010000028.1 coordinate 4,858,487, forward strand.
GAGAGAGAGAGAATACAAAAAAGTAAATGAGTAGAGTAAGAGTATAAATAAGACGTAATTCATAATATTACACTATTTGTGAGAATTGCATAGAAGGGCCATATGTTAAGAGGCCATGTGGTACTCTCATAAAGGGCCTAAGACTACAAGAGCAGAATAAAAGTAGACATAAAACTTAATTCTAGGCCAATATCAGTTTACTACACATTTTTGAGAATTGCAAAGAAGGGCGAAGGGAGTTAAATTGCAAATCTATGAATGTCTCTTAAAAGCAGATCATATACTAACACAAAACAGCTTGATCGGGATGAGTATTAGCATATATAAAAGAATATACATATGCAGAGCTTAACACCCGGCGTTGTGAGGACTTTTCTTATATATGCAACTAACTTTTTTAGTAATAGTATAAATTTTTACCTGTCTTCTTCTTACCTAAGTTCTCATATCTAATTGCGAACTTCAAGTTTCTGTTTCCTGTTTGACATTATTCCATTTGATTTGCTCTTTGCAGCTGCTCAGCTCGCTGGCCAGCGATCTGGATGTAATGCTGAATGATTTGCGCTCGGCGCCCAATCATAGTGCAGCAACAACGACAGCGACAGCAGCAACAGCAGCGACAGCAATGACAACAGCAACCATACAGCAGCAACAGCAGCAGCAGCAACAGCAGCAGCAGCAGTATCATCAGCAACATTCAAGGCAATTGCAGCTGCAGCATTGGCAAAGCATTAACAACAACAACAACAACAACTTTAGCTATAACAACAACAAATACACTAGCAACAACAACAACATACAGCTGCCACGCCCACAATACTTAAGTGATATCAAATTGAGGCCTGTCAAAACGGGCACATTAACAGCGGCTGCAACAACACCAACAGCAACAACAACAACACAGCAGCAGCTACAACAACAACAACAACAACAGCAAGCGAATGGCTTTCAGCGCCGTCGCTTGGCCAGCAAGCCAACGCCGCCACCGCCGCAGCGTCGCTCAACCCGTCGCATGCGCAGCGAGCAGCAGCACCAGCAGCAGCAGCAGCAGCTGCGCGAGGAGCTCGCAACTGATGCTGATGATACGGATGCTAGCGAGCTGGCCAATATGACGTCACCGCTGAGTGCCAGTGCGGCTGCCACGCGCATCATTGGCCTATCGCCGGACGTTAAAAAATTGCAAAAGCTGCCGCTCTGGTGCCGCAGCAACAACAATTGCAGCAGCAACAGCAACAATAATAATAACAGCAACAATGCGCGCAGCGCAACAACAACAACGGCGAAACGCCAAATTCAACTGCATCAGAGGTAAGTGTAGGAAGCGTGACAACTTAGCTCTAGACACAAGTCCATAAGGAAGTGGACTCTGGCCTGCATCTGCTTAGTCATGCAGAATTTAAATTTGGGGCAAGCAAATACTGGGAACTCGCTGACTCGCTGACCTGCTCGACTGGGGGATGAGCATGGCCTTGTGCATGGGCCCGTGCATAGAACCAGGAAGGTGATGCGCCGTGGGTGTGCTAGCCATGACTCAGGCTGATGTGTGTGAAGAGCTTCACCATATGCAGAGCGTCACAATCACATTCACAATGGCTCTCGCAGTCACAGTCGCAGTCGCAGTCACAGTTCAGTTTGCCGAATGGTTCATGCATCGTTGCGCGCTTCATGCGAATGGCAAATGCTTGAATGCCTACAAGGTGCCTGCCTAGGCAGTCAGTCTGAAATTGCAGGGCAGCAGCGTGGCTCAATTAAATGGGCATGCGCGACTAGCAGATGCCCTGCTACTGTTGAGAGATGATTAAACATGTAGATCAGATGCTTTGTACAGTCTTTGGGGCATGGCTCATCAAGCAAACGATATTTATCGGTTGTAGATAAACAAAGTTATCGATTGGCTATAATAGATAAATAGATAGAGGACTAATAAACATCAATTATTAGTTTTATATAATCTTCAAAGCTTTTTCAAAGAAAAATCAAACGATATTTATCGGTTTTAGAGTAACAATGTTATCGATTGGCTATAATCTAAAAATCGATTTTCTATAATAGAAGAATGTTAACGAATATTGATCAGAAGCTTAGTATATTCATTAGGGCATGATCTCTCAAACATTTTGCAACCGATATTTATCGATTCTAGTTATCGATTGGCTATAATAGAAGAATCTGTTACACATTTAATATGCTTGAAGCTTTGCGCCCATCATAATTATTTACTTTCGAGCTGCCGCACATTCCCCAACACTCATCATACCCTTTCTCACTACACTACAGGGCATATACAAATAATACAATCAACTCAGAAACAATGGAGATTTCCTTATCTAATTACAAGCATTACAAGTGTGTAGTTAAATGTTCAGTCGGCTTGTCTTGTACCCATCGTAGGATAATTTCAGTTTAAATAATACCTTGAACTTACCTTTCGAGTTCAGTTCGTCGGTCGACTATGACAAATAAGCGGCAGTGTGAAGGCTGGCGATTATTTATATTGTTGATCTGTCTACTGTCTACTGCTGAGGCAGAGCCAGAGCCCTGAAATATATACAAGAAGGCGCAGCTTGATGTGCGTTGCGTAGCAGTCAGTGCATCTCCAAGTCGAGCACTCCCAACTAGATCAAGTTACTTGTTTAATTTCCGTTGACTTTTCGCATTCAATTGATATCAACAATATTCATATATCCATATATATATATGTATTCGAATATTTGAATACAGCTTCCAATTAGTTCAAGCTTCATTTCAATTTGCATTTCCATTCACTTGAAGCTTTCCTCAATTAGTTCGTTCTGTTTGGAAATGTCAAATGCGAATTGCATTTGACAGCTAGCTTGTTCGGTTGGGGCTTTGCTGGGCTTGGGGCGAGAACTAAAATCTCGGCTCGCTTAAGCTCGAGGCGTCTGAAACTAAACAGAAAAATATTTTCGTGTAATCCGCATGAGGCGCAATATGTTTAGCATATAAATTATGGGGCCAGTCAGCGGCAGATGCTGGAGAACTACAAAACAAATCCCAGTTGCCCCTGCACCCGGACGCCACTCAAACACAAGACCCTCGTCGCGTTCAGTGGCTGTTGTTTTTGCCGTTTCGTAATCGTCGTAGGCGTCACATGAATTTGGCTCAAGACATTTTGGCCAAAAAAACAACGGCGAAACAACAGCTAGCGAGTGGTGGGCGGGGTCTGGCAAATATGTTCAAATGAAGTGTTATATATTTTATGTGGCTGGCCGCAACAGCAGCAGCAACAACAACAACAACAACCAATAACAATTTACAACAATATCCCTTGACAAGAACAAATACAACGGGCCATAAACTTAAGTAAATATGAATATGGACATGGCTAGGATGACGACGGCGATGGCTTCTTCAGTTTCAGCTTGCTGACAGCCGCACAGCCAAGCAGAACGCAGCCCATGGTCTGAGGGGGGTTGGCTCTGGTTGGCATTGCAAAGGGTTGTGACTTTTGTGTCTTTAGCTATTTATTAAATTTGTTTGCCAACACAAACACTCGCCAGTTATATGCGGGCTGACAAAATGTCTATATACATATATGTATATATATTATATATATATATATATTTAAATGGGCGGGCAGGAAGAGCAAACAGGACCAGCAAAACATGAGCTGCGTAACTAATTTGCTTAAAGTGCACGATGGCTCATCAGCGACACTGATGGCACAGTGGTGCGGCAGCTATGGTAAAGGTAGTGAATACTTTCAGAGATAGAAATTGTTTGAGAGTCAATGTAGTTTAAGGAGCTGAAAAGAAAAGAGAGAGAAAAAGAATACAGTAGCCTTCTTTCACTAGTTTCAATAGCTATATCTCTGCGACTGGCCTAAAAAAAAGTGTACTATATAGAAAACCTAATTAGTTATGATAAAGAAAAGTTTCTATACTGTAAAAAATATCATTTTAGGAACGAGCCCTAGCAACGGCAGAATACTCACTCCCTGCTAAAACGCTGCCAGCTACACAGCACTACAAGATATATATTTTTTCCGATTTGCCACGCCTTTAAATATATATTTTGTATTATTTTGGTACATCAAAAGAGGTGATCAACAGTACTTTGTTGACTTTCTAGCCCTAAAACTGTAGAGTATATAGTTTAAGCTGTTATGTCACGCCTCCAATGGTCGTAGATATATCCCTTATATCTTTTTGATCAGTGATAACTTAGGGTTATCAATAATTTGCATAATTGAGCAAAATTTTAGATCTCTAGCACCTTAAATATCGGGGTTTCCGAGATATTGTAAAAGGCTTTTACCGATTGCTACGTTTTAAGTGGGCTTGACATATCCTAAAATTTTTTATCAGATTAGGGCATATACGAGTATATATAATATAATATATAATAATAATAATTATATATATATATATATATATATATATATATATATATATATATATATATATATATATATATATATATATTTATTTTTTTTTTTTTTTTTTTTTTTTTTTTGACGGACGGGCAGCAAGACGTACATGGCACAAAACCAATATACTCATTTCGGTTTAGTGAAAGAGTATCAGAATTCTATATATATTATATAATATACATATTATTATAATATACATATTATTTTGAGCCTAGTCGCTAATTCCTAATTTTCTTATATATCCTGCACCACTGTGCGGCTCAGACACCCTTCCACACACACACACACACACTTATTTATACACTTCGCAGCCGCAGCAAACTTTTTGCTTCAAAGTGTTTTGTGGTTCACATGCAATGAGCCCCGAACAGCAAGGAAAAGGAGTGAGCGTTATGGTTGAGGGCGGCTGGCTCTGGTGGGTGGGCTCTGGGTGGCTGTGGGTGGGCGTCTGCCAACTTAACTGATGACGTTCAAGACAAGTTGGCGCTCTTGCGCGCTTGAGCGCCTGAGCGATGCGTATGAGCAACAAATGGAAGGCATCTTTCATCTGGCGCTGGCCCCCAAAGCAGCGACAGGTGTTTGCTTTATTAACTTGCGAATGCAGCCACGCCCCTACGCCTAGCTGGCGAACCGCTAACTCTTAATTTGCGCTGGCTGAAACTCAGGCTGGCGCGCGGCTCATGTGGTTGACATGTAAACAGATTAAAATAATTAATTTATACATTGTTGGTCTCATCTAGCAGCAGAATTTGAGACTCAGTGTTGTTGTTGTTGTTGTCGCATTGTTAGCAAACTAATTTAAGCTTTTTTGTCAGCGCCTAATCAAATTAATTAGCATCGCATGCGCACGTTAATCCAAATGCATAAATATTTAAATAGAGCAACTGTGCGAGTGTGTGTGTGAGAGAGTGAGAGAGAGAGAGAGTATGTTGTGTGTTGGATGTTATTAGTCAGCTTCTTCGTCTAACTTATATTCAAGGCAGTTGAGTTGTGGCTTGATGCTTGAGAGATGGAGATATATAGAGAGGAGAGACAATGGAAGAGAAGAGATGAGATGGGAAGGACAGAGAAGAGAAGAGAAGAGAAGGAATGAGAAATAAAGAGAAGCATAGAGAATGAAAGTGAAGAAAAGAAAAGAGAAGAGCAGGAAGGATAAAACATAATAGAAAGAGAAGGAACGAGAAGAAAAGAGGAGGATAAATTAGATGGAAAGAGAAGAAAAGATATTAAAATAAACGAAATGATAATAGAAGAATAGAAAGAAAGGGAAGGGACGAGAATGAGAGAAGAGAGAAGAAGAAACGAGAATAGAAGAAAAGAGAATAGAAGGGAAAGAGAGAAAAGAAGAAACGATAATAGAAGGGAAAGAGAGAAGAGAAGAAACGAGAATAGAAGGGAAAGAGAGAATAGAAGAAAAGAGAATAGAAGGGAAAGAGAGAAGAGAAGAAACGATAATAGAAGGGAAAGAGAGAAGAGAAGAAACGATAATAGAAGGGAAAGAGAGAAGAGAAGAAACGATAATAGAAGGAAAAGAGAGAAGAGAAGAAACGATAATAGAAGGGAAAGAGAGAAGAGAAGAAACGATAATAGAAGGGAAAGAGAGAAGAGAAGAAACGAGAATAGAAGGGAAAGAGAGAATAGAAGAAAAGAGAATAGAAGGGAAAGAGAAAAGAGAAGAAACGATAATAGAAGGGAAAGAGAGAATAGAAGAAACGAGAATAGAGGGGAAAGAGCGAATAGAAGAAACGATAATAGAAGGGAAAGAGAGAAGGAAAGAAGAGCATTAAAGAAAAGAGTATTAAAGAGAAGAAAATTGGAAACAAGAGTGGATAGAAAAAGAAAGAGAAAAAAATAGTAGAAAAGTGAAGAAAAGATTAAAAAAGGAAAGACAACAAAAGACAAGAGAAGATAAGGAAAGAGAAGATTAGCAAAGACAATAAGAGATAAAAGAGAATGAGAGATTAGAGTTCTACTTAAGCATAAGTGCGAATTGAACGAATCAGTTCAAATGAACTGGAGAAATAATTCAGTGATCAGACAACTATAAAGTTTGCTCATTCGTAAACATGACTTTTTGGCTTAATAATGAATCCTGAATTCATGAAATATTTTATGACTGAATCAACTGAGAACAGCATGAGCCGTTCATGAACTACTAAATTTCGGAACTAGTAAACTACTCCATATAGCCAAGCTAAGCAGAAAACGGATCGATAAACATTTGAAGCCATTTACAACTCGAACTATTGCGCGGCTTGATTTCCATTTTCCATGCGACCGGCACACCCAGCAACGTTCTGGCAACTGATTGAGTTCTTTGAGTCTCAGCCGGAGCCGGGCAATTGACACGTGGAATGCATTGGCAAGAAGTACAGCTCGAATGGCATCAAGGCAATCGGAGCTGTGTAATGAATGGCAAGCGTATTGGCGTCTAATAGAAACGAATGTTATTCAAATCCAAAATGCCAATCAAACGTCTGGCAGCATGATGATATCCGAAAGTCGCGGCATTAGCGCAGACAGCAATCGTATCAATCATATTTAGCATACAACTGTCGGCTGCTCAATGAGTCAGTTAGTCAAGTCGCAGCGAATTATTGACAGACTGAGCAATGGACGAAGTCTTTTTGAATGTTGAGAAAGCTCGAATTTCGCAATTATGCAAGAGGGTCACACGAATGGGGGCAGCCAGAGCAGCCAGAGCAGGCGGCGGAGGCCCTCTGACAGCTGTAAAGCTGACAGCACTTTTTGGTCAGCTCCATTGAAGCGTCTCATTAGCCATACAACGATATAAAAACTTCTTTTAGCCCGAACTGATTTGCGCTCGCATTCAGACACACGCTCGACTCACACCTCATTCGGTTATGCAGAGCCGCAAATTTCCCCTGACAATAGACCGCAGAGAAACGAACCTAAAGACCAAAAGAATGACCAGAGCCATAAAAAATGCCAACCTTCAGAGTGCAAACATTAAAAGGCAGCGTGGAAAGAAGCAGGAAATATGCAAATTGAAAGGACAACCAAGAATAGAACTGAGCGCCGAGTACCAAGAACTGGCCGTGGGTCTGCCAAAAGCAGGCGGCAAGATGCGCCCCCAAACAACGGCGAAAATAACAAAAAAATACCAAGAAAGCAAATGTTTGGCTAGCAGATGTGGAATAGCGAATACTCTATACCCATATACATAGTATATAGATATTATCGATATTATACCGAGCTATATAAAGTTTTCTATATCTGAGATATAACAAGCAAGCAAATGGGACTGACTGACTGTGAGATACCCGCTACATGGTGAAGCTGTTGAATTAACTTCAATGATATCGAGGGGCTTGAGCATAAACAGGCTAATAGTTTATTATATGCATATATAGCTATAGCGGACTATAGAGGGACTATGGAGAGATTATAGAAGAACTTTAGAGGGACTATAGAAGGTGGAAGGAAGGACTATAGAGGGATAATTGAGGCACTATAAAGACAATAGAATAGAGAGAATAGAAGAACTATAGAGAGACTATAGAGAGATCAAGAAGAGACTATAGAGGGACTATAGAGAGACTATAGAAGGACTATAGAGAGTCTATAGAGAGTCTAAGAACTGACTATAGAGAGACTATAGAGAGACTATAGAGGGACTATAGAGAGTCTAAGAACAGACTATAGAGAGACTATAGAGAGACTATAGAGAGACTATAGAAGGACTATAGAGAGACTATAGAGAGTCTAAGAACAGACTATAGAGAGACTATAGAGAGACTATAGAGAGACTATAGAGAGACTAAAGAGAGTCTAAGAACAGACTATAGAGAGACTATAGAGAGACTATAGAGAGACTAAGGAGAGTCTAAGAAGAGACTATAGAAGGACTAAAGAGATACTATATAGAGACTATAGAGGGACTATAGAGAGACTATAGAGAGACTATAGAGAGATTAAGAAGAGACTATATAGAGACTATAGAGGGACTATATAGAGACTATAGAGAGCCTATAGAGAGTCTATAGAGAGTCTAAGAATAGACTATAGAGAGTCTATAAAGAGACTAGAGAGACTAAGGAGAGATTATAGAAGAACTTTAGAGAGACTATAGAAGGTGGAAGGAAGGACTATAGAGGGATAATTGTGGCACTATATAGAGAATAGAATAGAAGAACTATAGAGAGACTATAGAGAGTCTAAAGAGAGTCTAAGAACTGACTATAGAGAGACTATAGAGAGGCTATAGAGAGACTAAGAGACTATAGAGGGACTATAAAGAGACTATAGAGAGTCTAAGAACAGACTATAGAGTGACTATAGAGAAGACTAAAGAGAAACTATAGAAGAACAACAGAGAGACTTTTAAGGGACTATATAGATACCATAGGGAAACTATATATAGTTCATAGCTCCTTCAGAGAGCTGTAAGATAGTCAAGGCCAACGCTGTTCACGTCTCGCTCCTCAGCAAGTGCAGCAAGTCCCACGACAGGCGAGCTGAACTGAGCCTCACTGTACGCACAAATGGCACGCTCAATGGAGCGTGGCCTGCTGCAGGGTATTGCCAAGTTGGGGCTGGCGTAAATTGCATATTAAATTTAACATTTTTCATATTTATGCAGCCGGCGATGCGGCGCACTCATAAAGTGAAAGTGACTCAAAAGGCGTTTAAGCAGCGGCCCACTGAGCCTGGACGGCGTCTGTGGGGGCGGGAATGGGCGGTAAGGGGCGTGTGGCGCAACAAGAACAACATTTCAATTTAGCAAAATATTCATTATGCTCAAGTGTAGACTGTAGGCAAATGGCGCTAAACGGAAGCGGAAACGTGCCGAGCAGAAGTTGACCCCACATCTACTCACGGTGGCCAACAAAAGTTTTAACACACACACACACACACACACACACACATACTCTCAAATATGTACTGTTAGCCGGCACTCATTTGGCCATTGTCAGGGAACGTCTTCATTGTCGCCGCTGAGCCACATCCTCGCCTGCGTCTTCGCTGCATTGTGCAAACTTTTATAAAGTTATGAAAAGTCATTCAAGTGCGTGGCTCCAAAAGAGGCAGACAGACAGAGAGACAGAGAGAGAGAGAGAGAGAGAGAGAGAGTGAGAGTGTCTTTGTTGGGTGTGAGTTGCTGTGAGACAAGTTGGCGACTTTTTGGAGCACTTTGTTCTCATTTTCAGCGTGGCTTCTCCACGCAAAAACTAAAGACAGCTTCGACAAGAAGTGCGACCAGGTGGCTGGGCGCGGGTCCAGGGACTTGGCTGACAATAAAGCCGTCAGAAACGTGCATGTCGACAAGGATGTTGTCCTTAAATGTGTGCTCAATGTCCTCGATGTCGTCGCCGTCGCAGTCATCTTAAGCGGCAATCCCAAGTAGTTAGACACTGTAAATAAATATGAAGTAATGGCAAGAGCAGTGGGTAGACAGCTTGCTGAGGGTATATGGCAGATGCTGTCCAGCTATCATAGGGATATTGTATAAAGATATGTAAATATGGATGACAGATGCTAAAATATGTTTAAAGTCGAAAAGAAATTGTAAATATTAAGTATACGACATGAGCTCCCTGAGTACTCTCTGAGCTAGAATCTTATCTTGCCTTAGAGTGAGCTACTGGGATCTATGATGAACTGATCTCTGCCTCACTCTCTCTCTCTCTCCCTCTCTGAGCAAGAATCTTACCTAAGCTTAGAGTGAGCTACTGGGATCTATGCTGAACTGATCTCTGCCTCACTCTCTCTCTCTCTCCCTCTCTGAGCAAGAATCTAACCTTGCCTTAGAGTGAGCTACTGGGATCTATGATGAACTCGCTCTCTCTCCCTCTCCCTCTCTGAGTATTCTCTGAGCAAGAATCTTATCTTGCCTTAGAGTGAGCTACTGGGATCTATGATGAACTGATCTCTGCCTCACTCTCTCTCTCTCTCCCTCTCTGAGCTAGAATCTTATCTTGCCTTAGAGTGAGCTACTGGGATCTATGATGAACTGATCTCTGCCTCACCTCTCTCTCTCTCTCCCTCTCTGAGCTAGAATCTTATCTTGCCTTAGAGTGAGCTACTGGGATCTATGATGAACTGATCTCTGCCTCACTCTCTCTCTCTCTCCCTCTCTGAGCTAGAATCTTATCTTGCCTTAGAGTGAGCTACTCTGGTCTATGATGAACTGATCTCTGTCTCACTCTCTCTCTCTCCCTCTGCTGCACTTCCTCTCTCTGAGTATCTGAGTATCTCTAAGTATTCTCCGAGTGACGAAAAGATAAGGGAGCTTAAGTGATCTCCTCTGAGCTGCTGAGAGTCTTACAGCTGGTGGGTGTAGCTCAAGGCAGCTCGCAGAAGCAGCTGGGTGAGCTTCAGGGATCTATGAACTGCTCTCTCGCTCTCTCTCTCTATCTCTCTCTCTCTCTCTCTCTCTCTCTCTCTCTCTATCTCTCTATCTCTCTGTGTATTGAATGAGTAAGGATGAGTTGACTGATCTATGGCGCTCTAACCTTAAACTCAATCCAAGCTGCAGCCAGACAGCTGCCTTCAACTTTATATATATATACAAAAACTATATATATCCTTAGTACACGCCCCATTGCTAGTCCCTAGTGCTAGCCGCCAGCAATTCATAATATTTGACTATAATTTAATCTTTTGGCTCAGCAAATAGAAGAGCATTGAAGCTGAGGTGTGCTGGCAGCGCTGAGCGTAGTCCTTTGGCTGGCAGCTTAAGTGAGCTTTGCCATTAGGTTTGGCTGCCGCACAGATGCTACCTGGCTGGCTGGCTGGCTGGCTAGTCTGGCTGTTACCTGTCGTGCGCTGCACTTTGAGTGCTGCTGCCAAAACTCATTAACCACACGCGTTGGCCACGTTCAAACTTGCGGCCGGCTTGCCACACAAGTGGCAACAAGGCGCAGCAATATTCTAACTGTTGTTGTTGTTGTTGTTTGTGGGTGTCACTCAGGGGCAGCCACGCCACACAGCAGGCTGTCGCATTTCATGTGCTCAGGATTGCGTGTGCGGCGCGCAGCAGTAAATAATTTTTGCCCAAAGCTTGTTGAAACATTTAATAAAACCAATATAAATCATAACAAACACTTAGCAAGACAACAACAACAACAACAACAACACAAACACACACAGACAGGCAGAGGCAACAAAGCGTAACTAAAATTCCAAAGCGTTGCCCATTTTGGCCGCAAAAACTTCTGCCGTGCGCACAAAAATGCCGAGCAGCCGGCGAAATGACAAACGCCAACTGTGCGTGTGTGTGTGTGTGTGTGTTATGTGTGTGTGTGTGTGTGCTGTAAGAGCGGCGGCATAAAATTCAGGCATTGCAACGCGTGAACGCACCTTTGCCTGTGCGTCTGTCTGACTGTTGCCCTCTCCCTCTCTCTCTCTCTCTCTCTCTCTCAGGCGCGCCGCATGTATGTGTGTGTGTGTAGCCATGCTGCTCCATGCTATGTCGCCTCGTGCATAGTTCCATGTCCATGTCGCTGTCGCTGGCCACGCCAGCTTCCCCATAGCAACATTCAGCAGCAGCAGCAATTGAAAGGCATGCCCAACTAGCAAATACCCTGTACACAAACAGTAGTAAATGTTAGATGGCGAATATTATTGGATACTTAGGGAAAGGCTATGTCAATAGAGGCTATATATAGTTTCTCTATTCCCAGCAGATGTTATGCTGATAATAGTCATATATATATATATATATATATATATATATATATATATATATATATATATATATATATTATATTGATAAATAAATTTTATTTCAAGATCTCGTCAGAGTGTTAAACGTATAGAAAATATGATTTGATGGCAATGATCTGCTTAGCATATACCCTGTATATTGATAATGTGATATATATACTATATATTGTTTCAAAATCTCGTCACAGTCTTAAACGTAGAAGTACATAGATAATATGCTGCCCTAAGAATTAACTACCTAATATATACCCTGTATATGTTATTGAGATAATGTTCTATATATACTATATATTGATATATATAGAAGTACATGCTGTCATAAGTATGAACTAGCTAATATATACCCTGTATATTTTAATATATATAATATTATATATTTTCTCTAAAGACTTTGTCTTTAAAGATCTCATCTCCGTCATGATTTCAGCGTAAATTTCCTGTTTATATTTTCCACATTTTTCTTCATTTCCCTCCACTGCATATACCCGCTTTGCTAGCTCTCAACCAGGGCAGTAAAATGCGCAAAAAATTAATTGCGGCGCATAAATCAAAAGACTTTTGCTCTCACTCTCCGTCTGTGAGCGACTGGCTCTGCACTCGAAAGAGCCCCAAACCCCACCTTTGCTTTGCTTTGCTCCAACTCCCCCTACACACACACACGCACACTCGCTCACACAGAGACATGACATTTGGCATCTCGCAGCGCACTTGTTACTATTTTTGTTTTGGGCCATCATGCAGTATGCATGATTCGCATGATTTCGCATCCAGAAACTGCAAAGTTTGCCTCGCCGATTGTTTACTCTGAGTCGTTTGGCATCAAGGCCACATTTGATGGGGCCCTTGCACGCCAACACGTTGGCCCCGCTAGGTGCTGTTGACCGAATTGTGTCGAGTGTTGCCAATAATTATGGCTCTTGCACATCAACAAAGCGACAGAGAGAGAGAGAGAGAGAGAGAAAGAGTTAGTCCATTGATGACCGGAAGTGTTTTGCCCACTGGCCCTGGCACAGCCTCGTAAACGAGAGCACAGCTAAGGCTGCCTGATGAATGCGTTTTTCATGGCTGACAACTTGATAAGCGTGCAGCAATTGAACGCTAATTCAAAAGATTAAATGTGTTTCATAAGCTCAATTGAGCAGCCAGCGACGCCGACTGTGTTCCTCAAGTGCCTAAGATATATGACTTATGCGAGCTTCCAGTTAAATTCGCTCTACGTCGAATGTGATAAACACTCGTTCGCAGTTCGTGTTTCATGAAAATTGAGAAAGTGCATTTTGGTTGCCAGTTCGATACAGAGTACGGCTAAGGCTGTGATTTAGTAATCAATCAATGAGTTAATCGATAAATAAATGCCGAGTGCATGCCGGGAGTGATCGACTAGAAGACATTTGAGAGCATTACGAGAAAGTACGCTTTGAAAATAAATTCCAATTATCGATAAATTATCGAATATTAGCATTTCATTATCGATAGTATCTAATATTAGCGAGAAATTTTTGAATATTACCAATAACTTATCAAATATTGTCTATATGTAATCGATTATATAATATTATCGATATGCAATCGTTTATCGAGAAATTAACGCACATTATCAATAAATTATCAAATATATCAATCATTTATCGAATGTCAATAATTTATCCAATAGATAAATTAATTATTGCTATCGAAAAGTGATCGAATATTAGTAAACAGTTATCGAATGTTATCGATCAATTATCAAATGTGATTTATAAATATTTTAATAATCGATTAACGAGAAAATGTCGAATATTTTCGACAAACTATCCGGTGTTATCGATAAATTAACGGTTATTAACGATTGTAGGAGTTATCGATAGTATTGTAAGCCATCGGTATTGCATTTGGTATACTAGAGTGTCTAAGAATCTAATCTGAATTTTCCTGAATCTATAAAACTACATCTTAAAGTTATATATAATAGATCTGGTGCAGCTAGGCCTACTAGCTATATTTAAAAACTTTCTCCAACAGTTTCAATCGTTTACCGTTTTTCATGGGAAACTGTACTTTTACTAAAGCACAAAAAAACTGCCAGCTTTGAGGCTAGAAAAGACAACTTTCTCATGGCTAAAGGTTTTCCAGCTACTTCATGCGGGAATTTCCCTTCCGTTCGCCCTTTTTTGCTGCACTCATAAACTAGAAATTTAAATGCATTCATTATTTATGACAATAATTTTGTTGTTGCCGTTGCCAAGGCCGTTGCACAATTGTTGTCGGGCTGTGACAAACAACTGTCCGAGCGGCAGACAGAGGCTGGGAGCGCCATATCACGCATACGTCATGGGTGCCGGCTATAAAAAGTAACCATGCATAAAATACACACGTCAAAGCAGCAGAAGAAGAGAGAAAAAATGCTCGTAAATAATGCACAGGCGATTTATCAGCGAGACAGTTGCATTTGCAGTTGCAGTTGCCAGTTGGAGTTGCAGTTGCCATCAGCTGTTGCAGCTGACACCCTCGACCGTCGACCCTCGACCCACGGCACTGAGTGCCTAGCGCTGCAAAGCCCGCGACTTTTCAAACGGCAATTTGGCAATAGTTTTACCAATCTGCTGTCAGCGTTGGCTAAAACAACGCAAAAACGAAAACTAAATCCACGCAGAACCCACATGAAACTGGTCTCCACTCTGAGGTTTCTTTTAACTCTTTTTTTTTTGGAGCTTTTGTGGGTTTCACTGCGGCTGAGGCTGGGGCCTGGGTCTCTCTATGTCTGTGTCTGGGTCTCGGGTTTTAGCCCACGCTCGCCGACAGTTTGTTTAGCCCCGTTAAGCCTCACACTAATTACACTTGCGCTTTTTACAAATCCAAACACACACACACACACTTGCAACATTTTTCTTAGTCTGGCTGCAAAAAAGTCAAGTAGAATGAGCTACAACTCGAACATATTTTCATTTTCATGGTCAAAATGACAGCCAGCCTGGTTTGGGTCGCTTTTTTGTGCGGCATCAGAGCTCCAGCTCGCTAGCTTTTTATACCCTGAGCCCATTGAAAATGGGAAATCAGGGTATAATGTTTTTGTGAAAATGTATGTAACAGGCAGAAGGAGACGTCGCAGACCATACAAAGTATATATATTCTTGATCAGCTCGATGAGCTGAGTTGAAATAGCCCTGTCCGTCTGTCCGTCCGTCCGTCCGTCCGTCCGTCCGTCCGTCCGTCCGTCTGTGTGAACGCAGCGATCTCGTAAACCACAGAAGCTAGAGAGCTGAAATTTGACATGTATACTCCTGAATACCATACGCTATACGAGTTTTTTTCAAAAATTCGATAACTCTTCCCGTTCTCTTTTTATCGATAAATTTCGATAACTTTTCGTCTCTTTTACGTACCGTAAGAGCTAGAGACCTGAAATTCACTATGTAGATTCCTGCTGTGAATGTAGACATTTTGTAATTTTTGGTTTTTGGATGCCACGCCCCCTTCGCCCTAAATTTGCAAAAAACGCATTTCAAATACTAGAGACTTGTGCTTCGGCACATACACACATATGAATAACATAATCATGCCCTGAAAGTTTGAATCAAAAAGTCCTGCTAGAAAAAAAGTTATTTAACATTTAATTTCCACAACATGAGCCTCTTGCAGCCCAAGCGCAATCGCAACGTCAACTGCGCAGTTGGCAGAGCGTATGCTTGAGCGTGCGTCTGTGTGTGTTGCTTGCAATATATGTATATGTAAACTAAGCATAAATATTTGAAGTATCGGCACTTCGCAGGGCTCAGGGTATCTCCTAGTCGAGCCGTCTCGACTAGAGCATTCTTACTTGTTGGGTTTACAGCAGCGACAAATATGCAAATACCTCGGACTGCAATTTCCCTTTTTTTTCGCATTTCACTGTTTCCGTTTCCGCTTTTTGGCTGAAGCACGCAAATCTTGATTTAATTTCCGACTATTAAGCTTAAATGGCAGCCAGCCAAAAATATTTGCGGCTTTCGTGCATAGCAAAAGGATTTGTGCTTTAGCATGACTTAAAGCTCATTAGTCGCCCTGAATGGGTGGGTGGGGGAACCTTGCGGCAGCTGCGTCGCTGTTATTAGCAAATGGCTAAATAGTTTCACAAAACTATGCAATTTAGCACAACATTCCTTTGGCCCCGTTGCCCAGCTTCAGTTGCCTTGAATAGTCTTGACTTACAGCTCATTAGCAGTTAGCAGAAGTTTATTCATTTTGCTGCAGATATGTCTACTTGCCTTTGTTGACACGTTGCCAAACTTCACAAGTGCTGGGACAGTGTTGGGAAACTTTATTTTTTAGCTCTGAGTTGCCCTAAATTTTCGTATGTCTTTGAAGACTTTGGCTTGACTTAAAGCTCATATGAAATATAAAACATTTCAGATAGAAGTTTCAGAACTAAAGCTCTTAAATGAAGTTTGGCAAGTACGCTTTGAAAATAAATTCCAATTATCAAATATTATCGATAAATTATCGAATATTCGCATTTAATTATCAAAAGTATCTGATATTATCGAATAATTGTTGAATATTATCAAAAAATTATCTAATATTGTCTATAATATGTAATCGATTATATAATATTATCGATATGCAATCGTTTATCGAGAAATTAACGCAGTGGTAAGCATAATGGCAACATTATATATGGCAATTAGTACAAATTTGGTAGTTAAGCTTTAGCTATGTTTTGCCCTGTTGCCACTGTGCTTTTCCAGTGTTGCCAAACTTCATTTAAGAACTTCTATCGATCTTCTTATATCTAGTATACATGTATTATATTTTGTATGTATTTATGAAATGTCTTAAGTATATTTCAGAATACACTGTTGCCAAATTGCACAGCTGCTGGATTTATAAGCATGTGCCCTGTTGCCAAACTTCTATGCTGTACATCATTTGCCTAGCTGTGGTCTCGTAACACGTCTCCCTATTGATTGAAATCATCACCGAGCAAAGTTCCTGCAAGCTGTTAAGCTCTCAACACTTACCCTTTTCACATTGTTGCCAAAATGCAGTTTGTTGCTAAAACTTCACTTCACTCCACTTAGCATATAAACTCTCTAAACTGTAAGCTCGTTCATTATATTTAAAGCGCAAATTCTCAGCTGCTCACAGCTGCTCCTTTGAAATTTATAGCTGCGCAGTTGCCAAAGTTCACTTCAAACTTCAGCCCTGTTCGAGTTGAGTTTAGTTTGT
This sequence comes from Drosophila peninsularis, assembly GCA_035047485.1. Classification (NCBI taxonomy): domain Eukaryota; kingdom Metazoa; phylum Arthropoda; class Insecta; order Diptera; family Drosophilidae; genus Drosophila; species Drosophila peninsularis. The sequence goes on from JAWNPN010000028.1 coordinate 4,875,753, forward strand.
CGAACAATGTCCTCACTTTTAGAGCAGCTTAGTTAGCAGCTATCAGTGTTTAGTTTAGTGACGTTCGCAACTGAACAACCCTATGGACATTGTTGCCAAACTTCAGCGGGCCACAGCTGGCTGTCAGTTTATGAGCCACCTGCGTATTAGGCCCCAACTATTGACCAGAAGCTAACCCTTCGCCCGGCACACTATTAGTTATTTATATAAACTTTGCACCGGTCAAGTGACATTGGTTTCTGCCGCTTGGCCGCCTCGCTGGTGTGACAAATGAATTTGGGTCAAAAGTTGTGAAAATTAAAAAAAAAAATGCAGAAAGCACCCCAGCTCAATCGAAGGCGCCAGAGCGTACTCGAACTTGAACTCTATGTGGTCACCACTCAGCCACACACCCACACACATGTGATGATGATGATGATGCCACAAACAGTTCGCACGTCTCGGATTCAGCAAAGTTGTCTCGAACTGGCCAAAGTTGGTGTCACGGGACAAAAGGGCTGACCGGCGATTCGCAACGCTTTGCGGACTTCAAATGACATTCAACTGGTCTGTCGAATTGCAATTTTATTTCCGTTTCCGCCTCGACGTGCCACATATGCCGCACGTAGCCGCCACGGCTCTCTGTGCGCAGCCATTCAATTGAACGTTCGTTTTCAATACCCTTGGAAAATTGGTCCACAGCTAAAAGTATAATTCGCTTGTGCGATTGTCACATATGTTAGGGTCAGGTAAAGACTTTGTCGCTAGAGACTGTGAGAGCATAGACAAAGTTTCTTTCAAACATGAACCAGATGGAAAGTATTATTAAAATCGATAATGAGCACTAGGAATCATCGATAAGCTTTTCAGTTTTCAATAAAAGCTATAGCAAGAATCGATAAATGTCGATAAATGTCGATAAAATCGATCAAAATAGATCAAGTCTATATAAATCGATAATATAGTAGCTAGTACACTAAGCTCATGTCATCCAGTCAATCACAAACTCATTTAAATTATCGATAACTCTTCCTGTTGCAAACAAAAAGTTCATCAAAATCGATAAAACATAAAAGAATTAAAATATTTTATTGGTTATTGCTCAAAACTTATGATAGCTGTAGAAAATATCTAATAAGAACTAGAAATCATTGATAAGTTTTACTAACTGATTAAAAATCGATAACAATCGATAATATAGTTTGCAAAGCATACAAAAACGCATATCAGTTATCGATAACTCTAGCATAGCATCGCTAAAAATCGATATTCATATCATATTTTTGGCTATAACAGCAACAGATATACCGATAGTTATCGATAGCACCAAGAGCTTTCATAGAATTTATGTAGTTCTTTACTGATGTCAGTTTTATATGATATATTCATATATATATCTCCATTTTCCTTAGGTTCCTGCTTACAGGGTATCTTCAAGTCGTTTACTAACCTCCTGTGCCATCTTACGTGTTTCTCTCTGTTTTTAGGAGCTCATCTTCCGGCCAACCAACTAACCAGCCAACAACAACAACACAAAAGGGGCACTAAAACGTTACAAAAGATTTACACCGCTTTTCGACGCAACAAACCCCCTTCGCTGCCTCCAGCAACACCCTCTGCTCGACACGCCACCCACCCTCCCTCTCCCTCGCTGCCTGGGTTCCGACCATTACTTTTGCTTTTGCGGGTTTGAGTAATGGATTAGATTTTTACTCACTTGTTGGGTACGCTGGCTGCTCCAGCTCGGTTCACGTTGACTCCACGCCATTTCTTTATTTTCGCAACCGCCTTTGATAGCGGTTTTTTATGCCCTCGCCCAAAGACTGCATACTATCATAGTGTTATAACACTTGTTGGCAAAGCCAATGGAAGATGGCAAGATTTTATTTCCGCACTTTAGATTTCGAATGCAAATTTGCGCTAAAAGCTTTAAAAAAAACTCTGTGATGGAGATGGCTGCAAGTTAGAGTTTAGGATGATTGGTAGGATCTACAAGGGAAACCAGAACAATCTGATGTTTATTATTGATCATAATCTTTATATTGATCATAATCATCATATGGATCATCCTTATATATTATCTCTTCAGCTCTCAGTTGACTGTATCGAATTTTGCCTTTTACTATTCTCTATTTCTCTGACCTTCCCTCCTTCCTAGCGCATTCAGCATTCGTTCTGAGGAATCCCTTTTTCTCTGGTTGTCCATGGACTAAGAGTTTTTTGGCTGGGTTATTTGGTATTTGGTAACCCCTTTTTTGACCACAATGCTCCCACATTAAAGCGCATTCCTTTAGATTTTTACGCACTGCGTGCTCATGTGTGAAGTGCTTCCAGTTTTTGTTGGTTTTGGCTACTAGACAACCCAAAAAGTTGCGATTGGAGTTGGCTTCAAAGGAGAATTCTTTATTTTGATATACAATCTGTAGGTAATAGATATAGATATAGAGATATAGATATAGAGATATAGATATTCTAATTCAGGAACTACATTCAACTTAGTCCCTTGTCCCTTGGCAAAATAGTTTCAATATCTTTCTCAGTTAGACCTCGAAACGCTCTATGCCATAGCTCTTGGTCTACTCACTAAGTGCTAATTTTAAAGGTATTTTTTGTGTTACCAATTTAGGGCGGAGAGTAAAATGCTACAAGTCATTATCTGTAGCATACATTCCAGGCAACAGCAACTACCTGTGGCCCGGCCTCATTTTATGGGCCACCCCCAGAAGGAATCTAAATCTATCTGCCAGCCCGCCCCCTGCCCAATGCTGTTTGTCATTTACCGTATCAAAATCAATCGAAGCTCACAGAAAAACAACAGCAAAAAAAAAAAAAAAATGGAAAGTATAAAGGTGGGGGCAAACGGTAGCTAGGCAGGGAAGCCCGCTGTGGGTGAGAAACCCCAAAAACCATCAAAGAAACGTTGAAATTTTATGAGCCCGCAAGGGTCACATTAAAACGCATGTTAAGGCAACATCAGAAACATCGAGAGAAACACAACAACACGGCAAACAGAGAATGGAAAGAAAGTGGAGAAAAAAACATTGGATCAATCGTTCGGCTAGGTATTGCATGGTGGAAGGGTTTTTTGTTTTTTTTTTTTTTTTTTGAGGTCCTTCTGCGAACATGGAACTGATAAGGTCGCACGGCTTGGTACGCAATGCCTCGACCGACATTTTAATAGACTGGCTGACTGTTGACGGTGACAGTGTTTACAATGTGTCTGGCTTCAGGTTGTGGTTCATCTGCCACCCGGCTGACAATGAGTCTGCTCCGGAGTGTGGCCAACTAGAGCGTGACAAAGAGGGCGACCACGTAGCAGGGCGAAGAGGGGGGCTTGGGTTAAACAACAGCCTGACAGCGTCAAGTTAGCTCAAGTCAAATTCAGCTTTAAGCCAACAGCTCGGGAGCTGCCCAAACATGGCTCCCGTCAAGCAAATCAAGACTGGGAATAATTAAGCAGGCACAAAGGAAAAACAAGTTTTCCTCTTAGATAACAATTGAATTGCTGTTCACAGAAATGGAAAACCAATTCCATGAACCAAGTCTAGGCTAAAGCAATCCGCTTGGCCTTTAACCCTACGAACGTCCTATGTCCTAGCTTGACTTAGCTTTGTCCTGTCCCTTTTTCCTGTCTCCCATATGCCTGCCTCCCAGCCAGTCAGCATCTGGCAGAGCTTTAAACATTTCGCTGCCAATTCACACTTGATATGAATACTTAGACATATCATTGCTCGGTCATAAGACCAATCAGAAGTCAGCTCGGAGTGCTCTGTTCCTCCTGCTGTTTTCCCATTTCGTTTCGCTCCGAGTGTAAAATACTTTTCACTTTTGTTGTCGAAACGTAATCCAAGTTGTATCTATTTACATATTTATCTGCATTTTGCGGTATTCGTGGATAGCTGGGATGGGTTGGGTTGGATTGGGTTGGGTTGGGCTGGGTAGCGACGTCTGTTTGGGGTAGCGTCCTACGTGCCGCATCTTTCGGCTGACTCTTTAACTGCTTATGGGTTAGATTTATAGTCACGGCTTTTATTTATGTCACTTTTGCCGTTGTTCTTTACTGGCGCACCATTTTTCTTGCGGCTTTAGCATACTGGCTGGCTGGCTGGCTGGCTGTCTGTCCCGCGACCGGCCTGTGTGTCCTGGATCCTAACGCGGACGACCTCCACCCGTTGCCTAAAATCAATTTCCTTGCCTTTTGTTTTCGCTCGTTTCGGCGCTCGTTCCGCACGATGATGAGGTAAAAGTGTTGCAAGTTTATGTTCCTTATTTTTTTTATTTTTATTTTTTTTCCACAGCTCGAGACAACACGCAGTCGACGCCTGGCACAGCTGCCACTGAGGGTGGCACAGCTTGGGGCTTGGGGGCAGTCCTGGCACATTTGGCGCCCAGCCGAGCGCTGTCTTGCATATTTAAGTTGCGCTGCCTCTGCCTCTGCCTCCCCTGCTTGCCACGTCCGGCTTGGGGCTGCACATTTCCGTTGATTCTTCTTGGCCCTACCTGGTCGCTGGTGCTTCATTAGATGCTCAGCTCCTTGGCGCTATCTACTCCATATTTTCATACATTCATTTGGAAGCTGCATTAATTTCCGTTACCCACTCAATGGTCTTCCTGCTTTATGAACTCGCCTCGCCTCGCCTCGCCTCGACTCCTTTATTAATGAAGTGGCTCGAGCCCTTCTCACTATTGCCCTCTCCTTCGCTCAGCCAATTAGCAAACTGTATGTGTTAATACACATATTTTGTGTTAATTTCCGTTTAATTGTTTAATATGTTGTTTGCATTTTCTATTAGCAACCCATCCGCTGCGCATTGTTTCCACAATTATAGCTTCATCCGGCGCCCTTTCCCCACCTCTGGCGGCGCCCGCTGCTAATTGCATGAAGTGTTACTCAAGTGCCTGTCAGCTTATGTATCTCAAGGGTTGAGGTCGTCTCTGGCTATCCAACTGTTTGCTTGAGCTGCTTAAGGGTGAGCCACTGCCGCAAACAGCTGAAATTAGCCGTAAAACATTCGGACAGGTGAACGAACAACTCGTTTAGTTTGCCAGCTGAAGTGGTCAAGTAGCTATTCAGGTTCAGCCGTTGGACAAGCTTAAAAATATACCTGGAGATCTGTCAACTAACGTTAAGTGGCGTTTGCCATGCAAAAGGCAGGCCAAAGGGATTGAGAGCATATAGATAAGGTTGAGTTTGCTTAGGAGGCGGGAACTCTGTTTAACTATAGGAGAAATCCTCAGCTATGGAAGGCTTGAGGTTACTTTGTACTTGGCTTGGGCAGAGGGAGTTTCGCTTTATAATAGAAGGTTGCTTGAAGGACTTTTAATGTAGGAAAGGAATTGAGAGGAAGCTAAACTCTTTAAGCATATGTAGTGTAGGAATGTGCTAGAGCATGAAGAAGAGGAGTGGAAGCTCTCTTGATAGGTTTATCATAGAGAAGAAGAAAGGTTTCTCAGTTTCTAAGAGCTCGTACAGGCATATGAAGTATAGAAATATTGTAGAATGGGAAGAAGAAGTTTTCTTTAAGATAAGGATTTGCTAGTAGCTGATGAAGGCATGAGGAATACCCTTTAAACAGAGGAAATTTGGGAATATTTTGGAGTAAGAACAGAAAGAAGGAGTTTTGTTGACTCTATGATAATAAAAAGTTTACGGTTTTCCAAGAGGCAGTAGGAAGACTCATATTATATGAGATAGGATACGCAGAAAATATTCAAAGAGCTAAAGGAAAACTCTTTAGCTACCAATAGCTTAATCATATTGTTGATATAGTAAGTATAATATCATCTCAAAGGTATCTAAGTGGCTATATAGGCAGAAGATATGCTCTTTTATCATAGAGTATTTAGACGTACTTAAGATTTATCAAGTGGAAAACATAGGTCTACTTAAGAGATAGCTCTTCATCTATCTCTCAAGTAGATCTATGTAGATCAGGAATAACTTTTTGTAGAGATAATAATATCTTTAAGAATGGAAAGTTCATTTAGGGTTTGGAGTTGCTCTAACAGTTGAGGAAGAGCTACGATGAGATACAATGAGATCATATAAAGCTTATATACCTATATACCCGATGAATATCCAGGCAATCCAGTTTAGAGCCACTAAGCTAAGCTCAAGAGCTGCCCAGTATGACTCTATTATAACTCAACTGCCTCAATCTAGGGTATCCACAAAGTCTTAAATGGCTTTACTAGCTGCCCGCCCAGTTTGGGCCTTGCGCTAAGCTGCTTGGCTAGTTAATTGGCTTAGGAACTGCTGCAGCTGCCAGCGGAGAGTCGCACCGGAGTACGCTTAACTAATTTAAATCATTTTAATGGCTCAGTCGCGCTCAGCCGATGTATTCGAACTGAACTAATTCCCGCGCAACTCTTAAGCTTCATGCAAATCCCAAATGCCATAAATGTGGCGCCGAGGCGCAGCCTGCTTGGCAGCAACTTGGCTCAGAGGCAGGCAGACAATGGCGACCGCAGTTGGTGAAGACGCAACTTTCAATTGTTGTGTTGTGTGTTCGCAAGTCGTAATAGAATAAAGTTTTCCACCATGGGAATTCCAACTGTTGTTTTTCAGCCACCTGCCCCGTCACGCCCCCCACACCCACACCGTGCCCAGGCTCCCAAGGACAAAAGCATAAAAAGCAACATAGATCTCATTCGCGACGTCTTTAGCTTGTTCTGTGCGTGTAATCCACTCAGGCCCAACCCCGCGCCCCCCACCCAATGCCCGTAGAGTTGTACGTACATATGACAGTTGCCTGCGCCGCCATTTTGCCGGAATTCGTAATCCCAGGTTGGCAGAAAGAAGAAGACGACCATGTTTATTGCCTTCAGCGGAGAGCGCGCTGTGCGAGCAATATGAACTGTTATATGTGAATGATATTATACATTCATACTCCATAATATCATTGGGACATACGCAGGTGTACTTGTCAGCTAGTAACTTGTATATTAGGCTTTATATGCCCTGAAAAGTTCTTTGGTGAAAATAGAAATTTTATAATTAATTTTTTTTTTTTTTTTTTATTTATTAATTTTTTTTTTTTTTTTTTTTTTACATAATTAAAATTAAGGCTAACTTGACAACTAAAGCGCTGGCTACTAAGGCCTTCGGCTTGACTGTAGTATTTTCCCTTCTATTTACATATTTACATAATTATATATATCATTGGTTATATTTTACATTTTTAAATTAGATTGTATGTGTTATTATATTTAAGAAAATTTATTATATTATTTATGTGTTCGGGCGAGGGGTTTGTAAGGGTCGAAATTTTATAATTAAATTTGGAATTATTTGCTTGCACCCATTCCCTCTGGCAGCTCAAGTGAAACGTGACGAATTCTGCTAATTTGTGAAATGAGTGGGGAGAGTGGAGGGTGGAGCGTGGAGAGTGGAGAGTAATGCGTGAAAGTGGCGAGTGAAGAGTGCAGAGTGTAGTGGGGCACACTCTAGCAACTTCATATTCATGTTTCACTCAAATGCAAGTGCTCTTCACTTTTCAAGCTCCACTCTCCACACTTCACTCTCCATTCACTGCGCTCTCCACTCATCACTGTTCGTATTCATAGCTCACTCAAGTGCCTAAGCACAGAGGAATTGTGTATTTCACTCAAATGCAAATGCTCTCCACTCTTCAATCTCCACTCTCCACACTTCACTCTCCACCCGCTCTCCACTCATCACTGATCGCATTCATAGCTCACTCAAGGGCCTAAGCACAGAGAGCTCATGCTACGATTAACTCTTAAAGCTGCTCAAAATGATATATGTATATAGATATTCGATGTGCCATATATATATATATATATATATATATGTATAGATACTCATACAAATGCTTGGTAAGCTGATCCTAACTTAAGTTGGAAATTGAATTACATTATATGTATATAGATGATATGATATGTGTTTATATGATATATATACAGAGGCTGATATATATATATATATATATATATATATATATATATATATATATATATATATATATATATATATATATATGATATTTTCCACTTGTGCTTAGTCAAGCACTAAGAGCGTTCGTTAGAAATCCTAGACGACGCTAATGCTTCACTGTCTATACACATGTAACTATATCTTTCTATATATATATATATATATCTATATATGTAACTGTTACTGTCTCTAGATGCTTGCATATATATATCGCATGACAGGCATTATATCATTAAACAAAATTGACTTGACAAAGTTTCTCAAGGCCACAAAAAATTGTCAAGGAAAAAAGCGAATTTTTGCAGGCAATTTTTGTTGTTTGCAAAAAATTATATAAATGAAAGTGTGACAAATATGTACATATATGCATATATATGTACACATATATTTTTATAAATATATGTACATTGATCTATATATATATATATATATATATATATATATATATATATATATATATGTCTGTGTGTCGCCTACTTAAGGCGCCTGCTGTCGTCTGTCGTCTGTCGCCTGTTTATTGCTTTTATTTATTTACTGCCAGCACCTAAGCAACCTCCCTCTGCGCCCACGCCCCTGCCTGGCGAGTCGCGCTTTTGATTTGTTGTTGCTGCTGCGGCTGCTGGCAGTCGGCGTCGCAGGTGTTGCGACGCTCCATTTTGTGGTGTTTATGTCAAAAAGTGGAATTTTATGCGCGCGCTTAAAAGTATGCAAAATGTTTTTGTCATCTTGGATGGGATGTGGGTAGAGGGGTGGCGGGTGAGGGGGTAGCCACCATAAAGCAGGCGCCCACTCAAAAGTAGGCAACTCGCAGCATTTTTATCTGGCGAACATAAAGATTTTTGCTTTTATGTCGCGCCGGGCTGCTGGGCCATTTGGGCCGCAGTTGGGGGCGTGGGGGCGTGGTAATCAATATGCCAACTGTCCATTGATTGGATTTTGATTTGCTTTGGCAGGCGCTGCACGCGGCGAGTCAGTGATTAGGGGCGGGCCATAAAACTAATCAAGTTTAAATGCGAGTTGGGCATCAATGTTAAGCTGCTTTAATGGCTCAGCTACACACACACGCACACACACACACACACACAGAGTCACTAATTAAGTAATTACTTTTCGCTCATTAAGCGCGACGCAAGAAATTCAACTTCAATTTGACTTGATGCTCCCCAAACGCCCTGTCGTCCTGTCCATCAAGTGCGCACTTAGCAGCTACAACTTACACACACACACACACTCTCTCTCTCTCTCTCTCTCTCTCTCTCTCTCTCTCTCTCGCACACATATGCCAGGCGAGTTGGCAAGTTTTTGCGCATTTTCTGCTGCTTGCCGCCGTCTTGTCTTCTCCGTGCTCGCTCTGGTCTACGACATCAATCGATTGAATCGACGACGCTTAAATATTAATGATAAAATGAAGCAAACGGTGGCAACTCCACCGCCCAGCCCAGCCGAGCCCCGCCCAGCCCACCCTCTCCGCCGTTCGGTTACAGTTTAAGTAGTGGAGCCTGCAACGCATTTCATAAGCAGCATCAAAAGTTTTGCGCAGTTTGCCGAATGACTCATGCGAATCATGCCGCGCTGGGTCGGCTTTAAGCCTCGGCGAGATCTCCTGCAATTTGGCAAGCACTTTCAAGGAGCTTTTCGGTAAAACTTTGCATATAGAACTATCTTAGGGGCTATAGCTGTATTTGAGAGCCAAAGAGAGTTTTTGAAGACTGTGGCTAGGAAGAGCTTTCACTTAAAAGCGCAAAGCTCATATGCTATATGAATAAATATCATGGGAGAAAGATGTTGAGCTTAGCAGAAAGCTTCTAACGAGGCTAAAATCTTAAAGATTAAGATTTATGTAAGGCCATCAAATGCGCTTTATAAAAAGCTCCTCATACTCTACTTGAATTGAGCTTTTTATGAAGCTTACATACAACCTCCTTGAATTTATACAAATTATGGAAAGCTTTAAAGTCTTTTGTTGTATCTATCAGAGTACAACTCAATTGCTAGATAGAAAGACTTCGACAAGCTTTTAAGCAGAGCTTAAAATCTATCTTCAATATATCTAGGCAGCTTTCAAAAGCTCTTCCAATAAAACTCATCTGGGTAGTGGAAATACTTCAGTAAGTTTTTAACCTAAGCTTCAACTCCCATATTCAAATTTTCAAGCAACTTTCAAAAGCTTTTGATCCATTTTAGCTTAGGTGCTTTTGGCTATATTTGAATATGATCGCAAAAGCTTTAATTTTATTTGAAGCTAACGATATTTTCACAATATTACGATAAGCTTTCAAAAAGCTTTGCGCCCACTTAAGTTAATGAGCTTTCGGCTCTAGTTTTCTTAGCTTAAACAGCAAAATTTTCACTTAATGTAAACCAGACTTTCAGCTACAGGCTGAAAGCTCACTTCAACTCAACTCAACTCGAATACCCTACATCCCCCCAGCTGATATGCCGCTTCGCAACTGGTGCAGCGCACAGCAGCCCAAAAATTGCGAAAAAGTGTAAGAAAAATATCAGACTCCATAATTAACTTGCTCATAACGCGCACAAAATGACGCGTAGCCAACAAAGGACGAGAAGGACGACAAGGACAAGGACACGATCCGCGCATGGAGCTGCCTGTGCACTGCTGCATGCCGCTGGTGTGGGCGTGGCATGGAATAATTTTTATTTTGTTTTTCGGCGTTCTCCTCATACGAGGGCCCAACAGCGAAAAGTTAGCAAAGCCGTGCACTGAAGTGCTTTAAAAAGATAAAAGCCATTTATCACGCATGTACACTCGCTCTCACACACACACACACACAGAGGCAGACAGATGCCTAGACAGGTGGTGCAGGATATGGAATTTAGCGAACAGACACGCGTGCCGCAACGCATTTTCATTGAACTGAGTAATCCTTGGCGGGAGCTGAGGGCGAGAGCGTATTGAAATTAAGAGTTGTAACGACGCTTGCATGCCCTAACTAAGAGTAGAGTTGATAGTTGTGTCATAGAAGGTTTTTCTCCGCTGGGGACTATCAGTTTTAGCTTGAGTAAGCCATAAAATAGCTGGAAACTGTAGCTATATCTAAGTTTTCTAGCTATTTGATTTATATAAGCGATTATAATATCAAAGAAATTTGAAAATTTTCAATTACAGCTAGATTTAGCTTTAAAATAGCTAATAAAATTAATCGAAAGGTTCACAAATTCACCCACTTAGGTGGAAAATGGGTGAGAAGAGAAAAAGTGAAAAGTTTTCAAAGAGTTTTGGCATTTGATATAATCAGAAGGGTTTACGACTAGCTGATATATTGGATATAGAGATATATTGATGTAAGATTATATATATATCTATATATATATATATATATATTGATATATTGATATATTCATATGCTGATATATTGATATACTGATATATTGATATATTGATTTATAGCTATATTGTTATATTGAGATACTGATCTATTTATATATTGATAATGATGATAGCTGATATATTGATATACTGATATAGATATATTCCTATATTGAAATATTAATATATTGATATATTGAGAGATTGATATATTGATATATTTATATATTGATATATTTATATATTGATATATTGCTATATTGATATAATGATAGATTGATTTATTGATGTATTGATATGCTGATATATTGATATACTGATATAGATATATTCCTATATTGATATATTGATATATTGATATATTGATATATTGAGATATTGATATATTGATATATTGATATATTGATATATTGATATATTGATATATTGATATATTGATATATTGATATATTGATATATTGATATACTGATATATTGATTTTTAGCTATAGTATACCACCTAGCCAGCATATATCTATATATTTAAATATATACATATAAATCTCGACAGTTCCATATTCATCCGATTCTTCAAACATCTCACCAACCCCTTGACACAGTCCACACGCTCTCCAGCCCTAATTATACACTAACATCGCGCGGCAAAGGCAAGTGTAAAGCCAAGACGACGTCGGCTTAGGCTGCTGGCCCCCGCACCACCACACCACCGCACCACCAGCCGAACGCCCACACGCTGCTAAGCCGCTTAGCCGATCAGCCGATTGCCATTAGCCATAGGCACAGTGACCGCCGCAGCCCAACCCCTAGCAGCAGCCCCCACCCATCCGCCGGAGCTATGCAGCCAGATAATTCGTCCGGCCGCAAAGTATGCAACAGTTTTTTTTTGGCTTTTCAGTGCACGTAGCAAAAGTTAGCCGAGTCATAAACCAGTTTTTCAATTTGTAATGCAAACGGCCAGAAAAAAGGCCAAAGAAAAAGGTTTGCCGCTTTTTGCAAAGTGTATTGGAAACTTGGCCGGGGCAGGTGGGCGGGGCTAGAGGGATCCGAGTCGTGTCGTAAATAAGCAGCAGCCGCAGATAAGAGCCGCAGCCACTTGAGTGTGTGTGTTGTTCCTTTTTTGGCTCGTTGAATGCAGTGGCTGCCACTAAATTTGCCACGGTGCTGCCTACGTTGACTGCGGCGTCGGCGTCGGCGTCGCCAGGCATCGGTTTTTATCGCATTCGCGTGTCTGGCATGCATGCTTCACTTATGCCAATACTTGACTCGCCCCCCGCCCCCACCTAATTCGCCATTTCTCTTCCTCTCTCTCTCTCTCTCTCTCTCTGTCTCGCCTCCCACACGCAACAAAGCTGAAAATTGCTACTTTGTTCAGCGTCGCCGTCGTCGAGCCAGAGAAATGTGGAGTACTGGGTTAATATGTCTATCACTTTTATGGCTAGTTGCCTCGACTAAGCACATATTAATTTTGAGAGTTATTGTTGTTGCTATTGTTGCTGCTAATTATTGTTGCAACTTTCGCATTCGGTTTGGTGTCTGTTGCGCAAGCTTAAAAAAGGCTAAAATTAAAGCTAAAAATGTCATCAGGGTGTGCGTCCAGCTATAGCTTGAGATCTGTTAGGAAGTTATCAAGAAGGGAGGACTAAAGAGATAAGAGATAAGAACATCTTTAAGATACTAAAATATTTTGCTAGTGGAAACTTGGCTATTTTTGTATTTTTATAACTGTTTTTATAGATCTATACTATATCTGCTATAACTCTATATTAAAAATTTACTTGACATGCAGCTTAAAGCTTAAGCTATGTATATAAAAATTTTCAAAAACGGTACTGAAAGCTTTTTCTAAGATCTGAACGTATGTATGTACATAGATATTGATAGACATACTACAATACAGATATATATAAATTTAGTTATAAATGTTGCATATACATAAGTATATACCTATATAGATGTTATACATATAGTATATGTGTTATACATATAACACAGTTTTTTACTATTCCTTATTATTATTATATTATTATCATTATATATTTTATTATTTTTATTATTCTCTTATTATTTTTCATATTATATTTTTTTATTTATTATTTATTTTTAGTATTATTTTTCTTATTTTTTTATAATTATTATTATTTATTATTATTACTATTCCTCTTTTTTTTATTTTTCTTATTCCATTATATTATTTTCCTTAGTATTATTTATTATTATTATTTTTTATTATTACTGTTCTTTTTTTTTTATTATTTTTCTTATTGTTTTATTAATCATTTTATTTTTTTTTTTATATTATTGTTATTGTTAGTTTTTATTATTATTCTTAGTATTATTTTTCTTACTCTTACTTTTAATATTATTATAATTATTACAATTAGCATTAGTCTTATTATTATTCTTCTAATTATCATTATTATTACTATTCTTATTCTTCTACTTCTTGCTTCTTCTACGCCTGGCATTGGGATTTTTTTTTTTTTGCATTTTGCAGTTGCCAGTTCCAGTTACGCTTCAGAGCTCAGTTAACGCGCTCAATCAATGTTTCTCTCTCTCAGTCGCTCCCCTCTCCCGCTCTCTGTCTCTCTCGCTCGCACTTTGTCGCCTTGGTATGTTCGCTTCCTAGTGGAGGCCGCAACGGGTTTCGCCTTACCACTTGCCGCTGCCTCAGGGCTGCTGCACTTGTTGTTAGCTATTTTATCATAGCAACAACAACAACAACAATAGCAATTGCAAAAGAAAACCTTAACGCCTGCTGCACAGGTTGTTGTTGCTGTTTGGCTTTTATTGGATTATGCGCTTTCTCTTTCACACATTTCCGCATGCAGAGCTGCAGTAATAGCGGAGGGCAACGCGAGTCGCGGAAAAACCAGACCGACGCGTCGGCCTCCTGCCCGGTGTGGAAAGCGCTAGAGAAAATCGCTGCCAAGCCGGTCCGCGCTGGACAGCAACATGTGTGAATGGTTGGCAGCGGGCAGCGGGCAGCGGGCAGCGAGGTCAGCGATTGGTGGTAAACCATGCCTGGAAACTGGAACTATTTCGCTCTCATTGCGAAATTGCAATTTCCCATTTAGCGGCGGTTTAATTAATTTGCATTTTGCTGCATGTCTCGCATTCGCGTATCGATTTGATTGCCACACAGCTCAATTGCAGTTGATTGAACCTGCCACCAGCCGTTGTGACTCAGCGGGCAGCAAGCAAATGGCTTCCTGACCGAAAAAAAAAGAGCCAAAGCGAAACCAAAAAACACAAAATCTTAAATTCCATTTTCCAATTCCTTTGCGCGACGCGCTATCTTCTTGCTCGCACGCATGCGGCTGTAGCTTTGCATTTAGTTTTACGCTCTTTCCAGCACGCTCTGTCGTTCTCCCAGCGCTGCCTGCCTGTGCGCTCTCTCGCACTCTTTCGCTGAGTGCGCGCCAATGGCTCGGGGGGCGTCGTTGTCGACGTCGCCTTCAGTCACTGGCTAACTTTCAATGCGAACGCGCGTGGCATCGTCTTCGGTCTTCGGTCTTCGGTCGTCGTTCTTTGACGCTGCGGCGCGGCTCCTCTACTGTGTGTGCTCTTAAGGTGTGTGTGTGTGTTGTGTGGGTCTATGTTCATGTGTGTGTGTGTGTGTGTGTGTGCCCTACCCTCTTCAAACTGACTCCCGCGCAGGTCGCTTGTGATTCACTCAAATCAAGCGAAATTCGCCAGCCTCAAATAAATTTTAACTGTTGTTGTTGCTGCTGCTGTTGTCTCTTCTTTTTTTTTGCTCTTGTGCTGTAACCTGTAGCCTAACGGTAACGCTCAACTGCGCCGCAAAAACAGAGATTTTGTCGTTGTTGTTGTTATTATTTCTTTTTCAACGACAAAGTGAAGCAACAACAACAATGAAGTTCAGTAAATGAAATTCGCAATTTATGTAATGTTTGTTTTATGGCTGTTGTTATTGTTATTACAATTGTCTTTTCTTCATTTCATTTTGCTTTTCTGTTTCTGTTTTTTGATCTCGCAAAGTTCAAACCAAGAGTTCAGATCAGTTAAGAAGTTGAGATAAATGTAGAATTCGGTAGAGTTTAATATGGATGTAGAGGAAGACAGAGGGAGATGGAGAGGGCGATAGACAGAGAGAGACGGAGGGAGAGGTAATTTTCATTATAATAGCATAATTGGGATAGTTTTAATAGAAAATTTATGGAATACTAATTTTTCGACTATAGAAATTCAAGTAATAACGTCTTATTTTGTTTTCTTTGGGAACCCACAAAAAAACATACGAGATATTAATTATATACAGCAAACAAAGTTGTTACACTCCATGGTCATAGTAATATGTATGTATATATAGTCAGAAAAATATATGATCGATAGAATTGCGTCTATCATATTAGTTAGACTACAATCTTGACCATGGTAATATCTATAGAACTGACTAAAAATCAGCATTGATAGCTTCTAGAATAAAACCCAGACTGGAGGCGGCGTACCATGTCTTGAATTTTTAGTTGTAACTCGTAAACTAAACTTTTTTTTTATATTTCTTTATTATATATACATATATTTATATTATTTATATTTCGATGTCTGAACGGAATTGGAGACTTGGCAGATTGCCCAGTAGGCACTGATTTAACTTTCATTGTCGCTCGACGTCTAGCAGCTGCTCCTGAAATTTTCCTCATTCATTTCTGAAACTCATGCAGCACGAATCAAACTAAAAAAATATAAAAAACAAAAAAAAAAAAAAAACATTTTCATAAAATCAAAACGTGGAATATTCCTGAATCGGGTTTTCTTTTTGTTATTCTTTTACTCGCGTTACGGACCTTTTGAAACATTTCCCTATCGAACCTTGAAGATGGTGAAGGGCAGTGGCATTAACAGAAAACATGTCCTGGAGTTCGTGCGGTCCCAATTAGAGCCCGTTTCGTACAATCGGTTGATCAATCGCTTTTGTGACAGTGGACAAGCGCGGTCGCAACAGAAGGCGAAGGTCATGCTGAATAAGATTTTGTCCCAGTCTATTAATAATGGAGCGATTATTCACTCCAATAATTACTTCTATCCCGGCAGCCATGCCGAGGACATGGAAGCTCTCATGGATCTCTCCCAGATCGATGACACTTTATCAAATGCAAGTTCCAATTCGCTTACCAGTGATGCCGATGCCGCCGACCGTAGCAGCGTCAACATTACGGATGATGATGATGATGATGATGACGATGATGATGATGAGGAGGACGATGACGAATTGGACATTGAAAACTTCTAGTCGCAAGCGGTCGATGAGTCCTAAATAAAGATCGTGAAACCCACATCACCGAAGTCGTCCAAATCCAATCTGCATTGGATCAACATATCTTAACTCTGGACTCACCCATGTCATCAAAATTCTAACGTTTCTACTCAAAATATGACGTTTTCGTTTGGCAAATAAACTATGCCTCAAATTACATAGACACATATATATGCCTATATGCCTATATGCCCATATATGTCTATATATCTACAATCTTGAAAGCTTTCTCACTGCAATTGTACTTTTCCGTAATCTTTGCGCCTTCTTGTAATTCCCACTCCATTTAGCTGTATAACGAAAAAAAAACAGCTCATTAATCATCCAAATTGCCAATTACTTTACTTACGCTTAAAACTAAAACGATTTATATATATATATATATATATATATAATGTTTACTAACTGAAGACTCGCCTGACTCGCCATATATACGCCGGATAAAGATTAATCGGCCAAAGCAAATGAATCTTTGTCTCTGCTTAGTCATGGCACACACTCACACTGTATACATACATATGTATATATATATGATTTATTTGATCATTGAAACCGATTTATTTATCATCGAATGCGTTTAGTTGCTGCGCGCACTTAACGCAACTTTTCGGGCGCTTTCGAAAAACGCGCGCAAAACGCTAGCGAAACGCGACGTCGTCTTACACCAATTTCAATTGTTTGTTTTTGTTGTTGTTTTTTTTTTGTGAACTAAAGTGTGTTAATGGGTGTGTGTGTGTGTGTGTGTGTGGGCGTCTGTTGTGCATATTTGGGTGTATATATATATATATATATATATATATATACTTATATCGTCTGATTAGTTTAATTAAAGCGTATTCTCCATAGCCATTGTGCGCAGCTAGCACACACACACACATAACCACATACCTATATATATATATATATATATATAAATATATATAGAGTTATTCCCGAGACGAAAAAAAGTGCAGTTAAGTGTTCAGTGTGGTCTGGTTGGGCGCCGCGGCATCAGCATGACAACGACCAGCCTGGGACGACACTTTCTGGAAAAGTTCTTTCCATTTCGGTGAGCGAGCGAAACTCTATCTTAAAATAAGCAAATACCAAAGTGCCAAAAATAAATATGGGTCAGCCCGATGTGCAGAAAAGATCGACAATGCGCCCACTGCAACTGCAACTGCCACTGCCACAGGCAGCAGGCAGCCAGCCAGCAGTCAGCCTGTTTGCTATTTTTATTTGCTAAGTGCAGGAAATTGTGGCGACAACTGAATTAACGATCGATCTTTATTTTCGCTGATCCTCGACAGCAGCAGGAACTGCTCTGGCCTTTCCTTATATATAGAAATATTTGTTTTCAGACTAAGATGCATGAGCTCTGCATCTTTGATCGAGTGATCTATAGCGATGCCAGTCACAGTTGATCTTGACTGACTGCGATCAGTTGCCGCCTTAACCAGCTATGATTAGAGTTGATGATTCTTAAGTTCTCTCCTGACTCAAGATCCCTAACCTTGCCACGATCAGTTGCTTCCTTAAACAACTATGATCACAGCTGATGATTCTTGTGAAGGAAGTTGAAGTTTAAAGAGTTATTGGATTATATTTAGAGCTTAGCTTCCATCAGCTAACATTCCCCAAACTAGCCACGATCCGTTGCTTCCGTAAACTACCAGGATTTCAAGCTGATGATTCTTGTAAAGGAAGCTTAAATAGTTATTGTATTCTATTTAGAGCTTAACTGCCATTGATGATCAGCTAACATTCCCTAAACTTGCCACGATCAGTTGCTCTTGAGCTAAGGACTCTCAGTTGCTTCCTTAGCTATGATCGCAGCTGATCTTAAGCTTCTGTTTGAGTGAATCTTTAAACTTGACTTCCCTTAGCTTACATTACTTGCCTTTAAGATCTGTAAACTTACCCTAAACTAACGCGATCAGTTGCTGATCATTCGATTCATATGATCATTCCATACTACTCTATACAACTCGCTTCTATGCAGTGATCGAGCACCTGCTCGCCCAAAGGTGTTTAATTGAACTTAATTGGCATGATGTATGATATTCTGCGCTTGCCCTGAAGCTCAACACGATCCTGCGGCTCAGCTCTGTCTGTTCTCTCAACGATCAGTTGCTCTTCCTGGCCATTAATGGAGCATATAATTGATGAGTGCTGCTGCGTTTGAGCTTGATTGCTTTACAAGGAAACTTTTTCAGTTCATAATTAAATATGATGAATGGGCCGAAGCGCGACACGAATCACTTCACACCGAAGCAGGTGAGCATGCGGTTCTTGTCAGCTGATATTGAAGTTGAAGCAGGGAATCGAATTCGGATGGGATCTACACTGATCTTCAAGCTTTTCCAGGCTTGATATCACTGAAAAGCAGTTGGTCTAGTGCTAGAAATAAAACTATTTGATAATGTTGTCATATAATATAGTTATGCAGCTTAGGACTTGATATTTATATAAAGCTATCTGCGTCTGCATTGATCTTCCGATATCTCAGACTTGATCGTCTGCTCGCCCAACTGCGAGCAGCTTTACGTTTTATTATAGATCAGAGATCTTTCTTCTAGGAATCACTGAAACGAAGTTAGTCTAGAGCTCCACAATGGCAAATTGATCCTTAACTTTTATCTATCTACGATCGATATGAAGACTAAAGCTAAAGATAGCTGAATCTACATGGATCTTGAGACTTTCTCATGCATGATCGTTCAACTATTTAAGATCTTGATGATCTTGTCAGCATCCATATCGTTCTTCAGGCCTTTTCTGGCATGATCGTCCAACTATCTAGCTACGATCAGTGCATCTTGCCAGCATCTGCATTGATCTTCACTCACTCTGCCGACCGAGATCGTCTAACTGCGCGCAGCTTAAGACTTCAGCCGAGTTCAGTGAGCACAAGAGACAAAGTTGGCTGTCAGTGCGCAGTTAGTCGTAGATCGTTGATCCACAGAGTGGTGCCGTGGTGCTGTGGTGCTGTGGTGTCAACCACTTGACATTTGTCATATGCAGTTAGCTGCTGCCCCAAATGGAATGTGCTTTCAGTTGATCCAGCTCGCTCGCCCCGCCGCCCGCTGGCAGCTGTATTTTATTTAGCTTTGCCGCAGCTGTTGGGGCTAGAATAAATAAATACTTTGCATCGATCGCTTTGACTTTGATCGAAAACGAAAATAATGCGGCCAAAAGGTCGCAGCTGCTGCAGCAACAAGTCGTATTATCCTTTTCATCTTCGTCTGCTTGGCTAATAAACATATTTCCCCATTTGGCCAGGCTCATTATGGCCCGTTTTTATCGCTTGCTATAATTGTCTGCATAACAATAACACTTTTGACATTAACAACCAGCAGCAGCGAGCAACCAACAATCATTATAACAACAACAACAACAACAACAATGACAATTGTCATAATTTTGCACAATAAAAAGTGTTTTTCTTGATTAAATGGCGCAAGCAAAGGGGGGGATGGGGCGCAGGGGGAGCAAATGGTATTGGCTGCGCTCTTTAGCAGCCCATCAAAGATGAGAAACCCAAAGAAGAAGAAGAAGAAGAGGAAGTTGGAAAACAAAGTTTAGCGAAAATCGCGCTCATTTTCCATTTGCTGCTCTCGCTTTTTGCTCACTTTTCCCGCGCGCTTTCTCGGTGTGAAAATACCAAAAATGGCATTGCCCATAATTTTATTGCTTTCATTTGTTTAGCGGGGGCTAAAGACGGCCATTAGCGGGTGAGTGGCGGGTGGCGGGTGGCGGATGGTGGGTGTTGACCGGCAGACGGGCGCTCCTAGGGCTCAGGGGTCAGGGGTCAGGCTCAGGGCTCTCTATCTCTATCTCTATCTCTATCTCTATCTCTATCTCTATCTCTATCTCTATCTCTATCTCTATCTCTATCTCTATCTCTATCTCTATCTCTATCTCTATCTCTATCTCTATCTCTATCTCTATCTCTATCTCTATCTCTATCTCTATCTCTATCTCTATCTCTATCTCTATCTCTATCTCTATCTCTATCTCTATCTCTATCTCTATCTCTATCTCTATCTCTATCTCTATCTCTATCTCTATCTCTATCTCTATCTCTATCTCTATCTCTATCTCTATCTCTATCTCTATCTCTATCTCTATCTCTATCTCTATCTCTATCTCTATCTCTATCTCTATCTCTATCTCTATCTCTATCTCTATCTCTATCTCTATCTCTATCTCTATCTCTATCTCTATCTCTATCTCTATCTCTATCTCTATCTCTATCTCTATCTCTATCTCTATCTCTATCTCTATCTCTATCTCTATCTCTATCTCTATCTCTATCTCTATCTCTATCTCTATCTCTATCTCTATCTCTATCTCTATCTCTATCTCTATCTCTATCTCTATCGCTATCTCTATCTCTATCTCTATCTCTATCTCTATCTCTATCTCTATCTCTATCTCTATCTCTATCTCTATCTCTATCTCTATCTCTATCTCTATCTCTATCTCTATCTCTATCTTTATTTCTATCTCTAGCTCTAGCTCCCTCTCTCTCTCTTTCTCTCTGCTTTATGGTCCATCCCTGGTGCATTCCTCATTTTATGTGCCCGTCGCATATCTCTGTCCATGTGCGCGCGTTTGATTGGAGAAAGTCCAAATTGTAATTGCCGTTTGCCATATTTGATAATTCCTGAGTTGCATTGCGCGCGAGGCGCTCCGCAGCCGCAGCGACGACAACCCATCCATAAAAATACTCAAATCCAGAGCCGCGCTATATATGTATATATATAGATATAGATATATATATATATATATATGTCGTAAACACACAATGTCGCATATGACCGGGCATAGACACCATCGTCATCATCATCATCAACATCATTATGCTATTTATTTTTCATGATGTGCCAGCAGAAGTTTAACTTTGTTTGGCTTTAGCTTTAACTCTGCGCAGGGTATGCTGTGCGGCGTAGCCTTTATATGACCTAAAATATTTGAGACTTAAATTTATTAAATATCTTAGGTATGTTGTGTTTAAATGTCATATTTGACTTTGATTAGAGTAGAACTAAAGTCAAGCTAATCATGTTATATAAGTTTATTGAGAAATGCATACATATACTGGCTTTCTATGTGATTCTCATCCATACAAGTTCTGATAATATTTTGTTTCAACTCAACTTCTTTTGTCATTCTCATTTATTGTTTTTTTTTTTTTTTTATAAACTTCTCTTTATTTTTTTTTAGATTTTAATTTATAGGGTATTCGAAATTCGTTGTTTTATTTTTTTTTTGTATTTTAGTTATAATTATTTGTTTATTTGCTGCGCAGTTTGGCCCTGCAGCCTGTTCCTGCTCCTAGTCCTAGCTTCGCATTAGCACTCTCTCTCTCTCTCTCTCTTTCTCTCTCTCAATCTCTTCTTCTCTCCTGCTCTGTGGCAACTTTCGCTTGAAAATTTATTAATTTATCCTACGGGAGCAATAGTTTGGCGTGCGCAGAGCTCCCTGCTCTGCCTCCCCTCTCCTCCCGCTCTCCCTCTCTATTTCAAGCTGGCCAGACGGCACACAGCTTCCCTCCGCCCACGCCCCCTTCGCCCAACACACACGTCTATATATATATATTTTTTTGTTATTTGCTTGGCTACTTCAACTTCAAATGGCGCCGCATGCCGTTAAGATACTTTTGTATCTTTTGTTGCTGCTGCCCGGAAGTGGGCAG
The DNA here is from genome assembly GCA_035047485.1 of Drosophila peninsularis. NCBI lineage: Eukaryota > Metazoa > Arthropoda > Insecta > Diptera > Drosophilidae > Drosophila > Drosophila peninsularis. The sequence goes on from JAWNPN010000028.1 coordinate 4,897,975, forward strand.
GGGCATTATTTAATTACAGGCTACAGTTGTCCTCCGCTGTCCGAGTGGCGCCCCCCAAACAGCTGCTGACCCCTACCTAGCACCGAGCGCCCTTGGGGCACTGGAGCTTCATCGTAAAAAATATTTTTAAGCTGCCGCGCGGGCGGCGTTTGAGGGCCGCCGATGCCAATTTCTTGAACCCGTCAATGGCCTGTGGGAGCCACAAAACAATTTTCAAAATGTTGCCCCAAAGTTTTTAATTATTTTATTTTCTCGAATGTTTTCTTTCAAATTGCAACAAATTTAATTAATGTCATTTCTCTTGCTTCTTTTGCAGGTGAGTTTGTGCCTTCGACTCGTAAGTACCAAGTTTTTCCAGCTCCATTTGTATCTCTTCTCTTGGCCCCGATTGTATCTGCGCGTGTAAGCGACGTTCTGCCACTCAATTCTGTTGGCCAGAATATCTTCGAACAACTTTATGCCATATGAATGCAGCCGCAGCGAAACATTCTTCGTTGGTTAGTTTTTCCTCCTCCCAGTTTTCCCGGATTTGACAGCTTGTTTACAGCATGGGCAGCAAAATGTGTGCAGTGCTGCGCTGTGCTGGGCTAAGCTGTCTGCCGAGTCGTGGGTGGCAGCCGGAGAGAAAAACACAAAACTCAAATGCAGACGGAAATTGGGAAAATGAAGAAAGTTTTTCCAATCATTTCCACAATTTGCATCGAAGTCCTAGAGCCCTATTAGATCTGCCTGTGGGCTCTAAAGATCTTTATTTTCAGTTAGTTTCTGCCTTTCTTTTATAATAAATTTTTTATCTATCAGGAGAACGAGCCTCTGCCCTGACTTAAGCTTAGTTATTCACTATTATTTTACATCAATTTTTCCCATTTTCTTAGTTTTCTTAGTTTTCTTAGTTTCTCAGCTCATCTTTGAAAAGACTTTTCATTGCATGCTTTTAGGCTTTTAGGCTTTTTAGGCGGCTGTGGCATTTTCTCTCATGGAACAGTTGGAAAACTGCATTTAACAGCTTTTTGAGGGTGTGATAGAGAGATTCTACAGAGATATATCTATCATAGACTTGAAGTATTGCTAAGCGTATCTAGAGTTCTTAATCGCTCAAGAAAGGATGTTTGGAAATGGGAACTGCAATTTTTTATAGTTTAAGCAAACGAGAGTTCATCATACTTCTCCCTAGGATTTGGAAATGAAAAGGTCCTGCCAGATGTGCTTCCGAACTATGCAAATTTATTATACATCATGAAAACTCAATTTTAGTAAATTAAATTTTGTCAACTTCATTAGAAAACTTTCTGGAAACTTAACTTGAGCTTATCTGAATGCCTTCTGCCTTTTATTTTCTCTAACAACTCCCTAAAATATTAAAAAAAAAACTTAATTCTACATTGATATATTGTATTTCCAAAACAAACCTATATACTCTTTCAGCTGTGGGTATAGAGTATAAGTAGAGTATATAGATATACCTAAAGGGCAGCAGAAGCAAGAGTCAGAAAGATTCTTCCGCTTATGTTTGCTCTTTGCCGACAAAACTATTTAAATGGAAAGAGTATTACAGGGTATTAGTTTCAGTTATCAAAAAATTCTTCTGGATGTTACAGCATCTCCAATATACCTGACAAATATATTTCTGACACTATTAGTTAAAAGTATCCCTAAAACCCTTTGTGATGGGGCTATATTATCTGCAGAACCTATAGCTAATGCTGGTATATTCATCTCAAATATTGATTTTTGCAACCCGAAAGAGTATTATGCAGTCAGTCACTGCCCACGCACAGCAACCATCACTCCAATTGAAAAATGTTGAATTTATTGGCTGAAATCATTTTTCGAGCTCTAGCAGAAACCTTGTTTTGGCCAGGCAGAGCTAAGCAGCTGCTGCTTAGCCGCCGTTAATCCTTTGTCTAAGCAGGCAATCAGTCAGGAATGCTTGGCGCTCGCGCGGCTGCGGTTTGCTGTTGGCCAAAACTGTTTATTGTTTATTGCGAATTGTTGGCGCTTAATAATTAATCATTTGGCCTTAAAAAGCAGCCAGAAATATGCACATTATGTGGCTAGCCGAGCGGGCCTGTTCGCAGGATATGCGTAAGCCAAATGGACCAGAAAGCTGTTTGGCCAAAACCTCAAACCCCCTCCGAAAAGCCGGCGAACCCAAACCGAAACCGATATAAATTGCATTATGGGCAAATTAATTGTTTTTACCGGAGCGATGGGGCGACATTAATGGGCCAACTCAGCCCAGAGCCCACCGCCAGCCGCCCACCGGCCAGACGGCATGCGGCCCAAGGACATTAATAAGGCCCAAAGGATGTGGTGACATTAATTGCGCAACGTTCGAGACAAAGCCAAGCGGCAAAGGCGCAAGGGAGAGTGGGGTAAGGGGAGGGGGAGGGTGAGTGGAGCAGTCATTACATTTCCATATAAATATTTATCGCATGTGATAATGCCGCCAGGACCCGTTAGTGAGCAAAGCCACGCGCTGCCTTGTCAATAGTTTTTCAATTTGTGTGAGAGAGATGGAGAGGGAAAGAGTGAAACGGCAAATGCAATTGTGGGCACATGTTGTCGCCTTACAGCAGCCAATCGCCACTCCACTCTCCCCCCTCTCTATCTCTCTCTCTCTCTCTGTGTACGGCGAGCTTTGCATATGTAATGAAAGGCGAAATCCCTGGTCAAGAATTGTGAATTATAACGGCTTTTGGGGCAATTCTGGAATATTCTAAGCGGCCAAAAGACATTAATTACTTTAATTAATAATAGCATGGCATTAATTTTGATTTATTTCGAACTTACCTTCGCCGACGTCTCTCGCGGCCCCCCTCCAATTGCTCACAATTTGTCACCGTCGTCAACTCCTGTGCGCGCTCTCTCACTCTCTCTCTCTCTCTTTTATCTTATTTATGTCTCTTTTGTCGGCAGCGCTGCTCGAGTCAAAACAAAGCAACAGCTGGTCGAACGTTTGCTTGCTTGATCGGTCGAGGCCACCGCAGAAACAACAACAACGGCATGAACAAAGGCCGCAGCAAAGAACAAAACTGTAAAGCAGCTTGGCGAAGGGCTCTCCCACGTTCAACTTGCCATGACAATGTTAAATACACGCATACTAGCACACACTAGCACAGAGTGAGAGAGAGAGAGAGACAGCGCACACATGTTCCACTTCCTTGGCAGCCGCCTTCAGCGTCATACGACGATCTTCAGGAGCTCCCACTCTACCCCTCTCTCTCTCTCTCTCACTACACACCGTCGCTCTCTCGCTGTTGCGTCTGCTGCTACTTCGCACGCTTCGCTAAGCTTTTTGGCCAACAGCAGCGACGCCGACAGAATTGGGCGCGTTTTACACAGCCTAACAAAATGTTTGCGATCGCAGAACTATAACTAAAGTAAAATGATAATAGTTAAATATTATCAATTTAACAATAGGCATATTATAAATATTTATTAATATTATAAATATATTTTGAAATCTTAATTAGAAAATCTTTATTTTGTCAAATATCTTAAATTTGCTGCTGGACAGTGTAATACTTTAATGAGCACACAGTTACACTTCTCTTTATGCATACAAGATTACTCGCATGCATACATACATAGATATGTGCATGCACTCTGTGCGTATGTTCGGGCGGAGGGAAATAACGGGGGATAACGATGTTGCCGTCTGTTTTAGGCTGCGCAGAGCTTCTCTTCTACGGCACAGTGCACTGAGTCTTTTAATAGTTTTTGTATTTTTTAATTTTTTTGCTCGCATGTGCTGTAAAACGCACGCGTTAAATGCGCGTCTGCAATGCGGTTGACCAAAAACAATGCGGACGCTTTGTTTGTTGTTTGGTTATTAGTCGCTTTTGTTGTTTGGCTGTTTGCCGTTTTGTTGATTTTGATCACACGACCTGCAATGCGTGGCAAATAGCTGTTGCTGTTGCAGTTGCAGTTGCATGCCCGTACGCATATGGCACGCATACGCAATCAACGCCCAGCGATCTGCAGCTATTGAAAAACGCATACGATTTGCGCAATTTGTTCGCATGCAGCAGCGGCAGCGCCAGCAACAATATAACAGCAACTCTAACTCCAATGTGGGCAGCGCAGCGACTGCGACGGCGACGGCGACGAACGCCAACGGGCAACTCGTTCCACACACACACAAGCATACACGCACTCTGTCGTTCGCTCACACAGCATCAAAAGAAGCACCAATGCACACTGCCTTAGAACTCATTTAATTGTAATTAAATGTAATGAGTTACATACATACATATGTTGAGAGACTTGTACTTAGTGCTCTCATATGCATTGCTCAGCTCGTATACAAACAGATCAACATATAATGCTTGTCTTATTCATATATATAATATATAATTTAATAGAATGTAATGCCATCTGTTACCAAAAAACTTCCATCAACAACAAATAGCGGAGAGCCCAGTGTGCATTGGGAGACTAAGGTAAGCGGGTGGCAGCGCAAAAGAGCGCACGAGTACGGGCGCACGAGCTTCGCTGTCGCTGTCGTTGTCGTTGTCGCTGCCTCTGCCTCTGCCACCGTCAGTGTAGTTGCTATTGGCCGGCCGCAGCCGGCTTCTCGGCTAGCTCAGTTGTGTTTTGCGTTCCACAGGCGACGGACGAAAGTTTTTGTAAGCGCATCGTGCGGTTGGTCTGCTGTATTTATTTTTTGTTTCTGTGTTGTTGTTATGCCGTTGTAGTGTGTGCCGATCAAAATTAACGTTTGTGTGCAAAGCAAACAACAAATTAAAAATAAAATCAAAAACAAAAACAAAAAAAAGCGGCAACTAAAACGAAAACCCAAATACGAATTTTGTTACAAATTGAGCAAAAATTTGAATTCCCTTTTACACATTTTAAGTTTTGTTTTGTGTTTTTTTTCGGGTGTTTAGTTATTTTTGAGTTTTAACAATCAAATATTATATAATATTATAATACAATAATTAACTGGAAATAGTCAAAGAGACTCCATATAAAACAAAAAACTCAAAAAGGGAACGCAAAACGTTCGCCGTTATTGTTGTTGCTGTTCGCGGTGGTTGTTGTTGCTTTTTGCGCTTGGCCGCTGGCTGCGCTGCCGCCGCCGCCGCTGTTCGAAATTTGTTTTGTTTGTGTTTTGAATGCTGAATTGAAAGTGTGTTTGCAGTGCCTGTGCCTATGCCTGTATGTGTGTTACTTTTTGTTTCTCTTTCGTTTTGTTATTCTTGCAATAAATGCAAAATTGATTGTAGCAGCGTATAAAACTTCATATGAAAATGTCCAATTGGAATTATTTTGTATGTGGACAACTAGTTTTTGTTGCGCGCAGTCAAGCGGCTCAGCTAGGGGCGGTAGGCGCGGCGGCGGCGTCGTCTCACTACTGAGTCACGTTAGAGTTGAACCCGTTTGCAGCTCTTCGACGGTATCTCCCCCGAGCCTCTGACTCAGTAGAGGAGATATTTCTGTGCATGCACACATAAGCGCCAGCTGCCCGATGCCCGATGCCAGAGATTAGCCAGTTTTAGTCAATTTGAGTTCAACTTTTTATTTTCATCAATTAAAATTTGCGATCGGCAGCGCAATTGGATGTCAAGTGAGATGTGGATGGTATGTGGAGCGAGTGCTAGTGATAGTCCAATTGGCCTGGAAGTCTAGTGGTTAGAATTGATAAATATGTGTGGATGCTGATGCTGAATAGTGAGAGTCGAATTGGTTAAATGTAAAGTCCAATTGGCATGGCAGCTAATCGGAAAAAGTATTGTTAGAAATTTTCAGAATTTATAGTTATGTGTGGATACTCAATTGTTTTGCTTTTAGTTAGATATTAATTGAAGAGATATGTGTGGATCATGTTTTGCGTGAGCAAGTGATCGACCGTCCAATTGGCTTAGCGCCATTCCAATTGTTCCAATTCCAATTGGAATTGTGTGTGGAACTAAATTTTTATATAGATTTCCAGTTGGAAATGCATAAAATTGATATTAGAGTTGTAGTATATATAGAAAAATTATAAATTATATAAAGTAAAAATATATAAACTAAATTTTAGCCAAATTTAATATTTTGCCAAAAGAAAATTCTTGAAAATTAGAAAATCAGAAAGTATGCCCAATAGAAATTTTGCCTTATTAACTTAATTATATGCTTGAATAAATAACAATTCTGTAAAATACATATATATAATTTAGTACCTGCGCCACGCCCACAAAGTGAAAGATCGACAATTAGGCAACAGAAATGAAGTCTTTAGCCAACTACCTGAAAGTTGTTTCACTTAGTGCGTGCCGCCAGATTCAAGATTCGTTTCATTTTCCCTATGTCCCAATGGGCCTGGCCAAGTGTTTAACATGTGATTAACTTTCTAAAAATAAATGCAAAGAGTGCGTAAGTGTGTGTGTGTGTGTCTGCATGAGTGTGAAGGAAATATTCTATATAGTTTTCATTTGGTTTTCCCTTTGGGGGAAATCATTAGCGAATCAATTTGACAACACAAATGTGACAACAGCCCCCCGCCCCCCTCCGCTCTCTGCCCCCGCCCATGCCCCAATCTCTCGCCACAGAGATAGGCACCGTTAAGGGGCCAGCGCCCCATCGGACCACTTGCGGTTAACGTTTATTAACTGTAAAGTGAAGAGAACAGCCAAAGTCATAAGCAAATGCAGTTAGTGGCTACGCCAGCCGCGACGCCGGCAGCGGCGTCGACTGCGCTTCGCTTGCTTTCGATGCCAGTCCAAAAGGCGCTGCAAAAGTCGCTAGCAAAACGCGCAGCATAAAATACCGCTAGAGTGCGCAAATATTTCGATAAGGCACACTAGCAAATACCCTGTAAAATGTTGCATTTGAAGTGGGTAAAATATAAAAATGCGAAAATTAACTTTATTTTTGTCTACAAATATGGAATTTGGATTTATATATAATATGTATATATTTTACTTAAATTGAGCAAATTTAAAAACAATTAGAATATATAAAAAAAAAATATATTGTTATATAAAAAGTTTTTACTTCAAATTTTGTGAAGAATTGAGAAATTTTTTATAAATAAAAATTTTCTAAATACATTTTTTTGTATACATATAGATACTATATATAGCTTTGTATATGTACTCTACAGATCTATATATAGATACTATATAGATTTTGTATATATAGAATACTATATAGATCTTTAATATATACTGTATATATCTTTATATAGATACTATAATTATCGGTATGTTGATCTTTATATACAGATCTTTATAGAGTTATTTATATAGAACTCAATCTACTCCAAACTCAAGCAGGAGTTGCTTCAAGTCTTAACGTGGCTACAAATAGCTCAGCTTAGCTTAGTCAATTCCACCCCATTTCCAACACTTCCCAGGGTATCAAGAGCTTCAGCGCTGGCGACTTTAGCCGCAGCTGAACAAAATAAATTTCTTCAATATTTTCTACATTATTTTTCGCTTTATTTTTCTCGCATTTTTCTCTCTTTTCAACTTAATTTTTTTCAATTTGTATTGCATTGTGCGCTCGACTGGATTTCGTGGTATTTACAACTGAAAGGGGGCGGGGCGAGGGTGGACATAACAGCAGCTTGAATGAGTGTGTGAATGACTGAGTGAGCGCCTGAGTGCATTATGCAAATGCCTCCAGCAACAACAGCCAACAGCCAACAGCAACAACAACGAAGTTTTTAATTTAAAATCATATTTGTTTTAATTGAAACACAAACGAATTTATTTAAATCATTAAATCCATTTGCATATATATAAATTTATTTTAAAACGAATTCATTTCGAAACGCCAGCGCTATGAAAATGCAACTGCAGCAGGGCAAACTTATGCACTCGGCTGCATTTTGAATAATTCACACCAGACGTCAACGAACTGTGCTTGAATCGAGAATAAAGCAGAGAATTCACAGAGACAGAGACAGAGATAGAGACAGAGAAAGACAGTGAGAAATTTGCATTGCTTGCAACATTTAAAGAAAAAGGTTTTTTCCTCTACGCTCACGTAAGTAAAAAAAAAAATTGCTTACCAAAGTGAAATTTTGATGCTGCCAAAACAAAATAAAAATTTAAATGAAAATGAAAATGAAAAAGAAAATTCATATAAAAATGTATAAAAACAACAACAATTTCTTTTGAAATTCAACAACAATTTTATTCAAATTTAGATGAAGAAAATCTCTTGGGCAAATGCGGAAAATCTCGAGAATTTTTAATTGAATTTGCTAGATAAATGACATTTGTTTAGATATAAAATATATTTAAAATATTTGTGGAGTTTCTCGAGTAAGAATAGATATAAGAAACATATAAGATATGGGTATATCTGTGTAGAAAGCCTATAGTACAGCTATAAGACGCAACCCTGTTAGATTTCATGACAGTACACTGACTTTCCTATAGCTCCAGCTATATGCAACTTCTGATTTACTTTGCCTCTATTCCATAGTCTATCTATTGATCAAAGTTTCTATAGATAGATCTATCTCTTAACTCATGCGGCGAAAATTTTTAATTGAAACAAAAAAAACTTTGATTTCCGATAAGATAATTTTGTGTTTTCGCTTTCAGTTTAATCAGAAATTTGGCAATAAATTGCAAATATGTGGGAAGAGAGAGAGAGAGAGAGAGAGCGTACGACTTTAGTCATTGAGAGAGCTTGCCTAATGTTGCATGCAACGGACAGTGTTGCAAGTACAAAACGCCATTGGCTAGTCTTAATGGCAATTCGCAATTTAGATACTGTATCTGTATCTGTATCTTGCCCACAACTCAACACGACTCGGGTCGGGTCGGGTCGGGTCTAGACAGCCGCATGTGGGGTCGCCTCGGCTACATTTGCTGTGGGAAGACGAAGTTGTTCACCTTATCAGTGTGCATGGTCGATAACTCAGAACTTCGAACTGAAAGGTACACTGAGCGAAAATGCTCATGTTGTTGAGTTAAGTCAAGGGGAAGTTCACTAGGAGGTACTCTGATTAATATTAGGCAAATGGGAGTTCATATAACAGATATATGAGATATATGAGAGATATATATATATGACTCAAGCACATCAAATTTCTCTCAGTGTATACACTGTTGTGGCATGTCCAGTTTGGCCAGTGACCCGCTGACGTCGCTGCCACCTGCGAATGAATGTCGCCAAGTCGCTGGCGATAACACAAGTCGACTCGAAAGTTAAAACAGAGAGAGAGGGGGAGGGAGAGAGGGAGACGGCGGCAGGGAGAAGGAAATGAAAGATGGCAAGGCTCAATCGACAACGACAATTTGTTTGTAATTTGTTTGTCTTTAGACCAGTGCCCCCACAGCACATGCCCGACCCGGACCGCCCCGCCCTCCCTGCCTGGCAGAGTGCATGTTTATCTATGCGCTGTACCGAATTGTATCTACACAAATCGCTGAGCAAACAATGAGACGGGAGCGCGCACCAAGAGTCAAATGAAATCGTTCGCCGCGGGCGCAAATAGCAAACAACAAACAACACGCAACGGCGACAGCGACAGCAGCGGCAACGGCAACGGCAACGGCAACACAAATTGCCAGCAAATGCAATCCAAATAGGTGACCCCAACTCCCCCCGTCCCTCCCTCTGGCGTACAGTTTGTAGTTCCCTTTGCTGCCTCTCTTTCTCTCCTTCTCTGAAAGTTTTATCAGCCGCAGGCAACGTTGACTTTCATTTTCGTTATTTCCCAGCGCTTCGCTGCACCTGCCTTATCAATGGCCCACCTCGCCGTTCAGCCCCCTCAGCCCAGACAACTCTCTGGAACCCACTCGAACCTATTTGGTAACCGATTTGGTGGCGCGTACGCGATTACAAAACTTTTTGGCCTGTGTTGTGGCTCAACACGATGTCAATTGCGTCGTTTATCATCGCCGATAGAGAAAGAGACACAACGAGAGAGTGAGGGAGGGGAGGGGGTGGCAAAGCTGTCAATTTACTTAAATGTTTTTTCGATTGAAGCTTGAAATACGAGTAACATGTGAAATTTATTGACCCATTGATTATGTTGCAACAAACGGCGGCAACAAATTGGTGGTAACAAAAAACTTTTTTACTATAATTAATGGCTAAAAAGAAAAGAAAAATCATTGAAGTAATTGACAAGTGAAAAACATATAAGCATATATTGATGGGGCTGTAAATTTATATAGTAATTAGAGGCAAGAAATATTGAAAGATAATGATGTGATGGTAATGATAATGGAGATTATGATAACGATAATGATGTCAATGATGATGGTAATGATAGTGATAATGTTAATGAAGATCATGATAATGATAATAATAAGTGACTCGGCTAATGATAATTACAATGACTCGGCTAATGATAATAACAATGATGATGCTAATGATAATGATATAGGCAATGACAACCATAATTACAACAAAAATGACAATGACTATGACTATGATAATGACAATTACAATAACAATGACAATGGCTTGGTAATGATAATGACAATAATAATGAACATGACAATGACAATTATAACGATAATGACAATGACAATAAGAATGACAAGGACAATGACAATGACAATGATAATGATAATGATAATGATAATGATAATGATAATGACATTGACAATGGCATCGGTAACGATAATGACCACGACAATAAAATGATAATGACAATGACAACTATAATGATATTGGCAATGAGAATGACAATGGCAATGACAGTGACAATGACAATAACAATGATAATAATAATGACAATATAGCAGCAAGCAAAACTCCCAAACAGAAAAGTATTTGAAATTTTGAAACCAATTTAATTTGCTTAAAATGTGGCAAAGTCTTGTGTCAAGTGCAGCCAGAATTTGAGTCCAAAACTCAGCAGACGTCGCGGTATTTTGTAGCGATATGGCAACGCTCTGGCAGCGGCGTTGGCGGCGGTGGCGGCAGCTGAGATGAGGGCAAAGCTGATTCTCAATTTTTAGCAGCACTTCCGCTCGCAAAATTTGCGTGTTCTTTTTTTTCGTGTGTTCTTAAATTCTTGAGACGTTGACGACGTTGATGTTGATGATGATGAGGCAGCTCAATTGTGCCAGGGGGCATGGGGGCATGCGGGGGCGTGGGGGCGGCGGAACGACGCGACGTTCTTTCATATTTGAACTGGCAGACAGAAAACTGATTGAGCTTCAAGTTCGTTGTCGTTGGCAACATTTAATCAAGCCGCGAAGCCAAGTGGAAGACGCCGCCTACAAGTGGCGAGAGAGGGGAACGGCGAGGGGGAGAGGGCGCAGGTCGAGGTTTGTTATTGGAAAACAAAGCCAACTTCTTGTTGCGATGCTAATGATAGTTTGTAGACGTGAGTGCGTGTGAGATACAAAGATACGCGGATACTCTCAGTCTGGGCAAAAGCTGAAAGATTTATCGAGGCAGCGAGGCGCAGCGCGTTGGCTCTGTGTTTTTTGTTAGTTTTATGCGTTGGCGTGCTGCTCTCAAAGGAATAACAACAACAACGACAACAACAATGCACCTGCAGCATGCAGATAATGTTGCTTAGCTCGCTTTTGGCCCTGACAGCGCATGGCTGCGCCCACACCAACAGGTGTCTATATATAGCCATAGCTTACATATATATCACATATATACATATATATGTAACTGACTGGTTTGGCTATTGGCCGCGCTCATAGGCCAGCAAATGGCTTTTCCACTCGACTGTCGCTGTCAGGCAACATTTGTGGGCTGCCTGGGCCAGGTGAGCGTGGAATGTCTAGTGGGTCGAGCCGATCGCTGGGCATGCGGATGTGTGAAGAATTTCTAGCGTTTGTTGTCTGTAGAAAACAGTTCACTGTTTGGCGCCGACAGCTTGCGAGGAGCTGCACAAGTGGGTGGCAAAGTGGGTGTGCCTAGGTAGCTATGTGTGCGTGCTCTGCCCTGCTCTGCTCTGCTCGTGCGACAGCCCACTAAATGTTGAACAAGAAATTGAGTGATAAACTAAATATTTTGAAAGCAATTTGAAGTGAATATTGAGATTAAAATGTGTCAAGATTTTTATTAATTTAAATTTATATTTTTTAAAATTAATTTTAATATATTTTTTTATTAATATATATATAATTTATAATTTTTTTTATTTATCAATATATTTTAAAAAAATTTAAATATAGTATTTTGCATTAAAATTTTTTTGTTATATATTTTTTAATTATTAAAAAAATTTTTTATGTATTTTTAATAATTACAACATTTTTGTTATATATTTTTTAATAACTACAATTTTTTTTTATTTTTCTAAACATTTTTTTTATTACTTTTTTAGTCAATATTTTGTTGTTCATGAAATAGAAACACTATGTATATATATGTGTATATATATGTATACATACACATATATATACATAGTTTTTCTATATATGTATATGTATATGTATACATCTATCTGTCTCTCTATATGTCTATATATACATCAAGATGTAGGCACTGTGTGGCATGCAAATAGTTGCACGATCAACAACGTGGCAAGCCCCAGCGTTGGCTGCTGCGCCAAGCCCACAGCAGCATGTTGTGCCACCAAATGGGCGTTGAAGTTGTTTAGCAAAATTTGTAGATGAGACGTATGAGTGGATAAATGGATTTGAGATTAGATGTGGTTTCACTGCGGCTCTGTTTGTGGGCAGGCGGAGAAGGTTGCTTCAATGTTGTATTTGGGAGATTAAGACTAAACTTGGCTTTCAAATGCAGTAAGTACGACATGGTAGATCGAAAAAGTTATATACAGCTATAATAGTTTGAGTTTGAGACTAAATCTTGGTACTATATAAAGTGAGAAGTTCTACTTCTGCAGTGTTTACTGTACTAATGGTAGTCAAGCAACATTCTCCCGCTGAAACCGGGCTCAAACTACTTTGTAATGGGCTAAGCTGTGGGCTATAGCAAAGATATGCTATTGTTATGTATGCTATATATGATATAAATATATATGGGATATATTTCAATAACTGTTTATGTAAAGAGACTCCCTTTATCAAGATATTTCTTGGATGTATCTATATCTATGCATATATACCATGTGCCTCGAATCTTATAGTGTATCTTCATTAAGATATATCTCAGATATGTGACATATATATCCATATATCACTTGTAGCTGATCTCTAATCAATTTATAATATCTTCTTTAGTATATTTCGTAGATATGTTCTATCTAAGAGATCTGAGTTGGATATATCTTGGATATATCTATATCTATCTATCTTCGATATGTGAGATATATATCATATATCAGTTGTAGCTAATCTATTAGATCTTCTTCAGAATATTTCTATATATATATATTATATCTGAGTTGCATGTTCCTGCGTTATTACTATATCTAGATATGTTCTATCTAAGAGATCTGATGCAGATATTTCTGGGATATTACTATATCTACTACTCCATAGCCATCCCTATGTAATATAATCTAGAGTCAACCTGAATCAAACTGTTTCTTAGATATATCTATGTCTATAAAGTATTTATATTAGAGTCTTTAAGGCATATATATAGGAAATCTCTAAGTACACAGGCGTTATTAATCATTATACTAACTTTCACAGCTGCACTAAGCAGTTCTAGCTACCGTTATTAAGTACGCCCCTTTCAGAAACAATTTACGATATTTTCTGTTCATTTCGTAAATGTTAATTGTTGCGTAATTGTTGGCATTGCATTGGAGCAGTTTAGGGTTTATTATTATTGCGTTTCTTTCGGCTGCTCGCTTGACATTCACGTGGGCGTGGCAGTGAGTGCTGGAGCGGGAGACGGGGGTAGACAGTGGGCGCTCGATTAACAGCCGCAACGGCCGCATAAAAATGCAAAATAAATATAAAAATTGATTATGTCGCGGGCTGGCGGGCAGCTGAGGAAAACTTCACAGTGAAGGAAAACTCCGAAGGCGAAAAGAAAAACAAAACAGAAATGTCAACGAGCGTGAAAGTGAAGCGGGGGGCGTGGCAGCTGCGGGCTGTGCCGGCAATCAAAGTTGAAAATTAGGCAATAAAATTAAACGAACAGCAACGAAACGAGGCAAGAGGCACGAGGCAAGCAGGCGTAAAACGAAAGCGAAAAAAAAATAAACTGTGTAGCATGAGGTGTGGGGCGCGGGAAAACGGGGCGTTGTGTTAACCTTTTGCCATACAATAAACACAAACAAAAGTGCGAGTCGAGCTGAGTCGAGTCGAAAAGGAGAAAAGAAATTGCCACAAATGGTGGCAACATTGACAGGCCAGCCCATATGGGGCAGCAGCAACAACAACATGCACACATTGTTGCCACACTTCAGCAGGAATCAAATGGACTCTCTATTGGCCTCCCTCACTCTCCCTCTTCCGCTCCCCCTCTCGCTCCCTCGTCGAGTGTATTATGCAGCCATGAATTATGCCGCCAAGCGAAGCAAAGTCCCATTTGGGTCATTACAGCGATTGATTTGCCTCCTCTCTGTGCGAGGGGGGCGTGGCCAGCCCAGTTGCGGGCAAGTAACCTGGCAACAGTTGGTTTTGGCCACCAAATTGCATGTGAAAGTCGCGTGCGTGAAAGACGCCAACTTAATAAATGTGCGCCCCAAAGAGCTATGATATAAAGCAAGTTTATGTTGTAGGGTGTGTGTGTGTGTGTGTGTGTGTGTGTGTGTGTGTGTGTGTGTGTGCGTGCGTGTGTGTGTGTGTGTGTGTGCCCTCATGTCTTAAAGTAAACTCGGTCGAGCATAGTTAACGTACAACTTAATTCATCCAATCAAATTGAGTAGCATTAAGTTTGAGTTGGCCCTGAAGGCCAGTGTTGTAAAACTGCCTTTGAAGCATATCTTACCCATTCAATGGCAACACAGTATGACTTCTATAGGTTGCCAGCATTCTAGTGTGGCCAGACTTAATTTGTTGGTAAACCCAGTGTTGCAAAACGACTTTTAACGCCTTCTAGTGTTGGTAACATTGATTAATCCAGTGTTGTTTAACTGCTTTTGAAGGATGTCTTTCATATCATATGTTAATTTATGATGCCTTTTCCCATAAGTTGGGCGTTTCCTCATTCTTTCTGTTTCTCATTCAATGCCAGTGTTGTAAAACTGTTCTTATAGAATATGTATATGCATATCATATGCACATACATACATACACACATTATGACTTCTTCTATATATTGATACGTCTTCTAGTGCTGCTAATCTTCATTCATTCGCAAAGCCAGTGTTGTAAAACTGATTTTAAAGCATATATACATGTCACTTGCCAATACATTAACATTGTTAGGCTGCATTGCTTCGCAAAGCCAGTGTTGTATAGCATGATGCAATTTTAGTATCATTTATTGTGCATATAATGAAGGATCAGTGTTGTAAAATGCTACTCATGACACATGCTAGCATGCCATGCCTGTTTTCTAAGCAGAGTCGTAAGCAGTCTGTTGCTCTATACAATTATCATCGACAGCAATTAGTTAACAGTGCTGTAAAGCAGCTTTGCAAACAGTGTTGCAAAGTGCCAAAGACATTGTTAGTGTTAGTGTGTGCAATCCTATGTCCGACTAGAATCATTAACTAAATTATATATAAATATAAAAAGTCTTAAGGCATAGAGTTACACATTATATAGTGTTGTAAAACGCAGTAGAGTGCTCAGCAAACATATCTGCTTATCTCTGTCTCAAGACCTTGTTGATTTCCGCTACAAACTTGAGCCGCTTTTCGCTTATTTCAACTAGTTGCCAAGCAAAAACGCAGCTATCCATATCTTTGCAGTGTTGTAAAGCGCAGAAACAATATTTGTATGTATGCCGCCCTTGCTGTATCCCCCGCAGCAGCCGCAACTCAGCTGAAAGTAACTCAAAGCAGCGGAAATGATATTTTCAGCAGCGGCAGTTGCCTGCCAACTGACTGCAGCGGTTTGCCAGTGTTGTGCAACAGCGACAAACTCGTTAAAACTTTGTCAACGCCAGCGTAATAGAATCAACTCAATCGAAAAATAGACGCTTAACGGTGCTTTGCTGACTTCTTCATCATCATCATCATCATCTGCTTTATATTCTTCATTTGGAATTTGGCTGAAGCCCACGAAGCACGCTTTTGCCATTAGCCACGCCCACAAATCCTTCGCTGCGCTCTAAATGGCCACAAAAGTTGCAAGTTGCAAGCTGGCTGCACGCTGCTTGTTGCAAGCTCTGCTGCTCCAGTTTGGCGCTTGCAAATTGCAACTGGAGGCTTGCGCCTCATAATCAGCTAAATGCATCATTATGGCTGCTGGGCGTTGGGGCGGCAGCGCTGGGGGGCGTGGCTTTGTGGCATAGAGAGAAATTTAGATGCAGGCGGAGGCGGCTGTTGCTCATTAAATTTCCGCTCTCTTTGCAAAATGAAGTGGCGACGTCGACTGCGACGTGGACAGCGACGTCGACTGCAGCGCCAATGGCAACTGCATTGGTTATGCTCTGCAAACTCATAAAATAACTGTAATTGTCGTAGTTTGCGCTTTGCGGCGCTGTTGCCGCACTTCACTTGGCCGGGCATCCATCAGGAGCTGCCGCTGCTGCTGCGGCTGCGACTGCGACTGCGACTCCTCGGCTTTTACTTGTTGCCAGTCACGTTTTAATCTCGTTCTTGTTGTTGTTGTTGTTGTTGGCAGCTATCGCAAAAATCTTTGCAAGCTTTTCGTGCAGACAAAGCCAAGTGGATGACAAAGACAATGTGAAAGAGAGAGAGAGAGAGAGAGAGAGATGAAGTGAGGATAGATAGAGTCTGTGCAGCCAAAACTCCAGTGGCTTTTGGCCACTGGCAGCACCTGTTCCGCCGCCGTCCGAGGCAGCCACCTGGACGGCATTTGGCCAGCCATTTGATGCGGCCGCAGCACCAACAAAACTGGGCACAAAGCAAATTTTCTGGTTCATTGCAGGCATTCAAACTGTAATCAGATACTGAGCGAGCCCCCACCCCATCTGCCCGCGCCTGCACTCACGTAACTACAACTTTAACTGTAACTGGCCTGTGGATCGTGTGTGTGTGTGTGGATGCCATTGTGCAAGCGCAGCAGCAGCAGCAGCAGCAGCAGCAGCTTGTGGGTGACGAGGGCTAATAAAGCTGCTCTTAGTCAAGTTAACTCGTTGCAATTCCGGGAAAATGTACAGAGACTGGGTATATATATGTATCTGTGTGCCATATATCGGGCATAATTAAAGTTTTCTCTTAGTCACGCACTAATCAATTTCATGCTCATATCTATGCCGAATCTACAGCTGGCTCTTCCTCTTCCTCTTCTGCTTCTTCTTCTTCCACATTGAACTGTTGAACTGCATGATTAATCAGCTGATCAGCAGTTGCAACATGGGTGGCAGCTGAGGCAGCCACCCTCTTTGAGCATGCAAAATGCGAACAGATGATCGTGAGAGAGAGAGAGAGAGCGAGCATAGCGGCATGCTAAAGCAAAGAGAGTGTGCGTGTGTGTGTGAGCAGCGGCGCTCTCGCACATTCCATGCGCAGCAGCAGCAGCAGCAGCATTGGCATTGCAAATGAGTAAGCTGCGATGTTGACGTCGACGTCGACGCTGTCAGATATTTGTGTGGAACTTTTACAGTTGCGTTGGGCTAAGCATAAGCTAAAGATGAGGAGGCACAGTAACAGAGAGTGAGAGGCCGGGAGAGAGGCAGATGCTGGGGGTCTGCTCTGGCTGGGTCTTGATAATTATTGCAACATTGCCGCCGCCGCCGTCGCCGCCGCCGCAGCAGCAGCAGCTGTGTGGGCCTTAGCGTGCATGTGTGTGTGTGCATTATATTTCGTTGTATCTTTTCTCTCTTTCTTCAGTTTTTGTTGTTTTTAATGCTCTGTTGTCGATGATTCAACAAGTCCAAGGCGTAAAAATAACAACAAACATAAAAACACGAGCAAACTTTGTTTTTCATGTGTTTTTGTGCTTTTTTTGTAAGCTCTGTAAAAACACTTAAAAATATTGTTATAAAAATATTTTGTTAAACGCCGCGAGCGATTGAAATGAAAAGTTTTTATAGCGCACGCGATCTAGAAAATGTCGGCTATCAAATTTTTATTATTATTATATTCTCCACTCCGCACTTCTGCTTCATCTTCTATTCGCTTCTTTTTGTTTATATTTTGATATTTTTTTGTGGCTCTTTGGAGCCCGTGAGACGACGACAACGGCGACGGCAAATTGAAAGCATTTTAATACCATTTCATAAGGTAGAGTGCTTAATTAATGCGCTATAGATAGAGATAGGGAGCGGGGAATACAAGTTCTTAACGGTACTGCAACTTGACCTAGCGACCGAACAACAAAGAAACAGAAATGCAAATGATTTGGGGAGAGTCGAGATGAGATGCGATGAGAGAGGTTGACACGCCGTTCAGCTGTAAATGGGGCTAGTTAAGAGCTGGAAACGAATTTAGTAATCAAGTTTATTTTCACTTTATGTAGTCGTAAGAATAATGACGATAATAAATGTAATGTCAATGACGATGACAACGACAATGATAATGATAATGATAATGATAATGATAGTAGTAGCCATACTAAAAATAATTGAAATATTAATAATAATAATGAACATGGTAATAACAATAATAATGACAATGACAATAATAATGATAATGATAATGCAAATATAAATTACAATGACTGTATACAAATAAATAAAAATGATAATAACAATGACAATTGTAATGATAATGCCAATGATAATGCCAATAATAATGATAATGAGAGTAGGACCATTAAATAAAAAAAAAAAACATTAAAATATAAATAATAGTCTGACAATGAAAATAATATATGCCAGTAAAAGTAAAAAGTTTAATTTATTATTTAAATATTCAATATGCTGCCCAACGAACTAATATACCCGCCCAGCCACCTCTACTGCAGTGTGGCAACTGTAAACAAACGCCGATCGCAGCGACATTTTATGTTAATTTCCCCGAGCCGATCAACTGTTGTCCGGCATTTCATTTGTCTATCGATTTAATACGATTCATATGCAAATCGAACGACGCGAAAGTGTAAATTGGTTATTTGTTGTTCTAGTCGAGGAACATGAATAAAGTTTAGTATAATTATATGCATATAGCTGACAAATGAGGTAAATCCAAGAATTTATATGAGAAATGCGTCAAACAGAAGAGATTTGCCAAATTTGCGCAGATCTGGCAACGCTCTGCGCTCGCCCGCTGCTGATGGATATCTTAGCAATGATTAAAACCGCAAATTAAACCGTTTCCGCTGCTCCCTCTGCTTGTCTTCTCCTTTACTTTGTGGTATTTTTCATTAGTTTTTACTGCCCACTGCTTCTTTGCGTACGTAGGGCAGCAGCTGCCTCTGGCTCTGCCTCTGGCACCTCATCTCTGCTAATTGCGCCTCGGCTTCATTTCTAATTAGAGCTCGTTGCCATATTGAGATCTTAGCTTAAAATCCCCCCCTCTCCTATGCCGATCCAGCAGAGTTGCTTGTTCTGCTCTAGCTCTGCGCCATGACGTCAGTCGCGCTGTTGCTGTTGCTGCTTCTTCTTCTTCATAACACTTTTTGGTCTATTAATTGACCGCGGCGGCGGCGGCTGCGTGGCGCAGCTTTACAGCTATTGCGCTCTCTTTACAGTCGCTGTCGCTGTCGACGTCGCCGTCGCAGCTTTTGCAATGGGCCGCTGCATTTTTCGTTGGGTGGGCACCGTTTGTTTGTCAGTCGCTGTCAAAATGGCATCCACAATGCGTTCCACGCGCGCCGCTGCGTAAAAGTTGCTTAGCAGGTTTTTTTCTTCTCTTTCGCTCTCTTTTTCTTTTTTGTAGTTTTTTTTGCTTTTGATTGTTTTTTTTTTTTAATGTCTTGCTGTTGCTGTTGCACTTTCATATTTAGTTTTTGTGTTGCAGTTTCTTGCTGTCCCATTGTATGCAGCGCTTTGTTAATAACAGCTGCTGTTAATGTAGTTGTTGCTGTTAATGTTACTGCAGCTGCAGCTGCTGCTGTTGCTGCTGTTGCTGTTGCTGCTGCATTTTGTAGCTGACTTTTATCATAAATATTTCAACGCCTTTGATTAGTTGCTGCTGCTGTTGTTGCTCCTTTCACCAGCCACATAGAATTGTGTAAGCAACACACACACTCTCACACTCACACACACACACACAGCCCTAAATTTATCTCTCAGGGCCAACGCGCGCAGTTCACAAATCAAACTCAAATTGCATTGGACAAATTAAAAATTCATAAAAAACCAAAAGAAAAAAACTAAAAATCAAATTCTCCAAATTTTCAACAACAATAACAATAAAAACAGCAACAACAACAACACAAAACGGTATATCACACGAAAGCCCTAATAATAAAATAACAAAAATCCGATTTACATTTACACAATTTATGTCGCAGGCCATATAAACAGATATATATATATATATATACATACATACATATGTTTATATAATGTATATATATTTATTTAGATAGCTTAGCTTATCGCCTGCATTGCTGTTGTTGTTGTCGCTGTTGAACGCCGCGCCGTCTGGCATTTTGATGTGGGCGCCGCTTGCGTGGGCGTGCCAAAGTGCGCAGGCCTTGAGTTATATAGTCGTCGTCATAAACTCACACACACGCACACACATGTGGTGTCAGTTTTGGATAGCGATGCTGCCTCGTCTCAGCGGCCATTCGAAGTCTGTCGAAATCAATTTGCTAATGTTGTCACCAGGCGAGCAACTGCCGGCCAGATGGATCTGCGCACATACCTCAGACTCGTGGCCAACCCTCGGCAGCCCCACCTGCCCGCCCGCGACCCTAGCCGGGGCAATTACAAAAGGCAAAGAGCAAAAACTGTAAACGTTAAGCGTGGCACGCAGCAATCGCATTCATTGCAGCAGCCGCAGCAGTCGGAGCAGCAACAATACGAAATCAATTACAGTAAAGCCCCGTGTGGGGGTGGCTGGGGGGTTCGAGTGAGCCGCTGCGCACGTGCCAAGCGCAACGCCAATAATTTGTTGTAACAAGCGACACACAGGCAGCGGAGTCACCACCGAGAGCCCAGCTTCCCCCCTTGAGCACACGAGAGAATTTGAGAAATTACTAAACACATAACGGTATATAGTGGGCTACCCCTGACAAAAGCCAAAAACCAAAAAAAAAAAAAATAAAAAATTATTTTAAAATGCCAAAAAGCGAGATTTTGCACGACTGCGCAATACCCTGTTAGCGCAGACATAGAGCTGAGCTCAGCCATGTAGAGCAGTTGCTCTAAAACCTTTAATCAAATGACTCTAAAACTATAAATCATTTTGCTATTATAAATGAGCTGAGATTAACTTCGTTTATATACTATGTCTGCAACTTAATGTGACTCTCAAACCGTGTGTCATGTCTTCACAGCGGCCTCTCAAACTGTCAAAGCTTAGGCTATAAAACCATAAAGCCAAATCCAGAAATCCATTAAAAAACTTTACGATTTTATCTACAAAGTAAGCCGCAAGAGCTAATATGCCCAATTATGCATTGAAAAGCACAGCATATGAAGAAAAGCAAAAAGAAAATGGAAAAATGAAACTGGAAAATGTGAAAATATTTTGCTTTGCAAGTTTCGAGCGCATAACTTTGGCTTTTTCGACTAAGCGAAACTTGAAAGTTTATTGCATTCCACTTATGGGGGAAAATGGTGTGGGGAGAGGGGAATGGGGGTGCCTAACGGGGCTTTAGTCAATGGGGACTTTTCCCCACGGTGCGTGTGCATGCGCGTACATGTAAGCGATAATCATTCATTAATCATTCATATGCAAATATGAATCGCATTCATGTTGGCTGTGCAAACGCGCCGCTGCCAAGTGATTCGATTCATCACAGTCGCAGCCTAGCCGCATCACAATGAGTGCACTCACAATGAAACGAATAAAGGCAGTCATTGACAAGTCAAGCGATAGTTCGAGCATAAAGCAAAGGGAATGCGAATATGAGGAGAGAAGTGAATATGAGTATGAATGTGAATATGAATACGACTATGTATATGAATGTGTGCGTGAATGTAAAGCTATATGAATAAGCATATGCAAACGCATATGAATGTGAATGTGAATGTGAATATGAATATGAGTATAAATATGAGTATTAGTATGAATATGAATGTGAACTTGTATTCGCATATGAATATGTATACATACATAAATATGAACTTAAATATAAATATGAGTATGAGTATGTTTATAAATATTAATATATACGAATATGAATATAAATACGAGTATAATGAGCGCAAATATGAATGTGGAATATGATGATGAATGATTGAGTATCAATATGAATATGAATATGAATATGAATATGAGTATAAATATTAATATATACGAATGTGAAAATGAATATGGGTGTTATCAATATAAATATGAATATGGAATATGATGAATGAATGAGCATAAATATCAATATGAATATGAGTGAGAGTATTATTATGAATATGAATGTGAATGTAAATATCCATATGAAGTTGTATACGTACATATGAATATAATTATTAATATGAATATGAATATCGTAATGAATCTAAATATGAATATGCATACGAATATTATGAGTATGAGTATTATTATAGGTATAAATAATAGTAAATAAATATGGAGATGAATATTCATAAATATGGATATAAATATGAGTATTATAATGAGTTTAACTATTAATATGAATATGAATATATATGAATAGTTATTTTAAATGCCATAAAAGATATCAATATACCCTGCAATGGAACACAGATTGGCTTGAGTGTATTCACTCAACTCAGGCAGATCAATCATATGTGATATATATATATATCTGCGCTATCTGTCAAATATGCTGTGTTATATAAACTATTTACAATCTAAATAAACCCACATTGTCCCCATTTTTAATAGCCAATAAACGGAGAGAGAAGAAACTCTGATACATAAATATTCATAGCGAATCGGTTAATTGAGCTAATTTATGGCGCCCATTTGGCTGCCCAATTGGGCTGACATTCTTATATAATTGTGCCTCATTGCCGGCATTTTCGTTTAACGGTGCCCATATGCAAACGGCAATGGCAGTCGGAGCTGCCCAAATTGGCCTTGAGATCGAACACTATCAGTCAACCAACAGCCAACAGTTGTGAACTACAATGGAGCAGCTGGCCCCATCGCCATAACTCAAAAGAGACGCGATTCGCATTTCGCTTGGCCAATTGTGGAAATTGTGCTCAACTAGCCCAAGTTTGGCTCACAATTTGTTGACAATTGCGTTTCGCACTTTGCATAGCAATCGGGCGGGCGCAAACAGAAATCTCAACTCCCAACTCCACGCAGTGCCTATGCGTACCAATGAGCAGACTGATTACTTATAATATATAATATATAATATATAATATATAATATATAATATATAATATATAATATATAATATATAATATATAATATATAATATATAATATATAATATATAATATATAATATATAATATATAATATATAATATATAATATATAATAAATAATATATAATATATAATATATAATATATAATATATAATATATAATATATAATATATAATATATAATATATAATATAATATACTTACTTTTATAAGCACTGTTGTCATTGCTGGCTCTTAAATGATTCAACTCATGTTATGATTCGACTAAAATTGGACGTATGCAGCCCTAAACTTAACTTAATGCGCCTCTTCTTAGCAGCTAAGTGAGTGTTGACTGCAATTGGGCTTAATCAAAGCTTCGATTCATTGGCTAATGACTCACTCATTAGTCCATTAACTATTTGTCTATGTGCTTCATTATACTAAGTCTAACTGTGACTATAGACTATGTCTCATAAGAAAGGTTGACGTCGAAAGTGCCCGCTGGCAATCGAGCCTGACCATGCTCAATTACAGGGTATATAGTAGAAGACGAAGCTAAGGCAGAAGAAGCAAGAAGAAGAGGCCGCAAAAAAACGTAGACGATAATATTTTATGCGGAATTCTGTCCCACGACGTAGCGAGCGAGCTGGGAAAATGAATCATGTTGTGAATGCGAATGAATGTTTTGAAATCGATTCGAATGAAATGTCTAAAACACACCTATATCAATATAATATATATATATATATATATATATATATATATATATATATATATATATATATATATATATATATATATATATATATATATATGTATATATATGTATGTATATGAGCATATATCGGGCACGAACATTGCATTTGATTGCAAATTGCAAATGTAATTGGGTTTCCAATTGTTGTAATTGACTTTGCTTGTAGTTGCTGTTGTTGTTGTTGTTGTTGTTGTCGCCGTGTGGTTGCAATTCGAGTAACAGCAACAGAAATGCGACATTAATTACAAAACGCTAGCGATGTTTTCATGTCGCGTCTCAATTTAAGCCCCTCTAGCCGCGCCTCCCCTTTCTACGCTCACTCCCCGCCCACACGCTGCGACTGACCCCTTCGACAAGCAGCTGATAAATTGCCAATGCACGACAAAGAACAACAACAACAACAACAACAAACACACACACACACACAGACAAGTCGTGAAAGTTACGAAACTGCATTGATAACGAATGAAAATTGAAGACACGTGCGAGGGCAAAGAGAGCGAGAGAGAGAGAGAGAGAGAGAGCGAGCTAAACTGAAATTGGCCGATTAAATTGCAAAATTGAGAATCGAAGCAAAAGTATGATTAATGCCTGTGAAATGTGAACGAGCCGCTAATGCGAAGCACAAATAAAGACAGAATGAAACAACATCGCAAACATAGAAAAGCAAATGGGAAACAAATAGTAATCAATTTCATGTAAACTAAATATTTATAAAAGTGAAAACTCGTTTTAGACTAGACTTTGTATTATATATACAATATATAGTAAGTAGGTAAAGCGATCATGATAAAACATAGAATGCGGGTATGCCCTGTCAATGTGTGTACAATGGGCAGCTGACAGTAAAAACTATATAAAAGAAAACATAGAGAACATAGAAAAACATAGATTGGCTGTAAATTGCGGAGAATGTAAACAAAACATAGAAACATTGAAATACTTTTAATCATAATAAAACATAGAAACTATAAAAAATTATATAGTAAGCCAATAAAACATAGAATGTGAGAAATAAATACCAGTAAATACACAGAATGTATAATTAATAACATGGCATATAGAAATACGCTAAAGAACATACCTGGCAAAAACATAGAATATGTAATATATTCATAGAATCATATATCAAATCATTAAAATAGCGACGAATGCCATATGGCAATAGAACTTATAGAATAAAACATAGAATATGGCAAAAACATCGAAATTATCATAAAATAATGAAAGAGTTACAAGATGCAATATGACAGCTGCGATAAGTACTCATAGAACAAAGCAAAGAACATAGCAAAAACATAGAAAATATCATAGAATCATCGAATCATATATCTACAGTACTAAATCATAAAACTAAGGCCAAATGCCATTAATGACTGCGATATGCAAAGCCTTTTATAGCTTTATTGCCAAATACTATATATATATATATACATAATTCTGATCCAATTATGAATGCGATAGACATGCGCCGCCTTTAAAGGCCAATAAAAACAATGCCCATGTGTGAGTTGTATTGAAATTTATTCACAATTACAAATATGTAGCTCGATTTATTGCTTATGAATGGGCTTTAACGATAAGCGGAAAGAAGACCGCAAAAAGCACAAATGAAAAATCTTCGAGCAGCATTTGGACTCGTGACGAAATATGTTTAAATGGCCATGTGTGTGTGTGTCGTATAAATAAATTAAAAATTCACTGAAGCACAACGACGCAGAATGAAGCCCACTTTGTTCTCGGCCTTAGAGATGACTCGCGACTCGACCCAGCCAGCGCTCCATCATATTTTTTTTATTATTATTTTTGCTGGGGTTTCTTTTCAATTTCTTTTGATGTCAAAACATCGCAAGCAGCGCAGATGAAAGATGGAGCAAAAACAAAAAAAAAAAAAAAAAATTGGAGAAAAAAAAACACAGTAGCAAATGTTCATAATTGCTTATCACTAGAAATTGTTGTTATGTGACCGTGTGAGTGTGTGTGTGGAATTATATGTGGGGCACTCACATACGTAGCTCGAGACACAACTTGACCGAGGCGACTTCCTTTTGGGTAATTCAAATGATGTCCATGCCTATAAAAAGGCCCTGAAAACACACACACGAAATGAAACGTAAATATGTACATATATTTGTGCCCGAAAAAATGAAGCGCTTTTTCATATTTTCAACAAAATGAAATGGATACTTGCCACGCACAGAATTATTGTTAAAAGTTCATAAAGCCAGCCATAAAATAGGAAAAGAAAAAATAAACATGCTTAAGCAGCAGACAGCGCACTGCCAATGCTCTTATAAACAAATGAAATGAAGGCAAACTTGAATATTAAATGGATTTTTAATAATTCTTATAATAATTCTTCTCGTATATAAATTAAATTGTTTATAAATATATTATATATACATAATGTCAGACCAACCTAGCACAAAGTTCTCTTCCATGATTAATACGTATTAAGCTGTCACATTTGTAAGTGCCTGTCAACTTTTGACAGCCGCTTTATCAAACATGGAATTGTTAGCATTTTTATGCATTCCAAAATTTGCTTTTGCTTAGCCAAACAAATCTTCAGAGCTAGAAAAATGTTGAGAAAACCTTGAAACTGCGTGGCAGCAGCTATATACCTAGAATATGTATATGTATGTGTCAAAGTGTGCCATTGGCATTATCAAATTGTGGATGCGCATAGAGAGCTAGTTATATTGTATATATAACTACAGATCTTGGTTCTGATTTTGTCAGGAAAAGAAACAAAGATCTATGAGTTGTAAATTTTTGTTTTAAAGTCAAGCGACTGTCAAAGCGACTGTTAACTGTCTGACAAAACGTTTTCAATATATACAGATAGAAATATAGATATATATAACATATAGACAACAGATCCTAACTCTAATAACTTGATAAACAAGCTTGTACCAGATGGAATTAGCCTTAACTTCTAGTCAAGTGACTTTCAAAGCGACTGTTAACTGCCTGACAAAACGTTTTCAATATATACAGATAGAAATATAGATATATATAACATATAGACAACAGATCCTAACTCTAATAACTGGATATAGGAGTTTGTCCCAGATAGAACTTAACTTCTAAGTCAAGTGACTGTCAAAGCTACTGTTAACTGCCTGAAAAAACGTTTACACTATATACAGATAGAAATATAGATATATATAACATATATACAACAGATCCTAACTCTAATAACTTGATAAACAAGTTTGTACCAGATGGAATTAGCCTTAACTTCTAGTCAAGTGACTGTGAAAGCGACTGTTAACTGCCTGACAAAACGTTTACACTATATACAGATAGAAATATAGATATATATAACATATATACAACAGATCCTAACTCTAATAACTTGATAAACAAGTTTGTACCAGATGGAATTAGCCTTAACTTCTAGTCAAGTGACTGTCAAAGCGACTGTTAACTGCCTGACAAAACGTTTACACTATATACAGATAGAAATATAGATATATATAACATATATACAACAGATCCTAACTCTAATAACTTGATAAACAAGTTTGTACCAGATGGAATTAGCCTTAACTTCTAGTCAAGTGACTGTGAAAGCGACTGTTAACTGCCTGACAAAACGTTTACACTATATACAGATAGAAATATAGATATATATAACATATAGACAACAGATCCTAACTCTAATAACTGGATATAGGAGTTTGTCCCAGATGGAACTTAACTTCTAAGTCAAGTGACTGTCAAAGCTACTGTTAACTGCCTGAAAAAACCTTTACACTATATTGAGATAGAAATATAGATATATATAACATATAGACAACAGATCCTAACTCTAATAACTTGATAGACAAGTTTATCTAAGAAGTTCTCATCCATAATTCGTAGCTCTTCGCCTTTCAAGTTAACTGGCTGACAAGCTGCCTGACACAGTTGTCATAGCCCGGCAACAGAGTGACATGAAGCATTACCGTATCCGAAAGGCCGCCCCTCCCGCCGGGCATCGACACCAACCGCAGCCCAGTTGGCTGAGTGTTTGACAAGCAGTCCACACTGGGGGCGGGCGGGCAGTTGGGCAGGTGTTGCCGCTGGGCTGCTCTGGTCGGGGGGCTGGAATCTATATATCTATAAAAGCGCTGCACGGTGCGCGTCACATAATACCAGACGAGACAGACCACACATCAGCCCCCGTTCGTAGTGCGCCTGGGCCTGCTGTTTTTATTAGTAATAACATTTTGAAAGCCTCAAACATGGTCGTTAAATTAAAATTCATGCATTGAGTGCTGCGAGTGTCGAGTGGGATATGCGATATGCGTTATGCGATACCTAAACCAGGCTGCAGCCCACACACAGAAGCAGCGAGGGGGGCGGGTGGGCGGTTGGGCGGTTGGGCGGCGTATTAAATATCGAATTCAATAAAACTGATTGACACATGTCTCGTGTGTGCTGAATGTTGCAAGCAACTCTTGTTGCCTTCGTTGTTGTTGTTGTTTTGGTAGCATCAAATGTTTTCTCCACAGCGTTACGATGTACTAAACGTAAATTTTACAGCATGTCGCAGGAGCTAACGAGCAGCGTGGCCACCTCGATGGACACCATGGAGGACACGTCCAAGGTGGAGGTGATTGTGTATACCAAGTCGGACAAGACGCTCAAGCAGAACATGAATGCCAAGGACGATACGCTGCGCAAGCGCACCTCACTGATCATCGTGCCACAGCAGGTGGATGATCTCCTTGACACGGCTGCAGTGCAGCAGGAGCAGCAGACGCAGCAACAGCAACAGCAGCAGCTGATTGAGAACGGCAATCGCAATTCGATAGCCAGCATGGATAGCTGCGTCTCGACCAACACTAGCCAGAGCAATCAGTCGAGCGGAAGCTCCAGCTCGAGCAGCAGCTCCGAGGACGCGCACGCCGCCTATCAGGATCTACAGAACGGCAATGGCGGCGATGAGCTGGCCGCCATGCACTCGCCCAGCTGCTCCAGCACATCGGAGTCGACTTCCTGCAGCAGCTCGGTGGACTACTCGCTGCGCGAGCAGCTCCACAACTACGCCAACCGCAGCGAGGAGCAGCTGAAGCTGCCCAGCGCGGCCCAGCTGCTCAAGGGCATGAGTCTGCCCATGGAGCAGACAGCCGGCGCAGCGGCCCATTGCGATGCCCTGCTCAGTCCGCAGGAGGTGCCGCTGGGTCGCCGTTACGCCGAGGTGGCACAGTTCAAGGGTCACAGCAAGGCGAGGTGAGCAGAAGTCCACAGCAACTGCAACTGGAACTAGTTCAATTTGCTACATGAAGAGCTCCCTTGACAGCTTTTCATTATCTTCATTTGATCAATTATTATTCTTAATTCATTTGTTCAGTTTTAGTTCACGTTTAGCCTTCGTTCCACATGCTTCGCTCAATGCAAACACAATTCATTATAAAGTTTTCCCTCGCCTCCGTTGAAAGGCGCCTTTTGGGACTTCGCTCTGTGGAAATCCCTGAAGGCTAATAGAAAAACTTTTTAGTGAATTGTGTTTTCATTTAATCAACATTTAAACTGCAACTTGATTGACCTTTAATTGCTTTTTGTTGTTCAATTAAATTTAAATACTTTCCAAAGATTGAAGATAATTTTGTATTAAGTTAATTTATATATATAATATATAATATATAATATATAATATATAATATATAATATATAATATATAATATATAATATATAATATATAATATATAATATATAATATATAATATATAATATATAATATATAATATGTAATATAAAATATATACATCACTGATCTGGCAACCCTCTCAGAGTCACGCTCCAGCTTAGTGTTCTCTAAGTTGCCACTCAAAAAAAATTATAGAACACTGTTTCTAACACTGCTTCGAATATTGATAGGGCTAGAGGCAATAGAGCTATTCCACTAAAGAATTGATCTTTGAGATATATTTTTATACCTTCAGCTCATTGAAAATGGGGAATTAGGATATAATAATTTTTTTGAAATGTATGTAAGAGGGAGAAGCAGGCGTGGAAGATCCCGTAAAGTATATGTATTCTTGAGTAGGAAGCCAAGTCGAGTCGATTTGGGCCTGTCCGTCTGTCCGTATGTGTGAACGCGTCGATCTCAGCATCCATAAGAGCTAGAGGCTTGAAATGTATAGTATTTTTATGTAGGTCCGTGTATAGCGCGCGCAGGTCAAGTTTGTTTTTAAAAATTCGATAACTCATCCCGTTTGAATGTTATCGATTAAAAAGGAAATCGATATTCAGCTAAAAACTTCTAACTAATTCACCTTTATAGCTAGAGTGTTCAAATTTTGTTTTTAGTTTTATGTGTGCTTAATACAATTTTTGATTTTTGTTAAATTTTTGATGCCACGCCTCCTTCGCCCAAAATCCCCTAGTGGGGCGTGGTTTCTTCTTCTGTCCAACTTACTTTTTCTTTGTAAAATCTATAATAATTCTATCCCTACTCTGAACTGAACATATCCTGTTCCTTGCTCCATAAACATTCTGTATCTATTTGTATTCTTTGACTCCTTACCTTCAGTTTTAGTCCTCCGACCTCAACTTGCCTGACTTCCGCTAACCATATCCTGTTTTAATTGCTCTCTTGAGAGAGTTTCGTAAGATGACGTGAGCAATGCCCTTAGCTTAGGCTTTAAGCACACTTTCTTCTGGCCCACTGCCTCTGTCTGCGCCCAAGTTTTATCTCCTGCTGCAGCTTGCGGCTTTGTCTCTCACCTGCAGCTCATTAGAGTCTCCCACCGAGTGCTTCCTAGTGCAGCCTGCAAGAACTTTCCAACACTTTATGCCCGCCGCTATCTTTTCAATCTGTCTGTGGTTCAGTTGGCAACTGCTGTGCATATATATATATATCTATATATATACTCCGACATCTCGCTTTGTGTTCTGCGGCTGCCTCTGCCTTTTGTATGCGAGCCGTGCAACTGCATTGTTTCGATACCCTTGACGTGCTTGAACTAAACGATGTCAATTGCTCACTCAACTCGAGCAGCGCCCACCCCCTACCCCACCCAAGACCCTAAATAACTAAGCACTATTTGCAGCCAGCCTGCGGCCCATCTCTGCCGTCGTCTGCTGCCGCCGTCTTCTGTGCTGCACATGCATAATACACAACTTAATTAGTATTATAACTTTATAGCACTCTCGACGACGAACCCACATCTTTGTCACTGGTCGGAGCTGAGCCTGAAATCTAATAATGGCACATTCCATACACGCATTTGCCATTGCCACATTACCATATCAAAAACGACGTCGACGACTACGGCTGGTGCCTGCCCCACGGGCACAGACGAGTCCCTGCCACCCCCAGCCCAGGCAGTGCTCAAAAATGCAACGGTTCTTTTCTATATATGTGCATGTATCTGAATATATATATGTATGTATATTGTGTTGTTTATGAACTTTAAGCCGTTTGCAGCTCGCACTCAGTCACAGCTCTGCTCTCTGCTCGCCCTCGCCCCCTCTTGACACTGTCAATGCAAGGTACTCTATGGATTAGTACGGCAATCCACTCGGCATCCACTCGACCGCCCACTCCAAGCCATTGACAACTATGTTGAACTTTTTGAAAGCTGTCACAACTAATTTGCATAGACCCACCCATACGCCCATGCGCCCATCCGCCCATGATGTGTGTCTCTGCTGCAGCGACAACAGGAGCCACACGCACAACTTCTCGCTGTCTGCATATTGTTCCACATTTGCTTGTTTTGGGCTTTGATTTGCATTCAGCTTTCCCGCATTTTTTTTTCGGGCTAACAAATATTCATGATGGCCAAAAACTTTTTTTTGAGCAACTCTGATTGGGGCTGGCTCGAACAACGCCAGAATTTGGCATTTAAGCCGGAGCACATGCATAAGCTTGAAAAAAGATGGAATATGAATACACAAATGGGCGTGTTGAGTGTGGGGAGTGCACGACTTGGAGATGCCCTACTTTGAACTGATCTTTGCGGTGCTTATGCTCAGTCCAGCTCTCTATATATAGGATTAAACTGGAGTTCCATCTGAGTTTATAGAGTGATCTATTGAAGAACTTTTTTTTCTTAATTTTAAACAACTCTTTGGGCTTGCCTCTTCTTGATATATCTCAGAAACTTTCAATCTATAATATCATATATCATATCATAGCAAACCCAGGGAACTACTAAACTATTCATATTTAATCTGCAAGAAATTCCGTGTCTCACCACTCCCATCTGCCCTCGCCAATACTTTACAGGGTATACCCATATATTTCTCTACACAATCACATTAAGCATTTAAGCATTTGATTCATGTTTTCATTCTGTTGTCTGTCGGCTTCATCTGCGGCTCGCATTTATCAGCGGGCCGACTCCGGCAGTGCCTGAATGTCTAGACCGGCGAGTCGTCGCTTGTCTTCTTTCCGTCATATCTGGAGAACCATAACCTATCTGGTTAAATGGCCATCCGCTGCTGTCTTGCATAACTTGACCTAGGCCTCGCGCGTAATTGCCCTAGTCCCCGTCCTTGATGCGCCGCCAACTCCACCGACGTCGGCCACTTTGCCACATTTTATCTTAATTGCCATGCGTTGGCAATTTACATGCGGCGCCACAACAAAATATACGTATAAATTCTTCACTTGGCCAACAGTTATGGGTCGCGAGTGACACGCTCGCTGTATATCCTTCAGCCTGCTAGATACTCTGTAATTTGCCGTAGACAGGGAGGGGCGGACTTGAGCAGGCGATGAGTGTGGCAGCAAGAATGGCTCACAGTTTAGTCTGGTTTCTTGAAACTTCATAGCCAAAGATCGGTATTTATGTATAAAATATGTATAAATATCAATTATATAAAATATATAAAATATGTATAATTTATATAATATATATAAAATGCTTATAATTTATATATAATTTTATTTTATGTATATTTTATATTTATATATATTATTTTTTTATTTATTTTTTTTTATAATTTATAATTTTAATAAAATGTTTATCTGTAATATGTAATTTTCAACAGTTATCTTATAAATGTTAACTGAGCATATTCCTTATATATATTAAGCAATGGCAGGGTATTTCTTAGTCGTGCGTGCTCCTCTTTTTCTTGATTGTCCTGGCTGCCTTGTGGGCCTCTCAAATATGCTAAGTAATTTATGAGCACTTCTGTTCTGTTTGCATTGCTTGACAGTTTTCTAGGGTATTACGAGTGCCGATATATATAGTATATATAGGTTTTTATATATCTTATCAACAGCACTGTTTGCCTTGATTCGATTTTGAAATAGTTTTTCCGCTATTGATATTTCTACAACTTTTTTTAATTTATTTTTTAAAATTTTATTTATTTATTTATTTATTTTTTATTCACTTTTATTTGCAATCTCTTTTAAGACAATAAACAAATTTGATGATAAATTAGAATAACAATAATAATATTATATATTATACAACTTTTGTCCCCTCAAATACTCTTTTATAGGGTATTCAATAGTCAGTCATGCTCGCTGCTAGCTTCTTCATTTTTTTGTTTTTTTTTGCTTGACATGTCCTTGGCTTCTGCATAAATTCTCAGCGACCCAAACTAATTCCTCTAAGTGTTTTATTATCCGTTGCGTGTTGCTTAGCTGTTGTCGTTGTTGTTGTTGTTGTTGCCTGTTTGTGTTAATTTGACATGATTATGTCAGAATGTTTGACAAGTTGTCATATGGCGTAAAAATGCTTGAGCCCAAGTCTTGGCTTGCAACTTTCTTGACTCGCTGGAGTCAGCTGTCCCGTTTGGGGCTGCGTCATTGCGCGCGCGTCCTTGAGGCGGCCATGCCGCAGCCCAAGCGGAAGCGGAAGCACATGCCAGCCCCAAAGTTTCACAGTCATTTCTTTTCTTCCTTTTTTCCTTCGCTCACTTCCATTCCGTTTGGCATTCTCGTGGCAAATTCATTAATAACATTTGCTCGCCCGCCCCGCCCACCTGCCGCCTGCTGGCAGTGTCTAGTAATATATTGTTAAAATGGCGTAAAATTGCCAGCTTTCTGGGCGTCAGTTAGTGACACGCGTCGTGGGCGTCCTTGCAGATGGTGCAGAGCTGCAGAAGAGATACATATAGGAATATATCTGAAAAAAAAAATATATACAGTTTGACACGAAAGTGTTTTCACATGGGAAAAAAAATATATTTTTGTTCTTTAGCATAAAAAAAAAAGTACTAAGCGTGAGATTTCAACATTTCTTAAAATTGTATTATGTTTTTCAAACTGTTGTCTTACAAAAATAATTAATAACAATTCATAAACTATTAACATAGGCATACAAAACAATAAAAACTAAAAACGTATTTAAATTCAAGTGACACGAAAGTGTTTGCACACATGATATTCCTTATTTCTTTTTATTGCTGAATTCGCATTTACCGTTATTTTCGGCGTTTTTAATGTGCACAGCTGTGGCTGATGCTATGTTCTAGTGAATTTCATCACATTTTGAAAGAATTCATACACATTCGGTACATTTTTGAACATCTTTGATAAAAATTAAAAATGCCAGGGAAGAGATTATCGTTTGACATGATTCAATTGGTGTATTATAACCACACCAAAGGAAAATCGGTCTCGGAGATCGCAGAAATGTTATTAATATCGAGGAGGACCGTTTATAATATTTTAAGCCGCGCAGAGAACGATGGAACACTGGAGCCAAAGCGTACAACTGGACGACCTCGGGCGTTAACAGAGCGTGCAGAGCGTGTTCTGGCCAGGAAAGTCAACGAAAATCCAACAATTTCTACCAGAACGCTTGCCAGGGAGCTGCAGGAAGAATGTCATATTGACATATCCCGCGAAAGTGTCCGCAGAGCCCTAAAAAGTAATGATTTTTCTTCCCGAGTTGCGCGGAAAAAGCCATTGTTGTCGTTGGATCATGAAAAAAGACGTCTAACATTCGCCAGAATGCATGTGGGACACATGGAATCATATTGGGATGATACAATATTTTGCGACGAGACAAAAATGATTTTGTACTACAACGATGGACCCAGTCGTGTGTGGCGAAAGCCGTTGAAAGCTCTTGAAAGAAAAACATAATTCCTACTGTTAAGTTCGGAAAACTTTCGGTGATGGTCTGGGGGTGTATCTCTAGTAAAGGAGTTGGAGAATTGTGCTTCATTGAAAATACAATGGATGCCAAACAATATTTGGAGATCTTGCGCACGCATCTAGTGTCCAGTGCCCGCAAGTTTTCATTTTATAGGGATGGTAAACCAACATTTAGGTTTTACCAAGATAATGACCCTAAACACAAAGCCAACACAGTCAGGTGTTGGCTTCTTTACAACTGTGCAAAGGTGTTGGATACTCCTTCACAAAGCCCCGACCTTAATCCCATAGAAAATCTGTGGGCTTATCTTAAGAAAATGACTGCCAAGCGAGGTCCAACAAACAAAAATGATCTTAAGAAATACATATTGGAGGAATGGGAGAAGATACCGGTGGAATATGTCCAAAAACTTATTTATTCCATGAACAGACGGTTGGAATCGGTCATTGATGCCAAGGGGGGTCACACAAAATATTAATTTTAATAGTTAATATATTTAATATAGTTAATATTGCCTTATTTTTGAATTTTTTTTTTTTGTGCAAACACTTTCGTGTCACTTGAATTTAAATACGTTTTTAGTTTTTATTGTTTTGTATGCCTATGTTAATAGTTTATGAATTGTTATTAATTATTTTTGTAAGACAACAGTTTGAAAAACATAATACAATTTTAAGAAATGTTGAAATCTCACGCTTAGTACTTTTTTTTTATGCTAAAGAACAAAAATATATTTTTTTTCCCATGTGAAAACACTTTCGTGTCAAACTGTATATATATAGACGAGGGTAGGCACAAAGAATGTGTCGCAAATTAACCTTTTGACAGGCGAGCCTCGAGCCATGGACTTGACAAATGCAGGCAGTGAGGCCCATGAAGTGGGAGGCAATTGCCAGTTTAACTAACTCTCTTCTCTTCTTTTCTCTTTGCAGAACAAGTGAGCAGCAGCTGACGTCGGCTGCTGCTGCGGTGGGCGTGGCTGCGCCCTTAACCGATAAAACAGAGGCGGTTGTGGCGGCGGTCAAGTGCAGCAGCAACAACAACAACAACAGCAATGCCAATGCGCAACAGTCACAAAAATCTCAGCTGCAGCAATCGAACAGCAACAACAACAACAACAAGCTAAATGGCCCATCAAATCTCAGCTCGAACAACCACAACAACAACAACAACAGCAGCGGCGGCAACATTAACAACAATAACAATAAAATGACATCGAGCAGCCAAGCGGATGCCAAAAATGGCGACAGTCGCCGCAGCAGCAGCTTGGAGCCGGACGCAGACGACGTGGTCGACTTGGCCCACGGCGGAGCCTTCGATGACGACATGCAGGCTCTGCTGCCCAAATGCACGCGTCGCTCGAGAGATGAGCTCAGTCAGGTGAGTTCGAGAAATTAAATAAAACTTAAATCAAGAGTTGAGCTAAGAAAAGTGATTTGATTAAGGAAGAGGAAGAGGCAGAGACAGGGAGAGGGGGTTGGAGATGATGAAGGGGCAGAGAAAGGGATAGATAGAGAGAGAGAGAGAGATATATATATAGAGAGAGATAGAGATAGAGATAGAGATAGAGATAGAGATAGAGATAGAGATAGAGATAGAGATAGAGATAGAGATAGAGATAGAGATAGAGATAGAGATAGAGATAGAGATGGAGATAGAAAAAGAGATAGAGATAGAGATAGAGATAGAGGATAGAGGATAGAGGATAGAGGATAGAGGATAGAGGATAGAGGATAGAGGATAGAGGATAGAGGATAGAGGATAGAGGATAGAGGATATAGGATATAGGATAGAGGATAGAGGATAGAGGATAGAGGATAGAGGATAGAGGATAGAGGATAGAGGATAGAGGATAGAGGATAGAGGATAGAGGATATAGGATAGAGGATAGAGGATAGAGGATAGAGGATAGAGGATAGAGGATAGAGGATAGAGGATAGAGGATATAGGATAGTAGGATAGAGGATAGAGGATAGAGGATAGAGGATAGAGGATAGAGGATAGAGGATAGAGGATAGAGGATAGAGGATAGAGGATAGAGGATAGAGGATAAAGGACAGAGGATAGAGGATAGAGGATAGAGGATAGAGGATAGAGGATAGAGCCAGAGACTGAGACTGAGACTGAGACTGAGACTGATATATAGAGAGCGGAAGATAGATAGAGATTGAGATAGATAGATAGAGAAAGAGATATATATAGAGAAAAAGAAAAGAAAAGGTAAAGAGAATATAGGCAGAGTCAGATAGACTGAGGATCAGACGGAGAGAAGGTAGAGTGGCATCGAGCTAGATAGAGAGAAAGATAAAGAGAGAAAAATATACATAGAGAGTAAGATAGATTGGAAAAGAGATAGATAGATAGAGAGTGAGTGGCAGGGATAGGGATAAAGAGAAAGATACAGAGACATACAAGAGACAGAAAAAGAGAGAAATAAAGAAACAGAGAGAGAGAGAGATGAAGAAATAGAGAAGGAGATAGTGACAGTTAAAGAAAGAAATGCAAAGAGCATACAGATAGACTCGAGAGATAACAGCAAGAAAAGGCAGAGAGGCAGAGAGAAAGGGATAGAGAGAGAGTGAGAAGACAGAGAGATATGTACTGGAAGACCGACTGACAGAGAGAGAGAGAGAGAGAGAGAGAGAGCATAATGGACTCCCATAAGAAGGTAATGAAATACCTCATATATATAAATATATAGTCATACAGAAAGACAGGCTGAGCTGAACTTGGCACAGATCACAGCTTATGAAGTTTAGGAATCAGGCTAAATACATAAAATATATATTTGAATGCATATATAGCACATGAATCACAACAGCCTGCAAATGTGATTGGCTTTCAACTCGTGCACCTCATGCTCGAATGGGTATTGCATAATTAGAAATTACTTAGTAGCTGGGGAATTGTGCGGCATGTGTGTGTGTGTGGCAACAACTGTTGAGCATATTGATGAGGCCTGCTTTGTATTTGTCGCCATATTTGTTGGCCTGGCTGCCACGACAGGGCCAACAGGCAGAGCCTATGCCATGCAGTGCCGCAGTAAGTGGCAATTACGCAAGCTGCCAATGGGCCATCAGCCCGCAGCCTCTGCTAGTTGGTGCTGTTGGTCCTTTTAGTCCTTTTGTGCCTGTGTCCCTTTGTGTATGTGGCACTCATTCATTCATAATTTGCTACGTGTTGCCATGACAGCCATAATCATAATGCCACTGCCGCTGCCGCTGCCGCTGGTGCTGCCATAAACTGTGCATCGAATGATGCCCATTTCGACAGAAATAAAAATTACAATACACGCTCACGTCCTCAAGCGCTGCCCCCTTTGCCAGCATGCTCGACACTCGACAGCAGCCGCCCCCTGCCTTCTCCCCCCCTTCTCCATATACCCTTGCCCATTATGGCTTCATTATTTACATGCATTCGTGCGTGCTGCGCGCCGCTTTGCTCTCAGCCAGCTCTGGCATTCTTCATTAATAACTGCGAATCCTTTTACCATCAGCGTCGTCGTCATTATTACAAGCGACGCCTTTATTCTAATGTCTGACAGGAAATTACAGGAAAGGCGTCGCCTAATATGAATAATGAAGCGCTCTTTCCCTCAATACACTACACTACACACACACACACACACACACACACACACACACACACACACTCTCTGCACAAAATTCTTTTTGACAAGTCAATTTACTAGTTAATTTGATATGCCAGCTTGATCCACCCACCCACACCCACACACCCACTCACAGCCCATCTACCATGCACAGCTCTCAGCTCGTTCAAGCGTTAAGCTCAACTGTATGTTCTCTATAATTGCTTAATAATGCGTTAGATTGCCGGCAGATTGCAGCTGGAGGCGCTGTTGCCAAACTTCTGCAATTGCTCTGGCTGCAACGCTGCGAAGTATGCAACACTTTGCTCATCGCACTTAATTAGACTGCTAACGCACTGTTGCCAAACTTCTGCACTTGGGTTGTCCGCTTAGCTGGCATTGTTGCCAAACTTCATAGCTGCTCACAGTAATCTTTGTCAATTGTAGGCAAATTTTGATGAATGCAAGCATTGTTGCCAAACTTCTTGAGCCGTCAAGCCAATTTCCATGGGCTACAGAAGAATGCTTAACCTTTCTGTGCTTTACTAAGCACATCTTAGTGGCAACGTTGCCAAATTTCTTATTCTAGACTGCAGATTTATCAGTATATATAGCTGTAGGTGGTTAATAACTGTAGTCTCAGCATTGATATTTGCTTAAGCATTGTTGCCCAATTTCTTCGACTGATTGCTTAACAGTGCTGCCAGACTGTCAATTGTCCATGACTCAGACTTTATTGTGTATATATTACGTATATATTGAATATATACAGCATTTTTTCTGATTTTTTTGAGTTTTATATAGTACTATATAGTA